>CM077158.1:48642590-48824485 GCA_039583875.1 Platanthera guangdongensis | reverse complement strand
CTCACTGTCCATTGGAAAGTCATAGAAATTAGGCAGAAGAAAGTTTTAGACCATTATGCTCATGTATGAATTTTATTTAAATTTTGAATACATAATTACAGTACCTACTTCACAAGCTCATTAATTTTCGAAACTTATTCAGATTTTATATAGAGCTCATCATTTTGTTGAGAAATTGTGAAACTTGGTTAGTAATGATTCCTGTCCATATGCTAACTGTGGTGAGAATTTTTTTACAATTTTTATGAATAATTTATGTACTTAGTTCATAAATTGTAAAAAAATTCTCCACCAGAGCATATTGACCTAGAATCATTACTAACCAAGTTTCACAATTTCTCAACAAATGATGAGCTCTATATAAAATATTGAATAAGTTTCGAAATTAATGAGCTTGTGAAGTAGGTACTGTAATTATGTATTCAAAAATTCTAATAAAATTCATACATGAGCATAATGGTCTAAAACTTCTTCTGCCTAATTTCTATGACTTTCCAATGGACAGTGAGTTCACAATACCCAAATGATTAAGTAGGGCTAACTCATGCATTACAAAGGAAGTACAAAGATTATTGATCCAAAATTTCCAATCAAATTTCCAGAGGTTCATACTAACCATAAGACTACACTACCTAAGTTTCATCACTGTTCAATGAGTTTTAGTAACCTATTCTATCACTACAAATTTTGTGCCCTAAACTAGGGTTAGGGTTTTGTGGGGCCTACCCATTTCCAAATACCCGAAGATTTTTACCAGAGGGTTTTAGATACCCTAGTACTCTCCCTACAAAATTTCAGGTCCGTACAAGGACTTTTTACCCTATGCCCTTCACAAGACACAAAAGCCCATCCTTAGGCTTTGGTCTTATGTCCTAGGGCAAATCTATTCCAATCCACCCCATCTTCCATGGGAGGGTGTTAAAAGTCATGCCAAGTTAGTGGTCCCAATTTCAACTTCTATTGAGGTAATTTGACCACTCAAACCTCAAAGTGCACTTTTGACTTAAATACCCATCATTGTGGCTAGACTAGGGTTTGTTCATTTCCCAACCAAATCAACTCCAACTGAGATGAAAATTTATACACCTCCTATAGACCTCAAGGACCACTCACCAAAATTTGGGAGGGTTTGGAGGTCATTAGGGCCCCTAATTAATTTACCCTAAGATTATTAAAGTTTCATAAAACTATAGAAAATTAATGTCCAAAAATTTTGATATTGGAATAGTATTAGGGGAAGGTTATGAAAAGCCTATTCTATAAATTTCAAGGCATTTGGGTGAGTGGTTAAGGGTGGGGATTAATTTTTGTGTCTGGTCACCCCTATGTATGGGTTGCACAATTTTTGGTGTTGTGGTCAAACAACTTAACCAAATTTGGTGAAGTCAATTTTCAATTACTGCTAACCCCTAGGGTTACAACTTTCTTGTTGGACATTTTCTCATACAGAGCCTCTAGGTATTTATAATATTTATTTCAAAGTACTGCAGTTGGTGTGACAGAAACACACAAGATAACCTATTTATATTAACAAAAATGATTATCAACATGGATCTTGACGCATGATCCAATAGTGCTAGAGTCTTCTTCTTCATCGAGCCGACGACCCCGATTGTTCCTTCCTGGAGCTTCTTCCACACGCTGCTGCCGGCCATCCGGCCACCTCCCTGGCCGGCCACCACCACCACCACCTCCATTGAGGTGGTGGCTATCGCCAGGCGGCGGCACAGCCGCCGGAGAGGCCTATTTCGGCGATCCCGATGGGTCCATTTATGCGGAAAAACCAGGAAAAATCCCTTCCCGATCGGGCTCAATTGAGCCCGATTCTTAATCCTAATGACTGCTACGATCTACCCATAGAGAGAGGAGGAGGGGAGGACCTTGCTTGCAGTCTGGAGACGCATCGATCGTCGGGAAGCCATTGGTGGAGGAGGTGTCGTCGGCGTTCTGTAACAGCACAATGAAGTTGATTGTCTCCTTCGGGCAAAATGTGGAACCAAAAGCCTGGAGCCTAGGGAAGCTTTTAAGAAAATAAAAAGAGGGAGTGGAGGTGTCTAGCTGGTGGTGGCCATTAATGGCCTCTTAAGGTGGCTCTCGGCCATGGTGTGGGGGTTGAACTTGGTTCAATGCAACCGGGAAATGGCTGGAAATTCCTCCTCTTCCCTAGAGGAGTTGAATCCAGCCATTTAGAGGTGGAGGGAAGGGCCAATGCTTCAATGGACATTAATGGCCATTGAAGGCATATTTCGGCCATGGTGTGGTGGCACTGTTTCGGTCATGAACAACCTCCAAAATGGCCCCCTGGTCTTCCTGAAGTGAGTGGGGAGTTGGATCAGCCAATGAGGAATGGCCCTTGGCCTCCTTGGCCATGAATGGCACCCTTTCACCATTTTCTCTCTCCTCCATTAAAGTGAGGTTGAGGTTTTATCTCTATTAGTCATCTAGGTTGACCATGCTGACCACTCCAGCCTATTAGCAGCCCACTAACTCATAATATTCATGGAAACAAGGTTAGCCCAAGTGAAAAGAGGGCTTGAGCTTAGGTTAGCCCATTTGAGCTAGGTTTGACCTAACCTTGACTATGGTTGACTCAGGTCAAATTGACCTTTTGTGCTACCATCATTGGGTCCTTGGTGACCTATTGGGATCCCCTAGGGTCTAGGTAGGGATCAATAGGATTGACTTAGCACTTTGGAGGTCACCTGCCCTTAGGAAGGGTACTTTGACCAAATTAAGGCTAGGGTTGACTTTGGTCAACCTAAACTCTTTGGTTGAGCCCAATGGTTCCTCGGTGGCCCATTGACCTCACCTTAGGGTTAGGAGGGCCTGGGTGGGGTCCACTTGGCTAGGGGAAAGTCAATTGACCCTAAGTAGGTTAGTTTGACCCATTTAGGGTCTGGGTTGACTTAGCTCAACTTAACCACTTGACTGCGCACAGTGGGTCCCTAGTGGTCCTATGGACTACCCCAGGTGTTAGCGGTGTTGTGGTAGGGTCATAAGATCAAGGGGTAGCCCTAAAGTCAGACCTTAGGTCTAAATATTGAGGATGAGTTATAGGCAGACCAAGGTGATTTTCACCTTGGCCTTATTCACTTGGTTCTTTGAGCTTATGATGGTTTTGTCATGACCTAGTCATGACAAAACAAAATCCTAGGGGTCTAATTGTTTAAGGGATGTTACAAATCCCAATATATATTAAAAAAATTTCATCCCCGAAATTAAGGTTAAGCATACGGGGGTTTCTAATGAAATAAATAAAACTTGTAACATCCCTAATGTTTAAGGTATACCTGACTCGAAGAGCTCCGGGTACTTTTGCTGCATCAAGTCCTGTGGCTCCCATATATGCTCCTCCTGCTCAAGGTTTCTCCACAGAACCTTGACTAGCGGTACCTTCTTGCGTCGCAACACCCGCACAGCCGTGTCGTAGATCCTGATCGGCTCCAAGCTGACTGATCGATCTGAGGCCACTGGACCGTCGGCTGTGGAAATCAGCTGCTCAGAGCGTAGTAGAGCCCTCTGTAGTGAAGAGACGTGGAAGACATCATGAAATCCTACTAACTCCGCCGGTAGCTCCAGTACATAAGCCAAGGGGCCGACCTGCTCCAGGATCCTATAGGGCCCTATATATCTCAGACTGAGCTTCTTCTGCCCGCGAACCCGCGAGACCCCATGCATCGGCCGTATCTTCAAGAAGACCCGGTCTCCCCCCCTAGAACTCGACCTGACGATGCCTCGCATCGTAATATTTGGCCTACCTGCTCTGGGCTTCCAGCATCCTGTCCCAGATCAGGCTAACCTGAGCATCAGTGTACGCCTTCGGTGTGAGTTTCGTTTAATTTGGCGTGCGTTTGGGCTTCCGTTATAAGTCTTCTCGAGTAGCTATGGTTCTACTCGAATAGCCAGTTTTAGATTTTGCTCGGACTCCATTTTGAGGGTCCAAACGGTGTTGAATCAAAAATTGGTTAACATAAAATTTGTTTTTCTCGTCGAGATCTAGAACTTTCATGTTGACCACTTTTCGATTTGAAGCCGTTTTGAACCCCTATTTATCATTTTTCTACTGGAACTCGAGTGATGAGCTGCTACTCGAGTGTATCATGCTACTACTCGAGTAATACATGTTAGAACTCAAGTAATGAGCTGCTACTCGAGTATATTATGCTACTACTCGAGTACAGTATGCTGGAACTCGAGTAGGTATGTTGCTACTCGAGCAGATATGTTGGAACTTGAGTGGTTCACGCTGCCACTCGAGTAGGTCGTTCTTGTCTGGGTTCGGGCGCCGTTTTGAGGGTTAAAACAGCATCGTATCAAAAAATGCTTAACATGAAATTTGTTCGTCTCGACAAGTTCTACAATGTTTCTGTTGACCATGTTCCGAGTTGAAGCGGTTTTGAACCCCTATTTATCATTTTTCTGTTGGAACTCGAGTGATAAGCAGCTACTCGAGTATATCATGCTACTACTCGAGTAATACATGTTGGAACTCGAGTAATGAGCTGCTACTCGAGTATATTATGCTACTACTCGAGTACAACATGTTGGAACTCGAGTAGGTATGCTGCTACTCGAGTAGATACGTTGGAACTCGAGTGGTTCATGCTGCCACTCGAGTAGGCCGTTCTTGTCTACGTTCGGGCACCGTTTTGAGGGTCAAAACAGAGTCGTATTTGTTGGGTATTGTATCCACAATGTACCTGATTTGAAGAAGCCCCTGAACAAGATAAGGTAAATAGGCAATGTTTTTGACAAAATATTTCAAGTTGTGCTTGCAGTTATTCCACGCTAAGTGCACACCAATGTCAGGGTGCAGTAGGTCAATATACACGGGTCTGCACGACGTAATCCCTCGTTGAGCAGATCAGTGTGTTGGCCTACGTGTACTCTCTCTATTGGAGTGTACTTAATTTCAAGTACAGGGTTGTGTTAAGGCAAGAGCAGACAAGGAGCAAGGATGGGTCAAGGAGCAGCTCTTGGGTGGAAAGAGGAAAATTCGTCTAAGTATAATTCGACGAGAATCACCAACTGATTCTCGCCGACTCTATCCGGCTACCTCAAAACGGTGCCAAGTAAGATTCGGCGAGAATCACTAGTGATTCTCGCCGAACCCATCGTCGAGCAGATCATGGACAAGTAATATTCGTTGAGAATCAACAAGTGATTCGGCGAGAATCACTAACTGATTCTCGCCGATTCGTCGAGAATCACCTTCGATTCTCGCCGATTTTGACTTAGCAATTTCTCTGGAAGCTGCTGGACTGGATTCTGCCGCTGGGACTGTGCTGAACCGGAACTAGGGTTTCATTCAGGTGGGACCCACAACGGTCATTTAGGAGTATACGTATGTATAAATACACGGGTATTTTTGAACAGTAAAAGGAGCGAAGAAGAAAAGAAATACGCGAGAAGTGACGTGACCTAGATCGCTGTTTCCGCTGCGCCGCCGCGGCCGTCGCCGCTCGCACCAAGTTGTTCGCCGTTTGATCGTGGTTTCGCCCAGATCCTCCTGCGATAGAAGCCTAGCCAATCTTAGAGTCTCACATGTCTAACCGGAGATCTCTTGGCTCTCGATTTGTAGATCGGTAAAATCTTCCCCATCCGAATCGATCGAGACGATTGATCCTAGTGTGACCGTTGGTAGACCTAGCTAGCTTTGCTACGAAGTTTGGATCTCTAAAGAACAGCAGCCGCACATCGTTGTTGTCGCCGATCCCGTGAACCTAGCCGCCGCCCATCTTGCCGCCGCCGGTTCCGGGGAGATTCTCTCCAAGTGAGATCTTGGGTAGTGGACTATTCGTGGACTTCAAAAACACGTCGTCAACGAAGAGGGACACCTAAGTCTCCAAACGTAGTTTGTATCTCTTGTACATTCTAGTTTTACTTTTGTTGTAAAGGAACGGTGGTTCCTAGTTGTAAGGGTTGGGTGCAACCTGGGTTGTGGGAGTGTTGACTCCTACGTGTGGAAGGGTTCCTTCCGATAGTGCAAGGATTGGATTTCAATCCTGTTGGAGAAGTGACCGAGTCGTCCCTGGTTGGGAGATAGGTCAAAGGGGGAAAGTGGATGTACCCAAGTCGGGGAACCACTATAAATAGCTTGTGTACTCTGTTGTGCTGTGTTGTTTTATTTTCGTGTGTAGGTACAATTTAAATTCCGCAAAAACGATGCACGTCACCTATTCCCCCGCCCCCCCCCCCCATAGGTGAAGATAGTTGACACTAGGTGGACTTTCAAGTGGTATCAGAGGGAGGTTGCTCATCAAAAAGGTTAACACCTTGAGTAGAATCCTGCCACCAGTGTCAGAAGCATGGAGCTGGATCATGAGATATCGCCACTAAGACTCCCCACATGCACAAAGGAGTTTTATCCTGTCTGGAGGATGAGAGTGTCGTATCACTTGGATGCTATCGATCCTCGAGCATCTTTCATCCTGGAAGAGGGTCCTTTTATTCCTATGAAGACCTCCGACTCTGGAATTCAGTGCCCAAGTGCATTGCTGAGATGTCGTAGACGAACTTTCATTATTTAATGTTGGACAAGAGGATTCGTCAAATTATCATGGATATCTGGTCTGGAGCATCTCGCTCTAGATTGGAAAAATGGGTCGGTAAATCTATGTGGGTGATGATCTCAGAGCTGATGGGGGGGGTCAGAAGAAAGCTGGAATCTGCTGTCAATCAGAGGATGAAGCCTATGTGTGGAGTCCTCGACTCTGAAGATGAAGGCAAGGATTTATCACAGACAGCATCAGAGCTCCAGTGTCCGTGTCAGAGAATGAGAGGCCCAGTGGGAAAGCAGCTCTGATGAGGATGACAAACGAACGATCCTGGCTCTAATGACAATAACACTGAAGAGCAGTACCTCTTCATCCTCCCCGTCTCTCTTAAAGTTTCTGAATACAGGAAATGCTTTCCTCCAGAAAATTCCGATTCTCTGAAGAGAGCCCTTCAGACAAGCAACCTACTTGCTGAGAAGCAGCTCAAGAGGATTGCTCGACTGAGAGATCTTGTTGGTTCTCCAATTGGCGTCCAACAAGGTCAAGGACTCTAAAATCTCAGCTTTAGAGAGTAGTCTAGAGGAATTTTAAGAATATATATCAAACTTTTCCAAGGTTGATGCTATAAAGAGAAAGCAAGAAATGGGTGGATCTCCCAGATTATCAATTCGTGGAGAAATGGGGGAAACGGTATTCCGACCCCCCCCCCACTCCAAGCAGGAAGGCAACTCATCATGCCTTCAGGTATGACCACAGAATAATCGTGGTCACTGCAAGGGTGATCTGTCCTCATGTGGAGACACCCGTAGTGCAAGGGCCGTCGTGGCCACCCATGATTGAATACCTAAGGCTCATTCAGCCCTTTGTATTCCTGCCACTGCCTCAACTCGGTTGTGAATCTGCATGTACCAGCTCACAGAACACTTCTCACCACCCGAGGACACAGGACAGGGAGGTTAGAAGTCATGGTGTAAGTTTTCATGGGGCCTCAGGAAGGGGGCTGCCTGAAAGGAAGGCACCACCTCCCCGACCTCATGACGCTCGCAACATGCATTCCTTCCACCCTTCCACGTGTCACGGTGGAAGAGGAAACTTTGTGAGGAGATCATGCCCTATCCCGTTTAGACCTAGGACAGTGACTACCCCAGTCACTAGATCAGGTCAGAATCGGCGATACAACACTCACCCGTGTTGGTGCTGTGGCAAAGTGGGACACTTTGCCATCGACTGTTGGCACAACCCCTCTGTGTCAAGGGCAAGGGCCTATCCACATTTTCTGGGCAGAGGTAGTCTTCCTGACAGGTTTTCTGAAGGAAGGCAGTCGAGTGCTTATGCTAACAGGAACCTAGGACCCAATATGATTTGGGTTCCTAAGGTAAAGTAATTCTTTCTTGCAGGGTAGTCTAGGTTCCCGTAACTATGAGGGGAACTAGATAGTCGAGGGCTCAAGACTAAACTGGCACAAGCGTCTGGAATAACAGATGTGATATCTACTTGGGCATACTCATATTGAGCTCCTAATATGTTCTACCTGAGGGACTAAATGATGACTCTCAAAATCCCAGATACAACAATGATGACTTATCGGAAATTCCACTGGTAGACTCGAGATCTAACATCTACAAGCTTAAATTAGTTCACTAAAAACTAGCGAAGATTGCCATCAAGAAATGTATGGAAAAGCTGGTTCAAACCCAAAATAGTGGCTTTAAGAAGTATTCACATATTTAGAAGATTTTTAAATTAACTTATATGGAAAAGCACTTCCGGGACGTGTCAATTCCTCGGAAGAAGGCTTATCTTTTGGAACAACAAGAAGCAGAATTGTGTAGCTACCTCCACAGCAGAGTCTGAGTATATCTCGGCTGGCAGTTGTTGCGCACAACTCCTATGGATCAGAAACCAGTTAGCCGACTACGACCTTCAGTTCAAGGAAGTGCCGATGTACTGCGACTCCTCCAGTGCAATTGCGATTGCCAACAATCCGGTATCGCACAGTAGAACGAAGCATATTGAAGTGCGCTACCACTTCATTCGGGAGCACGTGGAGAACAAGGACATCTCTCTCTATTATGTCCCCACGGACAAGCAGATTGCAGATATATTCACAAAGCCCTTAGACGAAGCCAAGTTCAGTCTTTTCAAAACTGAATTGGGAATGCTAAACTATGAGGAATGAAGACTACAGAAGCTTCAAGCTCGTGCAAGAACTGAGGGGGAGCAAGGGACTAAAGTGTGAGCACAAATGCAAGAACTGAGGGGGAGCAAGGGGTCAAATACTACAGACCCAGATTTGCAGAAGCCGAAAAGGGGGAGATTACCCTCTCGGCTAAGGCTAAGGTGGCTCCAAAGTTTGCCCGCACGAAATTGGTATCGGTAATGAATATCTCTTTCACCTTTTTTCAAGGTTATGATTTTCATTCTCATACGCTTTACTCACCTTAGCTTGTAGGGTTTAGGCTTCTTCAAATAGGGAGAGATTGTTGGGTATTGTATCCACAATGTACCTGATTTGAAGAAGCCCCTGAACAAGATAAGGTAAATAGGCAATGTTTTTGACAAAATATTTCAAGTTGTGCTTGCAGTTATTCCACGCTAAGTGCACACCAATGTCAGGGTGCAGTAGGTCAATATATACGGGTCTGCACGACGTAATCCCTCGTTGAGCAGATCAGTGTGTTGGCCTACGTGTACTCTCTCTATTGGAGTGTACTTAATTTCAAGTACAGGGCTGTGTTAAGGCAAGAGCAGACAAGGAGAAAGGATGGGTCAAGGAGCAGCTCTTGGGTGGAAAGACGAAAATTTGTCTAAGTATAATTCGACGAGAATCACAAAGTGATTCTCGCCGAACCGTCGAGAATCATTAGTGATTCTCGCCGACTCTATCCGGCTACCTCAAAACGGTGCCAAGTAAGATTCGGCGAGAATCACTAGTGATTCTCGCCGAACCCATCGTCGAGCAGATCATGGCCAAGTAATATTCGTTGAGAATCAACAAGTGATTCGGTGAGAATCACTAGTGATTCTCGACGAATCGTCGAGAATCACTAACTGATTCTCGCCGATTCGTCGAGAATCACCTTCAATTCTCGCCGATTTTGACTTAGCAATTTCTCTGGAAGCTGCTGGACCGGATTCTGCCGCTGGGACTGTGCTGAACCGGAACTAGGGTTTCCTTCAGGTGGGACCCACAACGGTCATTTAGGAGTATACGTGTGTATAAATACACGGGTATTTTTGAACAGTAAAAGGAGCGAAGAAGAAAAGAAATACGCGAGAAGCGACGTGACCTATATCGATGTTTCCGCTCCGCCGCCGCCGCCGTCGCCGCTCGCGCCAAGTTGTTCGCCGTTTGATCGTGGTTTCGCCCAAATCCTGCTGCGACAGAAGCCTAGCCAAGCTTAGAGTCTCACGTGTCTAACCGGAGATCTCTTGTCTCTCGATTTGTAGATCGGGAAAATCTTCCCCATCCGAATCGATCGAGACGATTGATCCTAGTGTGACCGTTGGTAGACCTAGCTAGCTTCGCTACGAAGTTTGGATCTCTAAAGAACAGCAGCCGCACATCGTTGTTGCCGCCGATCCCATGAACCTAGCCGCCGCCCATCTTGCCACCGCCGGTTCCGGGGAGATTCTCTACAAGTGAGATCTTGGGTAGTGGACTCTTCGTGGACTTCAAAAACACGTCGTCAACGAAGAGGGACACCTAAGTCTCCAAACATAGTTTGTATCTCTTGTACATTCTAGTTTTACTTTTGTTGTAAAGGAACGGTGGTTCCTAGTTGTAAGGGTTGGGTGCAACCCGGGTTGTGGGAGTGTTGACTCCTACGTGTGGAAGGGTTCCTTCCGATAGTGCAAGGATTGGATTTCAATCCTGTTGGAGAAGTGACTGAGTCGTCCCTGGTTGGGAGATAGGTCGAAGGGGGAAAGTGGATGTACCCAAGTCGGG
Source organism: Platanthera guangdongensis (assembly GCA_039583875.1). Classification (NCBI taxonomy): domain Eukaryota; kingdom Viridiplantae; phylum Streptophyta; class Magnoliopsida; order Asparagales; family Orchidaceae; genus Platanthera; species Platanthera guangdongensis. The sequence continues at coordinate 48,814,039 of CM077158.1, read as the reverse complement.
GAACCACTATAAATAGCTTGTGTACTCTGTTGTGCTGTGTTGTTTTATTTTCGTGTGCAGGAACAATTTAAATTCCGCAAAAACGCTGCATGTCACCTATTCCCCCCCCCCCCATAGGTGAAGATAGTTGACACTAGGTGGACTTTCAGTATTAAAATATGGTTAACATAAAATTTGTTTGTCTCAAAGAGATTTACAACTTTTCATGTTGACCACTTTTCTATTTGTTGCCATCTTCAACCTCTATTTTCATTTTCCGCGCACCCGCTCGTAAATAGTCTGTTTTTGGACAAAATGTTTTATAAATACCTATATATATACGTATACTTAGAATCAGAACTGACCCCACTCTTCCTTCAGGACTTCTTCTTCTTCTTCACTGAACTGAACCAGAACTGAAGAAACGTGAGGACGGCGATGGCGGAGCATGAGATTTCGTGAACCTTCCAGTCGCCGCTGACGGAGTTCCGGTACTCGAAATCTTCATTCGAGCATAGATTTGAAAAGCTCTTGTCGAGATCTACGTCACCGTGGTAATTTTTTCCCATTTCTTGAGATTTCTCATTAGGGTTTTTGGCCCTAACTTCTATTTCGTCCACTCTTGTCCATATTTCGGCTTCTCTCGTCTCCCTTAGTCCCGATATGCGACGAGGTGTGATTTGGAGGCTTCTTTGATAAAGTCAAGGCAAGTGGCTCATTTCCTCTCCTTTTCCTTAAGTTCTTATGGTAAGACTTTCATCTTATATTAATGTTCCTGGTTCCTTTAGAGTATAAGATGTTTAATTTTTTTTGACTTACGCTTAGGGTAAATTTTTCGACGCCGTTGAGCATAGGATGCATTGCGCTTAGCTTAGGTCGATTGTAAGTCCTCGTCTTTGATTTAGTGTTGTAATACATAGGTGTTGGGCCGATTTTGAAATGGTGATGTTGGGGTTATGAGTGTTGGTTGTGGTTAGCATACCACCCAACCGGGAGTCCCCTTCTTTCTATGGATCATCACAGTGGGGGTATGCTTAGTTTCTCCTTTTCTGGACTGTTGGGTCCTAGTTGGCCCGGTATGGCCATGTTTGTGGACCACAGTACCGACTGTGAGACGGTTAAGGATCCGGAGTTGTGCTTACGACGCTTGAGGTCATCGCCCTCGCTGGCCTGTAATGTAGTCATACCACGTGTTGATGATCCACCCTCTTCCGAGCCGTATTCTGATCAGTTTTTTTCTTGTGATTTACGCCACAGTTTGCTATATTTTGCTGCTTATGCCCAGACTTGTTCACCTTCGCACTTGGTGCATTCTTTTTAAATTAAGAGGTTATTATAATGACTAACCTTCCTCTATATATTCTATTTGGCTAATTGTTGCTGTTTTCTTTTGAATTCTTCCTCCTTTGGTTGGGTTTGGTACACCCTTCTTTTTTTGGCTTACTCACTTGCTTACCTATTCTTTTGCCGCATGTTTTTTTCTGCTTGCTGAGGTGTTCTTCTCTTGAATGCCTCAAGTTCAGGGCTGTAGCCGGTGGTGCGGCTGAGTAGTTTTGTTGCTGGGTTTGCTGAGGGTGCCTCGAGGTTGCGAGGTAGCTTTTATTTTTTTGTATTATGCTTCACACTTGAGAACTTTTAGTGGGTTCATGTCAGGTGTTTGACGCCCACTGATTGTTTATTTCCGTTCTTGGATATTTAGCTAGTTGCTAGTGTCTACTTTTGTGTTAGTAGTTCTTGCTCTCTGGGAAAGATTTATGCTAGGATGCCTATAGGTATTTTCAACTATAAAACCAACTATTATTACTATATCATGCACATCATGTTTTAAAACTCTAAATCACTAAATTTAAATACCGTACAAACTACTTCGATAACATTACTATAAATTTAGTGTAATGCATGCCTTGAGTTTTTTTTTGGGGATGCTAGGCTCATGTAGGATGTCTAACCTGTTTACTATAGTATTTTCTGCTGCGTTTAATTACTTTCCTTCTAGTGGACTCGGGAGCAACTAAGCCGAGGGATACGTCCAATTGTCTAACTTAACTAAACTTCTTCAATAAAACATTTAAATCATATTTTTAGTATTGAGTCGGAGTGTTGCCTGAGCGTCTGTATTTATCCCCTGCTGACATGGCATCATGACGCGCATTTTACCTTACTCTGATATTTCGTCATTGTGATGAAAATGCGGGTTGTGACACTTCTCCAATCTCGGCTCCTATGAGCTTACACAATAGATCCTTCAGGATCTCTCAGTCTCCTCCAAGACTTACAACTCAGGCCAAAGCACTACCTTAGAATACACTTGCTCCTATAACTCAGTGATCAACTGATCACCTACCTCAGTCCGAAGGCCCTACCACTCAGGTTGGGAGGACATCCCTACCTCAGATCCATAAAGGATCCTACCTTAGAGAGAATGACTGTAAGATCCCCCATTTTTTCTTTTTCAAACCCCGGGGTCTTATGCCCAGAACCGCCGTTTTGCGGTGGCCCCGACACTCGGGAAAGCCGCCACTACAAAATGTTGATTCTGCCGGCCTTTTCAATCATCATAGAGAGAGTAGCAGTCATAAACAGTGCTGTTGGAACACCCTATTACTGATTTGGGCAAGGATCACTATGTCCTTTAGGAAATTTGTTTTGACCTCCTTGTATAGATTTAAAGGTCAATTAAATTGAGTTTAAGGGTTAGTATTTAGGTTTGAAAGCTGCCCTCAAGACCCTCAAGACTAGATATTTCAGGATACTAAGTCATTTCGTCGAGCTCTGGTCGATGAATCGTCGAACTCCTTTCGACGATCTCTGAGCTCACTTCAATGAGTCGTCGAACTGCGTTCGGCGATCTTTGAGCTCAGATCGACGTTCCTGTCTCTAGTTTGTTTCCCTATCTCTGAGCTCAGTTCCACAATAGTTGAGCTCAGATCGACGATTTCTGCTTCAGTCTAAGTCCAGTCGCTGAGCTCAGTTCAACGATAGTTGAGCTCAGGTCGACGTTTTTATGGAGAGATCGGTGTTTTTCAAGATTCAAATTCAGTCAGTTTTGGTATTCCCTTCTATTTATTCACAACATTTATTTCAAGAATCTTGTAGCCATTTTAATTAATCTGGAGCAAGTTTCAAGGAGATTTTAAAGGAATGTTATATTGGACTTTCCTCCAGAAGACAAAATGCATTTAAGGAAGTCATTTATGACAGGCTAACGACTATCTTGGACAAAGAATTATTCTATTCAGATCTAAGGAATAAAAGATTATTCATTCTGCTGGTTAATAACAACAACAACAAGAATGAGAGAAAAAGTTGCAGATATTCACAGTCAAAGAATTCTTACAGGAACACACATCACTGAAGGAGATTAATATACTGAAATTTCTAGATCCCTTTTGATTCCAGTGTTCAAAGGCCTTATCATTCAAGACTCCAGACACCACACATTTCAGCTGTTGCTGGAATCATCTTTTGCTGGAGATCTAATCTTCTGAAGGCCTATCACCCTATTGCAAAGCTTGATCACATCCTAAACAACTCAAGATCGCAGGGGGATCTTTGACAACATCCACTATTTTCTCTCTAATTGTTGACAGAGAAGATCATCTCACCTCTCTCTTTATCTCTACTATAAAGGGTTTATCAAACTCCCTTCAAAAGTTTGTGTTAGTTTCTGAGACCTTGTCAAAACTCAGTGGTGGGAAGACACCTGATCAAAAAATCAAGTTTGGTTTTAGAGCACATTATCAAAAGCTCATTGGTGCCCAGGAGACCTGATCAACTCATCCTGCAGTGGATGCCTACCTAGGGTGGTAGAAGAGTGGACTACCCAGATTGATTGGGGAACCATTATAGCTCCTTGTGTCCTCTGGTTGCTTCTTTTTGTTTTGCTATGTGCTGTGTTATTTTATTTCTTGCTTTCATATTTTTATTTTCTGCAGCACTATACACATATTATTTAAATTAAGTCTTCCACTACAAATAATTTTTATCTTGAAAATTATTTTAATATACTCTATTCACCCCCCCCCCCCCTTATAGAGTTAAGATAGATCTTATCCTCCACTTTCAATTGGTATTAGAGGCAGGTTGGTTAAAATACCAGACCCTAGAGGTTGGTTGTTATTCAACTAATTCCTCATCAGATTAGTTGTTCCTCAGGCTAACACCTGAACCAAAAGATCACTGATAAGATCAATCTTTCATAGAGGGTTTTTGATTTTTATTATTCGTATTATATTTATCCTTATATAAAACCATGGCACAGAGCAAAGATTATGCTAGCACCAGACCTCCAGTGTGCAATCTATCTAAGTTTGTACTTTGGAAGGTAAGGATAAGATTGTACATGAATTCTATTGATGAAGATATTTTCAATTCTATTTTGACAGTGTGTCCAAGTCCACCAGCAAATACAAGTACAAGTGCTGTTCCACCTCCTTCAGGAACAGATGCAGAAATAAAAAATGGAAAGTTGCAGATGCAAAAACAATGAACATTTTGGCACAAACCATGTCTGATGACATATTTCAAAAGATAGTTGAATGCAACTCAGCAAAGGACATCTGGGACAAGTTATCTGAGATAGTCTCAGGATCTGCTGATGAGAGAAAAGATAGAAGATCTCATCTCATAACCCAATATGAGAACTTAAGAAAGGAGAAGCTAAGTCAGTAGCAGATATGCATAATAGACTCAGTCTCATAGTCAATGAGCTGAAAACATTGGAGAAAGAGATCTCATTGACTGAGCTCAATGATAAAATCCTAATGTGCTTCCCAAGCACTTGGTACTCAAGGGTCTGGCCAATCAAGGATACCAGAAGCCTAAATGAGATCACAACTGAAGCTCTCTTGGGCAAGCTCAAGTCTTATGAGCTGCTCATCAAGAATAGAGAAGAAGAGCAGAAGACTGTTTCACCAGCAGTCAGAAAAGAGAAATCAATAGCATTCAAAGCTATTGAAGATCAGCCTGAAGACAAGGTCACAGGCAATGAAGAGCTGCTAAGCTTACTGGCCAGAAGGTTTTAAAAAATGGCCAGGAAGGATTTCAGGAAAATATCATACAGAGGGCATGCCAAGCCAAGGTATGACAAATCAAATAACAAAGAGATTATTTGTTTTGGATGCAGGAAATCAGGCCACATTGTGCTTGATTGTCCAGAAAATAAAAACAAGGACAAGAAGGACAGGAAAGAAAGGAGAAAAGAAAAGGACTTCAAGAAAAACAACAATGACAAACACTCCTCCAGCAAGAACAAAAATACAAGGAAGGGGTTTGTTGCTGAAACTTGGAGTGAGACAGAAGAAGAATCTGAAGCTTCATCCAGCTCTAGTGATGATGAAGATGATGCTGATGAAAAAGAATTCTGCATGATGGCTATCAATGCCTCACAACAAAATTCTAATGCAGAAGAGTCAGAGTCAGAATTAGAGACTCAATCTGAAGAGGAACATGTAATAAATTCTTTTGATTTTAATTCTGAGGACTTCAAGTGTGAGTTTAAAGCACTGTGTTTAGATTTATTAAAATCTGAGAAGGAAATCATTTCTCTCAGAAATCAGCTATCTGAACACAGCACTTTAAAATCAGAAAACCTCAAACTCTCTGAGGAGTTGGAATGCTATAGGGAGCAGATAGCTTCACTGAAAAGTGAGCTATCAGAGGCCAAAAAGTTTGAAGAATCCCTTAATGGGAGAAGTATCAAACTAATGGACATCACAAGCACAGTGAACTCAAGATTCAATAGTACACAGGGCTTGGGTGCCTCATCTTGCCAACCTATAGTATTAACAACCCCAATCAAATTTATCTCTGATCAAGGTAAGGGAGTTATAGAGGTGACTAGGAAGAATTCTGATTTACTTAAGAAAACAAAAGTTCAACAGAAAACGTCAAACGGAGCTCGACGATCGCCGAATGGAGCTCAACGATCTCAGGCTAAATCGTCAAACTTAGGTCGACAATTTTTGAACCCTGAACTCTGGCATAGTCGATCTTTGAACGGAGCTCGACTATATGACCCAAGATCATCGAACTCAGCTCAGAGATTGTCGAATAGAGCTCAGAGTTTTGAAAAATACTTCAAAGGTAAATCAAACTTCAATCCTAGAGGTCCTACATCTCAGAGGTTTAACCCTTATACTGAATATATAATACCTCCTAGGAGATATCATCCTGAAGGCTATAAGAGTCAACCAGAGATGTCTTTTATTTCAGAATTTAAAGGTTATCAACCTAGGCCCAAGGTAAACTAGGTCAAAAATAAAAAAAACTGCTTTATGTGCAGGAGAAGACCTATCCAACATCAAACCAGCAATGGTATCTGGATAGTGGGTGCTCAAAGCACATGACAGGAAACAATGACAATTTCACATCGTTCAAAGCCAAGCTTGGACCCAAAGTAATATTTGGTAATTCAAACTTTGGACTAACAAAAGGATATGGTGAATTCCAGATTGGCACAGTCACTTTCAAGAAAGTAGCCTATGTGGAAGGACTGAAGCACAACTTAATCAGTATCAGTCAACTGTGTGATGAAGGCTATCAAGTGACTTTCAGCAAATTCTCATGCAAAATCAAATCAGAGGACAACACAACTGTGTTGACAGGAGAGGAATACTTCTACCATATAACCTTTGCAGCTACACTCTCTTGCTGAAGACTTGGACAGGTTACAAATTATTCAAAAAGATGGAAGCAGTGAAGATGAAGAAGATATTCAACATCTTGGAGAGAATCTTCTTGAAGAGGTAGTTGTTGTTCCACAAGAGGAAACAACAATACAGGTTGGTGAACAATCAACACCCCCTGTTGATTTAGTAACATCAAGAGACCATCCAATCTCCCAAGTGATTGGAGACATCTCAGCTGGTGTGCAAACCAGAAATCAGGTCAACCAAAACCTGATGCACACTTGCTTTCTTTCTCAAATTGAACCTCAATCCATTCAAGATGCAGAGCAAGATCCACATTGGATTATTGCAATGCAAGAGGAGTTGCATTAATTTGAAAGGAACAAAGTTTGGGAACTAGTGCCAAGGCCAAAGGATCACTCCATTGTTGGAACAAAATGGGTGTTCAGAAATAAATTAGATGATCAAGGAGTCATTGTAAGCAACAAGGCAAGGCTAGTTGCTCAAGGATACTCTCAAGAAGAAGGGATAGACTATGACCAGACCTTTGCACTAGTTACAAGTTTAGAGGCCATAAGAATCTTCTTAGCATATGCAGCACACAAAGGATTCAAAGTATACCAGATGGATGTAAAGAGTGCTTTTCTCAATGGAGACATCAAGGAAGAAGTCTATGTTAGACAACCCCCAGGATTTATTTCTCCAACTCATCCTGATCATGTTTTCAAATTGCATAAAACATTATATGGTCTAAAGCAAGCTCCTAGAGCATGGTATGAGACCCTAGCATGCTTTCTTCTGAAAAATGATTTTATAAGGGGTAGAGTAGACCAAACTCTTTTTATTAGAACCCATAAGTCCCATACCATACTAGTACACATCTATGTAGATGATATTATATTTGGTTCTACTGATTCAAATTTGTTCAGAAGGTTTTCCAACCTAATGCATTCTAAATTTGAAATGAGTAGCATGGGTGAGCTATCCTTCTTTCTAAGATTGCAAATCAAACAACATGCTGAAGGCATATTTATTTCTCAAACCAAGTATGCAAAAGAATTGGTTTAGAAATTTGGTATGTCTGAAGCATCATATATGAAAATACCTATGCCTAGTAATGTTGTATTAGATACTGATGAACATGGGAAATCTGTTGATTAGACAACATATAGAGCAATGATTGGCTCTTTATTGTACCTTACAGCTAGTAGAACTGACAAAATGTTTGCTACATGCATTTGTGCTAGATTCCAAGTGAGCCCTAGAGAGTCGCACTTAACCTTAGTAAAAAGGATTCTTAGGTATGTGAAAAGTTGTCCAAATCTATGTCTCTGGTATCCAAAAGATTCAGCATTTGACTTAACTGGATTTTCAAATGCTGATTATGCTGGATGCAGAATAGATAGGAAAAGCACCAGTGGAACTTGTCAATTTCTTGGTGACAGACTTGTCTCCTGATTTTGCAAGAAACAAACATCTGTGTCAACTTCAACTGCTGAAGCTGAATATATGGCTGTAGGTAGTTGTTGTTCACAAATCTTGTGGATTCAAAACCAACTCCTAGACTATGGCTACAACTTAGAGAAGTGTAGAATATTTTGTGATAATACCAGTGCTATTTCCATTGCACAAAATCCAGTCCTCCATAGTAGGACAAAACATATAGAAATTAGACATCACTTTCTAAGGGATAATGTTGAGAAAAACAAAATTGAACTTCAATATATCCCAACTGATTTGCAAAGGGGAGATATTTTCACCAAACTGTTGGATGCAAACAAACATATAATCTTCCTGAATCAGTTAGGAATGTTAGATGGAGGAAGTTCAAAATAAGATCCAAGATTTTAAAAATCTAAAAATGACCAAGACTAGGCAAACAATTTGATTTTTTTTGTATCTATAGGGTGTTTCTAGTCTCTGAACTGTGCTCGACGTTTTTCCCAAAGATCGACAAACGGAGATCGACGTTCTTAGAAATCGTCGAATGGAGTTCAGCGTTTTCCAGATAGTACTACGCTATCTTCTTCCGGTCAGCGATCGTCGAACGGAGCTCAACGCTCTCCAATATCGTCGAACGGAGATCGACGATGTTGATGACCTTTCAGTTTCCTTTAGAAGCCCAGATCGTCGAACGGAGTTCAACGATCTTTCCTTATCTGCGTCGAACCGTAATATAAAACTCATTTTTTGGCTGTCATTCTGCCTTTGCGCTTTCATACTCTCTGTAGAATTTCTCTTTCCCTCCAAACTTTTCTGCACTTGCTCTTGTGTTTGTTCATTTTTTTGCAGGAATCAATGGCAGTTTCAGTCGCAATCTTGGCAGCCATGAAATTTGATACTGGCTTTGATATAGACATGGATTCTTTCGATAACAGCGATCAAATATTCAAGGACATTCTGGAACTCTTCAAGGACCAACAGTTAGTTAACATAATGTCTACAAGGATCAAATTGGCCGCAGATGAAATAAAGGAATGGGTGTATACTGCCCACAATCTGGATCAGAACACTGTGATCGGAACCATCTTAGGAACTCAGGTACCTTTAACACATGCTATTTTGACAGAGGTATTTCAATTAAATTCTGGTGAAGATTCTATTGAGCTTTCTGGAGAAGAATTTTCAATTATGCTTGAGAGGATGGGCCATTCAGCAGCTAACCCTAATAAATTGCTTAAGAAGAATCTGTCAGTTGAGTACAGATTTCTTACTGATGTAGTTGGTAAAGTGTTGTTGGCAAAACACTCTGCTCATTATACCATCTCTAGGTATCAGCTCTGTTTGATGGGTGCCTTGGTGGACAAGAAGCAACTGAACTGGGGAGAAGTGTTTTTTGATTTGATCAAGAAGAAAATTAACAAGAATTTTGTTAATTTTAGGAGGATTTTAGGGTTGTTTCTTCACAATAGATGCCCTGACCTGCTTGTGTCCAATGGAATACACATCAATGCCTCCAAGAGGCTTACCTGTGCCCTATTTGGGAAATGGGACAGGCAGATTGTAAAGCCCAGCAGAGCCTCTGCAATCTCTTCTTCAGGCATGAGGACTATATCAGTCTCTTCCCCTCAGGTTTCTGCCCCTGCAGAAGATTTACCTGCCTCATCATCTCCTCCTTCTCCACCTATTATTTCATCAACAACAATCACATCCACTATCACAATTTCATCCCCAATTTCCATCCCTTCTCCAACTCCAACATCAACTGAAGAAATCTTCCATCCACTACATCACTACCCACACATGGACATTGATTCATCATCTCATATTCCATCATTCACTCTTCTAGATGATTCCTATATGGATGATTCTCCTTCATCCCCTCTTGAGCCACCATCATCATCCACTTCTTATCAACAATTACTTCAGGAAATCATTGTTCAACCATCATTCACACCATCCATATCGACTGCATTATCTTCCATCTCCACAATTTCAATATCTCAACCATCACTTCCACCATCCACAGTTTCTCCAACAACATCTCTTGCTGCTCCAACTTTCATCTCTACCACATCCATCCCTACCTATACTCAAGTACCTCTTGAGCAAGTAGACCTTCCAGCCATAGCAGATGAGCTCTATGAGTTGTTAGCTCCAAGGCTATCACTCCTGCTGGAGACCTCCCTGGCTCCACTTCTTAAATCAGTTCAGGAGTAATCTGTCAGGCTCTCTTACTTATCTCCTCCTCAGGCATTCCCTTCTGTTGGGTGCCTTGATCCAGTTTCTACTGAATCTAGGCAGTGGGAGAAGCCATATGAAGTAGAGAGGTTGCCTGCTTCAGAGATTCCAGTTCAAGCTCCAATTGCAGTCATTACAGTGGACCTCAGGTCACTGTTATCAGTATTTGATTCTGTATACTTCAGCTGCCTTCCAGACCAGCATACTGAAGACCTTACTAAGGCCATTGTGCCTATTTCTAGCTGTGAGCCCAACATAATATCTTTTTATATAAATTCTTTCAAGACCGTGGACAGTGCTCCTTCATTTTCCGTTGTTCCTGTTGCTGCTGCTGATACTGTTTTAGTTTCTGCTGATGTGCTTATGACAGAGGCTAATAACTCTGAGGCTGCTGTTTTTATTATTTCTGAATCTGTTGTTCCAGTTGCTGCTAATGCCGCTGCTGTTGTTTCTTCTGTTCCTTCCCAACAACAAAGAGATTCCATCAAAAGGCTTGATGAACTATATGACAATCCTCAAAGCTCAGATAGTGATCAATTTAGAACTGATTCTGATGATTCCGCTGCAACCATTGCAAGGAAGAGGAAAGCTAGAAGCAAGGCCCTAAAGAGAGTTCCCTAGGAGAAAATTTAAGATACAAATGATATTCCATACTATATCTTGCATGATTGTCCAATCTCAGAACCATGGATGTAGTTCTCCAGGAATCAACTAAAGGCAATGAAGAAAAGAAGGAAATATGATAAAGGATCATCTCACTTCAATCCTCCTCCTCCTTCACCAGATGCAGGTACTAGTGGAAGTTCTGCTTTTCAGTCATCTGCTGCTAAGAGTCAAAGCACCTCTCAATTTCAAGGAAGATCTCAATCAAGAGAATATCAATCAAGAGGCTACCAGTCCAGAAGAGAACAGTATAGGGGAAATCAAAGAGAATTCAAAGTTTATTCCAAAGGTTATTCTAGGCAGCATCCTTATCATAGGGAAGGACAAGGTCCCATTGACACTACATCTAGTCCTTTCCCTTATAAGCTAAGAGATCCAGTTTCTTCTAAAGCTACTCCTGATGACTCTTCAAACACATATGAACCTCCTATCCCATTTGAAGACCCAGAGAACAATCCTAATTCCTAGACAACAAGAATGAAAGAGTTGGCTTCACTAGATCAAATTAAAAAGGCTAGAGAACAAGGAAGAGACACATCAAATTTCACCACTCTATCAGAACAGAGAAAGAAAGAACTTGAGAGATATTCTTCCAGCAAATTCTTTGACTCAGAAAGTTATATGAAGCTGCACCCAGAAGCTGTTGTCCCCAGGACAAAACATCAAACTTTTCTAGGTGCAGATGATGACAGAAGATCCAAGAAAGAAGCTCTTAACCCTAACAAAGAAATAGATCTCAAAAAGAGAAAGGAGAAAGAATGATTTTGTAAGCTGACAGTGATACCTATTTCTGACTATCTGTGATTATATCTGTGTTTCTGCAATGCTTTTTTGGTTATATTTCTGCATTGTATGTTTTTATTTTTCCAATGTCTGTAAATAGTAATCCTAACCCAAATAGGGGGAGATTGTTGGAACACCCTATTACTGATTTGGGCAAGGATCACTATGTCCTTTAGGAAATTTGTTTTGACCTCCTTGTATAGATCTAAAGGTCAATTAGATTGAGTATAAGGGTTAGTATTTAGGTTTGAAAGCTGCCCTCAAGACCCTCAAGACTAGATATTTCAGGAGACTAAGTCATTTCGTCGAGCTCAGGTTGACGAATCGTCGAACTCCTTTCGACGATCTCTGAGCTCACTTCAACGAGTCATCGAACTCCGTTCGGCGATCTTCGATCTCAGATCGACGTTCCTGTCTCTAGTTTATTTCCCTATCTCTGAGCTCAGTTCGATGATAGTTGAACTCAGATCGACGATTTTTGCTTCAGTCTAAGTCCAGTCGCTGAGCTCAGTTCAACGATAGTTGAGCTCAGGTCGACGTTTTTCTAGAGAGATCGACGTTTTTCAAGATTGAAATTCAGTCAGTTTTGGTATTCCCTTCTATTTTTTCCCAACATTTATTTCAAGAATCTTGTAGCCATTTCAATTAATCTGGAGCAAGTTTCAAGGAGGTTTTAAAGGAATGTTTTATTGGACTTTCCTCCAGAAGACAAAATGCATTTAAGGAAGTCATTTATGACAGGATAATGGTTATCTTGGATAGAGAATTATTCTATTCAGATTTAAGGAATAAAAGATTATTCATTCTACTGTTTAATAACAACAACAACAACAAGAAGGAGAGAAAAAGTTGCAGATATTCACAGTCATAGAATTCTTACAGGAACACACATCACTAAAGGAGATTAATATACTGAAATTTCTAGATCCATTTTGATTCTAGTGTTCAAAGGCCTTATCATTCAAGACTCCAGACACCACACATTTCAGATGTTGTTGGAATCATCTTTTGTTGGAGATCTAATCTTCTGAAGGCCTATCACCCTATTTCAAAGCTTCACTTCCTAAACAACTCAAGATCTTAGGGGGAGCTTTGACAACATCCACTATCTTCTCTCTGATTGTAGACAGAGAAGATCATCTCACCTCTCTCTCTCTCTCTATCTCTCTCTGCTATAAAGGGTTTATCAAACTCCCTTCAAAAGTTTATGTTGGTTTCTGAGATCTTGTCAAAACTCAGTGGTGTCAAGACATCTGATCAAAAAATCTAATTTGGTTTTTGAGCACCTTATCAAAAGCTCATTGGTTCCCAGGATACCTGATCAACTCATCCTGCAGTGGATTCCTACCTAGGGTGGTAGAAGAGTGGACTACCCAGATTGATTGGGGAACCACTATAGCTCCTTGTGTCCTCTGGTTGCTTCTTTATGTTTTGCTGTGTTCTGTGTTGTTTTATTTCTTGCTTTCATATTTTTATTTTCTTCAGCATTATACACATATTATTTAAATTAAGTCTTCCACTGCAAATAATTTTTATCTTGAAAATTATTTTAATATACTCTATTCACCCCCCCCCCCTCTAGAGTAAATATAGATCTTATCCTCCACTTTCAAGTGCTATAATTCGGTCCACAAACATCACAATAATAAGAGAAATCACAACCAGTCCATAAATAGAAAAGAGAAAGTACTACAAAGTAACAAAACAAAATATAAACGAGCTTAAGCCTGGTACATCAGATCCTCGCTACAATATCTCGCAGAATCTATAAAAGACTATCACTCACGGAGCTGGTCGCTGGTGCTCCGGTACTAGACTGGCCACCTCCATGCGCACCGTACTCCGTTGGTGCTGGTCCCTGTGCTGCTGGTCCCTGTCTCCCATCCGGAGCCCCTGTAATGTTGTGGTCCGAAAACCATTAGTCATAAAGACTAAGCCATATCATCCCCTACTCCTCCCCCATGGATCCTAGGCACCGAGCGGGGAGGAGGAAAGGGAAGCTACAAAGGTGGAGAGTATAAAGTGGTAGGTGACAGTGGAACTAGTCTAGCAGTTCTATAATAGAATGCAGTAAGGTAAGCAAGTAGAGTAAATTAACATATGTAAGAAATACAAGGTAAAACGTAAGTAAGTAACCTTACCTTATGTGAATGCACATACAAACTTATAAGTTAAGGGGTATTCTGCAAGGCTCCCATCGTATAAAAAGTCTCATACCAATTTATACGTTGGGGTGTCGGTTATATGCAAATATGAGTGTAGTGATATGCTATGCCATGATTCATGCAAGTGCAACCCATGCACACGACCCTATGTGCACAGACCTTTAGTTCCCCCTATTTGGGCAGCTAGCTTCACTCCCAGGAACCTCCGTAGTGGCAAACGGAGACAGTGTGTCTGGCCCCCCACTCCAGGCGGGTATCCACACTACCAGACCTAGCCCTCCTATACGCCCTAGAAGAACTCAACCTAGAGTATCGGCATACTAATGTTGGTCATATCCACCAGACTTCTTTGGCTAAGTGTCCCACACTGCCGAGTCAACGTATCGACGTCGGTGTGAACGACTGTCCAATAACGAACACCTACCACCTTATTTTGTATCCAAAACCTTTTGAGCCACTGGCTCCCCGGACTATCCGTCCGTGCATCTACCTTCCGAATAAACCGCCCGGATGACAATAAAAACAACCTACTCAACCTCCCGAGCTACCAGGGTGTGTAAATGTGCAACCTTAGTTATACTAGTTGCTCTTGTAATATTTTATTCTTACTATTTAGGTTAGCCCAGGACTGCCCAAGGTATTCCCCGTGAAGGGCTCTCGAAGGCACTAAGAACTACGATTGGATTACGCCCAAAGCTCCCATTCGCAAGGCACTTACTATTATTGGTTGCTATCAGATTTCTCAAACCCTTACTTATTGTACTGGATCTAACCCTAGAGTATTTGACACTTCCTCCCCACAGGAAAGACGATCTTTCGTCGATCTCGAGCACCACCTAACACTAGACAAACCAACACCCTACTCATCCTATCTTCCAATGGTGAATTCATTTTTAATTATCCAACCAGCAAATATCTAACCCCAACTCATGTGCCCAAATTCATATTCCAAATTAAATTATGCAGTTTTACTAAATGCAGACCAACGCAAGCTATATGACGTGTAAAATGAGAGGTAACTAAAATATTCATCCAATAACCATATAATAATTAATGGAGGGCTAACATGACATTTATAGCCTAATCCATAATTTCATAATTTTCCTAATTTATCTGGTAATTTATTTAATTATTCTAGTAATTCGAAACCCCAAGTTTGAATATGATGTACCAACACCAGACAAGTAAATGCTCCACAAAATTATGATAAACATAATATGAATATTGAACATAAAATCCAAAGTTTCTCAACTCTTCAGCAAGATTTAAGCCCCTAATTAATTAATTCAATATAAATACAATAAATGGAATTAAATAGAGAAGTACATTAAACTTTTATGCAAAAATTACACAAAATTTACCATGGCTATAGTATGATCATATATCCTCACTGACCAAGTTTAATAACATTTTAAGCTAGTTTAACCATGCTTTTATCACAATCATCCTTAGGGGCAATTTAAAAATTTTAACTACAAGTATAAGTTAATTTCTTCCAAAAAACCCTACAATAATTTCCAGAGGGTCCTACTGACCCTAAGACTACTCTACCCAAGTTTCATCACTGTTCAATGAGTTTTAGTAACCTATTCTATCTCTACAAATTTTGTGCCATAAACTAGGGTTATGGTTTAGAGGGACTTACCCATTCCCAAATTTCTTAATAATTTTACCAGGGGGTTTTAGCTACTCTAGTTCTCACTCTACCAAATCTCATGTCCATACAAGGTCTTTTGACCCCTTACCCTCCACAAGACACAAAAGCCCCTCCTTAGGGTTTGGCCTTAGGTCCTAAGGCAAATCTACTCAAATCTACCCCATCTTCCATGGGAGGGTGATAAAATTCATGTCAAGTCAATGGCCCCAATTTCAACCTCTGTTGAGGTGATTGACCACTCAAAACCCAAAGTGCACTATTTGACCTAAATAGCCTTATTATGGCAAGGATAGGGTTTGCATGATTTCAACACAAACCATCTCCAAATGAGATAAAATTTTAACCAGATCCTTATGAAGACCCCATGGACCACTCACCAAACTTTGGGAGGGTTTTGAGGTCATTAGACCTTTTAAATAATTCCTACATTATTTATTAAATTTCTAGATAAACTTTAGGAAAATATTTTCCAAAATTCCCAATTTTAAATATGTTCTAGGCATAGGTAAGCGTGACCCCCATCCAAAATTTCAAGTCATTTGGATGGTTGGATTGATGGGGGCACTCAAAATAGTCTCTGCTCTAGCCTAGGTATAGTTCTCACCAAAATGGGTGTTGTGGTCAAATCACTTACCCAAATTGGTTTAAATCAATTTTAAATTAAAGTAGACTCATAGAGCTACAATGTTCATGTTGAAGACTTTTATGAAACATCGCCTAAGTAGTTTTAATATTTAATTTAAAAACAGCCCAGAAATGAGGCAAAAATTAATAGAAATAGGAATTATTAAAATCTGATCCAGCACGGATCTTAAAGCATATCCAGTGGCTCCTGGTCATCTTATTCCTCCAGCCAAGGGCCATAATTGGCCGAACCTGTATCCTATTCCAAGACCATTTCCCGGCCACCCGGCCACCTCCTTGGCTGGCCACCACCGCCACCACTTTCGTTGAGGTGGGGGCTATCGCCGAGCCGCGGCACGGCCGCCGGAGGGGCGGTTTCCGGCAAACTCACAAGGTATAAAAACCATGGATTTTTTGAAATTTCTCCCAACCGATTGGGCTCAATTGAGCCTGATTTCTCTCCTAAAAGATCTAAAGATCTAGCCTACGAAGAGAGGATTAGAGGAGGATCTTTAACCGTCTTGCCAACGGGTTTGGTGGTGGTGCGTCATGGCCGGATTTTGGAGTTTCGTGTGTGTTACAACCGTGCAGAGGGATGGCTCGATTTCTTCAGCAAAAAGGTGGAAAATTCTGCTCTTTGCCTAGGGAAGCTTTTAAGGTCATCAAATGGGGGAGGGAAAGGGTCTAGGATTCAAAACTATTTATGGCCATGAAAGGGAATTTCGCCCATGGAGAAAATTCCTTGAAATTCACCCCCCTTGGTCCCAATTCATTTGGAAACTCCTCAAAACTGATAGGGGAGATGAATACTAATTAATTGGTGAAGAATGGAGGGGTGATTCACCTTCCCCACCATGAATGGCCTTCTCTTTCTCACTCTCTCTCCTCCATTAAAGGGCAAATGGAGCTTTCTCTCTCCTAGTCATCATGAACAAATTTTCTCATCTCCCTAGCCTATTGGCAGTCCATCTAACCCACATGAACAATAAAAATGAGGTTATCCCAAGTGGGTTTGGGTTTGAGCTTGAGTTAGCCCATTTGGGCTAATTTGACCTAACGCTAGAATAGAGTTGACCCGGGTCAACATGACCATTTGGGTTGCCCCCAATGGGTCCTTGGTGACCCATTGGCCTCCCATAAGGTCTAGGAAGACTTGGGTAGGGTTGGTGGGGCATCTTGGGGGTCACTTGACCCTTAGTTAGGGCACTTTGACCTTTTTGGAGTTAGGGTTGACTTAGGTCAACTTAGCCTCTTTATTTGACCTCAGTGGGTCCTTGGTGACACACTGCCATACCCTAAGGTCTAGGTAGGGATGGGTAGGGTTGACCTGGCACCTTAGAGGTCACATGACCCTTAGTAAGGGCACTTTGACCACTTTCGGGCTAGAGTTAACTTGGGTCAACTTAGCCACTAGGGTTGCCCCCAATGAGTCCTTGGTGACCTATTGACCTCACTTTAGGGTTAGGAGGGTATTGGTGGGGTCCACTTGGCTAGGGGGAATGTCCATTGACCCTAAGTAGGCAAGTTTGACGCATTTAGGGTTAGGGTTGACTTAGGTCAACTTGTCTTCTTTGACTGCCTTCAGTGGGTCCTTAGTGGCCCTATGGACCTCCCAAGGTGTTAGGGGTATTGTGGTAGGGTCCTGGGATCAAGGTGTAGCCCTAACGTCAGACCTTAGGTCTAAATGTTGAGGTTGAGCTATAGGCAGACCAAGGTGATTTCACCTTCATTCCTAGATCCACTTGGTCTTCTTGGGCTTCCGAGGTTTTTGTCATGACCTAGTCATGACCAAAACCACTCTTAGGGGTCTAGTTGGAAATAGGATATTACAATGACTCTCCTACAGCTCAGACAAAAAAGCCCTACCTCAGATCTAAAGGAACCTACAGCTCAAGCACAAGTGCCCTACAAATTAGAGAGAATGACTATCCTACCTCAGTCTCAAAAGCCCTACATCTCAGTGATCAATTGATCACCTACCTTAGATTCATGCTAGATCATACACTCAGAGAGTATAACTCTCCTACCTCAAGAAAAATCTATCCTACCTAAGGCTTAAGAGCACTACAGATTTGATCCAAAAGGATCCTATAGAATTACAGTGAGTTTAATTAATTTAACACAGAGAAATTTCTCTGTGTCTGATACTAGAGCAGAGTTATCTTAGCTCTAACTATCTTGACAGCAACAGAAAAATATTCTTCAATAAATGGCTGCCTATGTTGGAAGTATCTCAGAAAGCAGTTTTTGAACATTGCTGTAGAAGAATAAATATCTGCTAGGCCTTGAGTTCTTCAACCAGCTAACCTGAGCCTGTATAAGACAGAAGGATCTCCTCACATTCTTTATCAGAAGTGATTCTGAACTTATTGTAGCAGAAGAAAATACTACAACTAACTGAACTTTTAGTTTTACTGGTCGACTTCAAGATTTTTCCCAGTAGCAATGGTGAAGATGATGAAGTCCAGCCGCTCTTTTTATTTTTGAAACAAAACCCTAAAAATTGAGTTCAACATCTGAATCAGTCCCTTTATATCTTCTGGCGATTAATGGCTCCAAGAACTAGTGGGGACCACTTGCAGCTAACAACTGCACCTTACTTTAACGGAAGAAGACGTACAGTAGACCTCCGACAGTATTTGTCGTGTTCGGTAGCTTTCTCGCACTTAATTTGAACTCTGTTGACTTTGTCAATTTTAGCTGACGTCATCAGATTATGGACTTAGCCAATTTCTCAAATTTACTCCAAGCGTTGAGTGCGTTGAGTAAACAAGCTTCACTAAATGTCAAAACCCTTAATCATCTGGCTGAATCATTCTGCAATATAGGCATTGAGAGCGTTGAGTGAAATGACGTCACTCAACGCTTTTATACTGAGTCATTTCTTCACCCGTCTGAAGTCATTGAGAGAGCTGGACTCACTCAACGCTTTCTGCTTTATCTTGTCTTCTTTATTGGGCATTGAGTGAACTGGCTTAACTCAGCACTTTTGGACTTAGTCGATTTCTATCATCTTCTTAGGCTTTGACTGCAGCAGCAAGACTCAATGCTTTTTCTTCGGTGTTGAGGGAGCTGTGCTGACTCGACACTTCTAAACTTTATCGAATATTCAGCCTGCCAATATTTAGGCATTGACAGATTCAACTATACTCAACGATTCTTGATATATGGCGTTGAGTGAGCTGTAATGTAAGACCCCCACTACTCTGTAGATAACCCGGACATATGCCCAAAATTGCCACCTTACGGTGACACTTAGCACATGCGGGCTAGTCGACACTACAAGAGGTCTGAAAGTGCAAGCTAGATCTGATATACTCTAGAGGGGGGGTGAATAGAGTATGGTGCTTAAAAACTTTTTACAACAGTTGTTGTAATGTGAGTGAACAGGGAAGCAAATGGTAAATCTAAACACAGCAGCTATCTAATCACAATCTACAAAAGAAACTAATCTCAGATCACAGCTAGAAACAAAAATAAAGACAAGCAACCAGAAGACACAAGGAGCTATAATGGTTCCCCTAAACTTGGGTACATCCACTCTTCTACCACCCTAGGTAGGAATCCACTGCAGGATGAGTTGATAAGGTGTCCTGGGCACCAATGAGCTTTTGATAAGGTGCTCAAAAACCAAACCAGATTTTTTGATCAGGTGTCTTGCCACCAATAAGCTTTTGATAAGGTGCTCAAAAACTACACACAAACTTTTGAAGGGAGTTTGAAAAACCCTTTACAGAGGTGGGGATGAGAGAGTGATGGAAGTCTTCTCTTTCTCAATCACAGTGAGAAGACTATGTGGATATTGATGTTGTCAAAGCTCCCCCTGAGATCTGTAGTTGTTCAGGAAAATGAAGCTTTGCTGTAGGGTGATGGCCTTTAGAAATTGATCTCCAACAAATGATGATTTCAGCAACAGCTGAAATGCGAGGTGTTTGGAGTCTTGAATGATGATGGCCTTGAACACTTGAATCAAAAGAGATCTGAAGATTTCAGTTGGTTGATCTCCTTGGTTGTGTGTTCTTGTATGAATTCTTTGAGACAGAGAATGTCTACAACTCTTTTTCTTTCTCTTGAGTAATTGTTGTTGAGAAAGATGTTGTTCCAGAGAAGAGTTGTTGCAGAGAATATTTTGTTCTTCTTCTTCTTATGCACTCTCTTCTTCTTGTCAGGAATTCAAAAAAAATTGTATTTTATTCCTTTGTTCTGAATAGAAATGATCCTCTGTCCAGAATAGTCGTTAGCCTGTCATTAATTGACTTCCTTAATTGTAATTATCTTTTGGGGGAAAGTCCAAAGAAACATTCCTTGATAATTCCTTGAAACTTGCTCTAGAATAAATGAAAACGGCTACAAAATCTTCTGTATTAATTGCTGAGAATAACTCCTTAACTGTTCTGAATTTGAATCTTGAAAGTCGTTGAACTCTTCAGAAAATCGTCGAACTAAGCTCTACTATCGTCGAACTGAGCTCAGCGATTTGGACATAAACATCAACAAAGATCGTCGATCTGAGCTCAACTATCGTCGAACTGAGCTCAGAGATAGAGAATCAATACTGGAGTCAAGATCGTCGAACTGAGCTCGAAGATCGTCGAATGGAGTTCGACGATTTGTTGAAGTTGAGCTCAGCGATCGTCGAATGGAGTTCGATGATCCGTCAAAGTTGAGCTAAACGATCGTCGACTGGAGTTCGACGATTCGTCGTACTAAGCTCGACGAAATGACTTAGTCTCCAAATAGAAAAACCTTGGTCTTCAGGGCAGCTTCCAAACCTAACTACTAACCCTTAGACTCATTTCTAATTGACCTTTAGATCTAAACAATGAGGTCAAAAACAGGTTTCCTAAGAGATATAGTGATCCTGACCCAAATTAGTAATAGGGTGTTCCAACAATCTCCCCCTAGTTGGGTTAGGATTACTATTTACAGAAATTGAAATAAAAGCAACAATATACAAAGCAAAAATGCAATAAACAAGACATTGCAAAAGCACAGATAAAATATCTCAGACAGATCAGAAATCATAATAATTGTCACCTTACAGAATTACTCCTTCTCTTTGCTCTTTATAAGTTTAATTTCTCTATTTGGATCAAGAGCTTCCTTCTTTGATCTTCTGTCATCAGCTGCACCTAGAGAAGTTTGTTGTTTAGGCCTTGGTACCACAGCTTCAGGGTGCAGCTCAATGTATCTTTCAGAATAAAAAAACTTACTGGAAGCATATCTTTCAAGTTCCTTCTTTCTTTGTTCTGACAAGGTAGTAATGCTGGAGGTGTCCTTGCCTTGCTCTCTGGCTTTCTTAATTTGATCTAAGGCAGCTAATTCTTTCATTCTAGAAGTCCATGTAGTAGGATTATTCTCTGGATCCTCAAAAGGCACTGGAGGTTCATATCTATTGGATGGATTATCTAGAGGAGCTCTGGATGAGACTAATTCTTTCAGCTTGTAGGGAAAAGGACCTGAAGTTGTATCAGATGAAGTTGTCCTTCCCTAGAGTATGGATGTTGCCTTGAATTACCTTTGGAGTAAACTTGGAATTCCCTTTGGTTTCCTCTATAATTTCCTCTCCTTGATTGAGAACCTCTGGATTGGCTTCCCCTATATTGAGATCTTCCTTGAGGCTGATAGGGCGTTTGACTTCTAGCAGAGGGATGAGCAGTTGAGCTTCCACCTGCACCTGCATCAGGAGGAGGAGGTGGAGAAGGATGAGGATGATGAAACTGAGAGAAACCTTTCTCATATTTTCTCTTCTTCTTCATAGCCTTTAGTTGATTCTTGGAATATTGCATCCAGTATTCAGTTATAGGGTAGTTATGAAGAATATAATAGGGAATATCATTGGTATCTTTGACTTTAGCTGGTGGAACTATTTTCAAAACTTTGTGTCTTGCTTTTCTTTTCCTGGCTATAGTAGCAGAAGAATCATCAGAATCAGTTCTGAACTGATCACTTTCAGAACTTTGTTCATCATATAGAGCATCAATCCTTTTCAGATAGTCTTTTTGTTGTTGGGTTGGAGCAGATGAAACAGCAGTTACAGCAATTGTAGCAGCAGTAGTAGAATCAGAAACAGTACTGGCAGAAGTTGTAGCAGCAGCAGTAGTAACAGCAGATACAGAACTTTCAGGAGCAACACTCTTAGAAGAGACAGCAGCTGTTTCAGATATAATAGTTTCAGTAGCAGCAATATCATCAGTAATGACAGCAGTAATAACATCAGCAATAACAGTAGGCTAAAAATCAAATGCCTCTGTCTGTATATCCTAAGAAACTGAAACATCAGCCGCATCAGAACTAACAGAACCAGCAACATTTGCAGCAGCATAAACTGAATTTACAAAGGAATGAATAATGTTGGTGTCACAGCTTGAGAAGGGCACAATGGCCTTGGAGAGGTCTTCAGATGGCTAGACTGTAATTTGATCTGGAAGACAGCTGAAGAATATTGAGTCAAAATCTGATAATAAAGATCTGAGATCCACTGAGAAGACAGCAACTTGAGGAGTTGAAACCTGAGCTTGAGTTGAAGTAATAGCAGCAGCAGCAGCAGGAACTGAGGTAACAGCAGCAACATGCAATCTAACCACTTCATGAGGCATCTCCCCCTGCCTAGATTCAGAGAGAGCTGGATCAAAGCACCCAAAGGAATGGATTGACTGAGGAGGAAAGATGGAGGAGAGCCTGGCAGATAAGTCTGCAACTGACTTGAAGAGTGGAGCTAAGGAGGTCTCCAAAAGAAGTGAGAGCCTGGGAGCTATCAGCTCATACACTTTTTCAGCTAAGGCTAGAATATCTACATGCTCAGTAGGGACTTGAGCAGAGGTAGAGGATGAATGTGGAGCAACTGGTGATATTGGTGGAGAGCTGGTGGATGGTAGAAGTGAAGGTTGAGGTGTGGGGATTATTGAAATGGAAGAAAGGGGAATGGAGATAGAAGGTGTGAAGGAGGGTTGATCAATGATATCTTGTAGAAGTTGTTGGTAAGATGTGGATGAGGAGGGTAGATCAGGAGGGGATGAAGGTGAATCATCCATAAAGGAATCATCTAGAAGATTGAATGATAGAATGTGGGATGATGTATGTGTCAGTATCTGGTTGAGGGTAGTGATGTAATGGGTGGAAGATTTCTTCTATTATTGGAAGTGTTGGAGAGGGAATAGCAGTTGGAGATGAAATTGAAGTTGGAGATGGGGTTGAGATAATGATTGTGGGGGAAATTTGAATGGTGGATGTGACTGGTGGAGATGAAATAGGAGGAGGAGGAGGTGAAGCAGCAGGCAAGTCTTCTGCAGGGGCAGAGACTTGAGGGGAAGAGACTGTTACAGTCCTTGTGCCTGAAGTTGTGCTTGCAGAGGGCCTGCTGGGCTTCACTATCTGTCTATACCATTTGCCAAAGAGGGCACAGGAGAGCCTCTTAGAGGCATTGATGTGTATCCCAGATGAGACTAGCAGGGCAGGGCATCTGTTTTGAAGAAAGAGCCCGAGTATCCTCCCATAATTAACAAAATTCTTATTGATTTTCTTCTTAATCAGGTCAAAGAAAATCTCTCCCCAGTTTAACTGTTTCTTATCCACTAAGGCTCCCATCAAGCACAGCTGATACCTGGAGATAGTATCATGTGCTGAATGCTTGGCCAACAGAACCTTTCCCACTACATCAGCTAAGAACCTGTATTCAACAGCTAAGTTCTTTTTCAGCAGCTTGCTAGGGTTTGCATCAGAATGACCCATTCTAGCAAGTAAATCAGAAAATGCTTCTCATGACAACTCAGCAGAATCCTTTCCAGAATTCAATCCAAAAATCTCTGTTAGAATAGTAGAAGTCAGAGGGACATGGGTTCCAGAAATTGAACCAACCACTGTATTTTGGTCCTGATTGTGGGCAGTATATACCCACTCCTTGATCTCATCAGCAGCCAATTTGATTTTTGTGGACATGATGGTGACTAGCTTTTGTTCCTTGAACAATTCCATAATGTCTTGGAAGATTTGATCACTGGTGCTGAATGACTCCATGTCTATATCAAATCCTGCATTAAACTTCATTGCGGCTAGAACGACAACTGAGACGGCCATTGTTACCTGCAAAAATCAACAAACAAACGACCAAGTGTAGAGAAGTTTGGAGGGAAAGAGAAGATTTGCAGAGAGATTGAAAGCGCAAAAGGAGAACGACGGCCGAAAAATGAATTTTATATTAGGGTTCGACGCAGAAAAGGAAAGATCATTGAACTCAGTTCGACGATCGGGGCTTCTAAAGGAATCTGAAAGGTCTTCAATATTGTCGATCTCCGTTCGACGATATTGGAGAGCGTCGAACTCCGTTCGACGATAGTTCAGAGAAAAAAAATCGTCGAGCGTCGGTCGACGATCGTTGACCTGAAGAGATAGTTAAGACTATCTGAGAAGCGCTGAACTCTGGTCGATGATTTCGGAAAGCGTCGATCTCCGTTCGACGATCTGGGTGAAAATCGTCGAGCGCAGTTCAGAGACCAGAAATACATTCTAGACACTTAGAAAAATCAAGATGTTTGCCTAGTCTTGGTCAATTTTTAAAGTTTTAAAATCTTGGATATTATTTTAGACTTCCTCCATCTAACATTCCTAACTGATTTAGGAAGAAGATGTGTTTCTTTTCATTCAAGGGTTTGGTGAAAATATCTCCCCTTTGTAAATCAGTTGGGATATATTGAAATTCAATTTTATTCTTCTCAATATTATCCCTTAAAAAGTGATGCCTAATTTCTATGTGTTTTGTCCTACTATGGAGGACTGGATTTTGAGCTATAGAAATAATACTGGTATTATCACAAAAGATTTTTGACTTCTCTATATTGTAGCCATAGTCTTGGAGTTGGTTTTGAATCAACAATATTTGTGAACAACAACTACCTGCAGCCATATATTCAGCTTCAGCAGTTGAAGTTGACACAAATGTTTGTTTCTTGCAAAACCAAGAGACAAGTCTGTCACCAAGAAACTGACAAGTTCTACTGGTGCTTTTCCTGTCAATTCTACATCCAGCATAATCAGCATCAGAAAATCCAGTTAAGTCAAATGATGAATCTTTTGGATACAGAGACCTAGATTTGGACAACTTTTAACATACCTGAGAATCCTTTTTACTAATGTTAGGTGTGACTCTCTAGGGCTCACTTGGAATCTAGCACATATGCATGTAACAAACATTATATCAGGTCTACTAGCTGTAAGGTACAGTAAAGAGCCAATCATTACTCTATATATTGTCTGATCAACAGGTTTCCCATGTTCATCAACATCCAATACAACATTGGTAGGCATAGATGTTTTCATACTATATGCTTCAGACATACCAAATTTCTTGACCAATTCATTTGCATACTTGGTTTGAGAAATAAAGATGCCTTCAGCATGTTTTTTGACTTGCAATCCTAGAAAGAAGGATAGCTCACTCATACTACTCCTTTCAAATTTAGAATGCATTAGGTTGGAAAACCTTCTGCACAAATTTGAATCACTAGAACCAAAAATAATATCATCTACATAGATCTGTACTAGTAGGGTATGGGACTTATGGGTTCTAATGAAAAGAGTTTGGTATACTCTACCCCTTATAAATTCATTTTCCAGAAGGAAGCATGCTAGGGTCTTATACCATGCTCTAAGAGCTTGCTTGAGACCATATATTTCTTTGTTCAATTTAAAAACATAATCAGGGTGAGTTTGAGAGATAAAACCTGGAGGTTGTCTGACATAGACTTCTTCCTTGATGTCTCCATTGAGAAAGACATTCTTTACATCCATCTGATATATTTTGAAACCCTTGTGTGCAGCATATGCTAAGAAGATTCTGATGGCTTCCAATCTTGCAACTAGTGCAAAAGTCTGGTCATAATCTATGCCTTCTTCTTGAGAGTACCCTTGAGCAACTAGTCTTGCCTTGTTCCTTACAATTACTCCTTGATCATCCAATTTTTTTCTGAACACCCACTTTTTCCAACAATGGAGTGATCCTTGGGCCTTGGCACGAGTTCCCAAACTTTGTTCCTTTCAAATTGATGCAACTCTTCTTGCATTGCAATGATCCAGTGTGGATCTTGCTCTGCATCTTGAATGGATTGAGGTTCAATTTGAGATAGGAAGCAAGTGTGCAACAGGTTTTGGTTGACTTGATTTCTGGTTTGCACACAAGCTGAGATGTCTCCAATTAATTGGGAAATTGGATGGTCTCTTGATGTTACTAAATCAACAGGGGGTGTTAATTGTTCACCAACCTGTGTTGTTGTTTGCTCTTGTGGTACAACAACTGGCTCTTCAAGTTGTTTCTCTTCAATATGTTGAATGCTTTCTTCAACTTCACTACTTTCCTCTTTTTGAGTAATCTGTAACCTGTTCAAATCTTCAGAAAGAGAATGTACATGCAAAGGTTCTTTGGTAGAAGTATTCTTCTCCTTGAAAGACATGTTAGATTCATCAAATGATATGTGAACAGATTCCTCAATTTTAAGAGATGATTTATTATATACCCTATAAGCCTTACTGATCATGGAGTATCCCAAAAATACTCCTTCATCAGCTTTAGCTTGAAATTTTGCTAAATATCTCTTGTCATTATTATGAATATAACAAATACAACCAAAAATTCTAAAATAATCAACTTTAGGTTTCTTCCCTTTGAGTAATTCATAGGGAGTCTTACCCTTTAGTTTATGTATTAAACTTCTGTTCAGCACATAGTTGGAGGTGTTAACTACCTCTGCCCAAAAAGATAGAGGAAGGTGAGCATCTGACAACAATTTAGTGGCAGATTCAATAAGGGTTCTATTTTTCCTTTCAGCTACCCCATTTTGTTGAGGAGTTCTAGGAGCTGAGAAAGTATGCCTGATCCCTTCACTCTGACAGAAATCTTGCATAAGAAGAGAATCAAACTCTGTCCCATGATCACTTCTGATCAGGGCAATGTGACTATTGAACTCAAACTGTATACATTTGAGAAACTCTGTCAAACACTTAAAGTTATCAGACTTCTTCCTCAGAAAGAACACCCATGTGAATCTAGAGAAGTCATCTACAACTACTAAAGTGTAAGATTTTCCTCCTAAGCTTTGTACTGTAATGGGTCCAAAAAGATCCATGGGTAACAGATACAAAATCCTAGGTGAATCACTCTTATTAGTGACTTGAAACTATTTTTAGTTTGCTTGCCTAATTGACAAGCCCTGCAGAGTCCTTCCTTCTTGTAGGGGCCAGAAGGTAGTCCTCTAACAAGGTTGTCCTTGGATAGCCTAGCAATGGTTCCAAGGTTTAAATGTCCTAGTCTCTTATACCATAATATATTAGGTCTATAGACAAAATTAAACAGGCAAATGTCTATATCTGTTGAAAGAAAATCTACTAAGTAAATTTTACCTTTCCTTTTACCTGTCAACACAGTTGTGTTGTCCTCTGACTTGATCTTGCATAAGGCTTTGCTAAAAGTCACCTGGTAGCCTTCATCACATAGCTGACTGATGTTGATCAAATTGTGCTTCAGTCCTTCCACATAGGCTACCTTCTTGAATGTCATTGTCCCAATCTGGACTGCACCATATCCTTTAGTTTGTCCAAAGTTTGAATCACCAAATATGACTTTGGGTCCAAGCTTGGCTTTAAAGGATGTGAGGTTGTCCTTGTTTCCTGTCATGTGCTTAGAGCACCCACTATCCAAATACCATTGTTGGTTTGATGTTGGATAGGTCTTCACCTCCACATAAAATAATTCACTTGTTTTTGACCAAGTTTACCTTGCGCCTAGGTTGATAACCTTTAAATTCAGAAATAAAAGATATCCCTAGTTGACTCTTATAACCTTCAGGATGATATCTCCATGGAGGTATTATTCATTCAGTATAAGGGTTAAAGCTTTGGGATGAAGGACCCCTAGGATTGGATTTTGATTTACCCTTGAAATAATTTCCAAAGCTCTGATCTCTGTTCGACGATCGTTGAGCTACGTTCGACGATCTTGGGTCAGATCGTCGAGCTCCGTTCGACGGTCGACTGTGGCAGAGTTCAGGAATTAGAGATCGTCGACCTGAGTTCGACGATTTTGCCTGAGATCGTCGATCTGCGTTCGGCGATCGTCGAGCTTCGTTCGATGATTTCTACTAGAACTTGGTTTTCTTAGGCAGATCAGAATTTTTCATAGCTACCTCTACAACTCCCTTCCCTTTATCAGAAATAAACTTAATTGAGGTTGTTAGAACTATAGGTTGGCTGGATGAAGCACCCAAACCCAGTGTACTATTGAATCTGGAGTTCACTGTGCTTGTGATGTCCATCAGCTTGATACTTCTCCCATTAAGGGATTCTTCAAGCTTCTTGGCCTCTGATAGCTCACCTTTCAGTGAAGCTATCTGCTCCCTACATCACTCCAACTCCTCAGAGAGTTTGAGGTTTTCTGACTTTAAGATACTACGTTCAGATAATTGATTTCTGAGAGAAATAATTTCCTTCTCAGATTTTAGTAAGTCTAAACATAATGCTTTAAACTCAGACTTAAAGTCCTCAAAATTGAAATCAAAAGAACTAATTACCTGGTCCTCTTCAAGTTGAGTCTCTAAGTCTAACTCTGACTCTTCTGCATCTGAATTGTGTTGAGAGGCATTGATTTCCATCATGCAGAACTCCTTATCTTCAGCATCATCTTCATCATCACTGGAGCTGGAAGAAGCTTCTGATTCTTCTTCTGTTTCACTCAAGGATTCAGCAACAAATCCCTTCCTTATGTGTTTGTTCTTGCTTGAGGAGGGTTTGCCATTGCCATTCTTCTTGAAGTCTTTGTCCTTTCTTTTTTCTTTCTTGTCCCTTCTGTCCTTGTTTTTATTTTCTGGACAGTCAGGCACAATATGGCCTGGTTTCCTGCAACCAAAGCAAACAATTTCTTTATTATTTGACTTATCATACCTTGGCTTATCATGCTCTTTGTATGATCTCTTTCTGAAGTCCTTTCTGGCCATCTTGTAAAATATTTTGGCTAATATACTAAGCAGCTCATCATTGCATGTGACCTTGTCTTCAGGCTGATCTTCAGTGGCTTTAAAAGCTATTGTTTTTTCTTTCCTTATGACTGGTGAGGCAGCCTTCTGCTCTTCTTCTCTGTTCTTAACGAGCAGCTCATAAGACTTGCGCTTGCCCAAGAGAGCTTCTGTTGTAATCTCATTCAGACTTCTGGCATCCTTGATTGGCTAGATCCTTGAGTCCCAAGTGCTTGGGAAGCACATTAGGATTTTATCATTTAGTTCAGTCAGTGATATCTCTTTATCCAAAGTCTTGAGTTCATTGACTATCAGACTGAGTCTATTATACATATCAGCTACTGACTCAGCTTCTCCTTTCTTGAAATTCTCATATTGGGATATGAGGTGAGATCTTCTGTCTTTTCTTTCATCAGCAGATCCTGAGACTATTTCAGAGAGCTTATCCCAGATTTCTTTTGCTGAGTTGCATTCAGCCACCTTTTGGAAAATATCATCAGATATAGTCTGGGCTAAGATATTCATAGCCTTTGCATCTGCTACTTTCCACTTCTTGATATCAGCATCTGTTCCTGATGGAGGTGGAATAGCATTTGTGCTTGTGTTCTCTAGAGGTCTTGGACAAACTGTCAAAACAGAATTAAAAATGTCCTCATCAATAGAATTCATGTATAGTCTAATCCTTGTCTTCAAAGTGCAAACTTAGACAGATTGCACACTGGAGGTCTGGTGCTAGCATAATCTTTGTTTTGGGCCATGTTTTGTGAAGGAATAATTCTAATAACAAAATAAAAACAAGCAGATCTAACTAGGGATCTTTGGGTTCAGGTGTTAGCCTGTGCAACCACCAAGGTGTGGTATGATTAACCAACCTCCCTCTGATACCAATTGAAAGTGCAAGCTAGATCTGATATACTCTAGAGGGGGGGGGGGTGAATAGAGTATGGTGCTTAAAAACTTTTTACAACAGTTGTTGTAATCTGAGTGAACAGGGAAGCAAATGGTAAATCTAAACACAGCAGCTATCTAATCACAATCTACAAAAGAAACTAATCAGAGATCACAGCCAGAAACAAAAAAATAGACAAGCAACCAGAAGACACAGGGAGCTATAGTGGTTCCCCTAAACTTGGGTACATCCACTATTCTACTACCCTAGGTAGGAATCCACTGCAGGATGAATTGATCAGGTGTCCTGGGCACCAATGAGCTTTTGATAAGGTGCTCAAAAACCAAACCAGATTTTTTGATCAGGTGTCTTGCCACCAATGAGCTTTTGATAAGGTGCTCAAAAACCACACATAAACTTTTGAAGGGAGTTTGAAAAACCCTTTACAGAGGTGGGGATGAGAGAGTGATGGAAGTCTTCTCTTTCTCAATCACAGTGAGAAGACTATGTGGATATTGATGTTGTCAAAGCTCCCCCTGAGATCTGTAGTTGTTCAGGAAAATGAAGATTTGTTGTAGGGTGATAGGCCTTCAGAAATTGATCTCCAGCAAATGATGATTTCAACAACAGCTGAAATGTGAGGTGTCTGGAGTCTTGAATGATGATGGCCTTGAACACTTGAATCAAAAGAGATCTGAAGATTTTAGTTGGTTGATCTCCTTGGTTGTGTGTTCTTGTATGAATTCTTTGAGACAGAGTATGTTTATAACTCTTTTTCTTTCTCTTGAGTAATTATTGTTGAGAAAGATGTTGTTCCAGAGAAGAGTTGTTGCACAGAATATTTTGTTCTTCTTCTTCTTGTGCACTCTCTTCTTCTTGTCAGGAATTCAAAAAAAATGTCTTTTATTCCTTTATTCTGAATAGAAATGATCCTCTGTCTAGCATAGCCGTTAGCATGTCATTAATTGACTTCCTTAATTGCAATTGTCTTCTGGGGGAAAGTCCAAAGAAACATTCCTCGATAATTCCTTGAAACTTGCTCCAAAATAAATGAAAACGGCTACAAAATCTTCTGTATTAATTGCTGAGAATAACTCCTTAACTGTTCTGAATTTGAATCTTGAAAGTCGTTGAACTCTTCAGAAAAACGTCGAACTGAGCTCTACTATCGTCGAACTGAGCTCAGCGATTTGGACTTAAACAGCAACAAAGATCGTCGATCTAAGCTCAACTATCGTCGAACTGAGCTCAGAGATAGAGAATCAATACTGGAGTTAAGATCATCGAACTGAGTTCGAAGATCGTTGAATGGAGTTCGACGATTTGTTGAAGTTGAGCTCAGCGATCGTCGAATGGAGTTCAATGATCCGTCGAAGTTGAGCTAAGCGATCGTCGACTGGAGTTCGACGATTCGTCGTACTGAGCTCGACGAAATGACTTAGTCTCCAAACAGAAAAACCTTAGTCTTGGGGGCAGCTTCCAAACATAACTACTAACCCTTAGACTCAATTCTAATTGACCTTTAGATCTATACAATGAGGTCAAAAATAGGTTTCCTAAGAGACATAGTGATCCTGACCCAAATTAGTAATAGGGTGTTCCAACATGGTCGATTCTGTCGGCAAGTACGATCATTCAACCTATCGGCCAATTGAGAAGAGAAGCAATATAAGAAAATGTATATCAAGTCCACAACACAGCATCATCATAATATAAATAAAATGAGAGATACAATAGTCCATAATGAGTACAGAAGGAAAGAGAAAAGGGCTTATGCCATGTACATAACAAATCAAATCTCTCTCTCTCAAAACAAATCTATGCGGAAGTTAAATTATCATCGGTACACACAACATCTCCTAACGCCGGGATGCACAAACATGGGTAGGGCCATACCCGTGTCGCTACCCGTATCCTAGTGACACGGCCGTGTCGCCGACCGTGTCCTGCTCGAGACATGATTCGTCGAGTTCATCTTAGCACACACGTGTAGGGACACGCCCGTATCCCTACCCGTGTCCTTCTCGGGACACATTTCGTCGATCTCTACTCGACTCACATGGGTAAGGACACGCCTGTGTCTCTACCCGTTTCCTCCTTGAAATAAATAGTGCCTAACCACCTAGAGGGGGTAAATAGGTGTACTTTTTTCTTTTTTACTTTAAAAACAGACAAACTGTTATGAACTTTAAGCAGCAAATGCAATTCTACAGCTATCACAGCACAGCAACCACAAGAACAAACATTCACAGAGTGCACACAGTGTTTATAGTGGTTCCCCAAGGTCTGGGTACATCCACTTTCCCCCTTCGCCTATCTAGTAGTGTACTAGATTCGGCCTAACTTCTGCACTTCTCCCCAGATCCTCAGATCTTACAGCTCAGAACCCCAATCCAGGTTCCTACAAATCAGAGTATCCCCACTCCTACAACTCAGGCCCAAAGCCTTACCACTCAGTCTTCAACAAGACCTACACTCAGGCTAAACAGCCCTACCTCAGCCTTCAACAAGGCCTACACTCAAAGAATTGTTTCTCCTACACTCAGGCTCAAAAGCCCTACCTCAGCCTTTATAAATTTAGCCTTACAACACAGATCCCTTAGGATCCTACAAAAAGATAATAAAATGTTTTTAGATCACCACTCAGTTTGAGAGAACGAAGAGGGCAATCTTCTTGATCAGTTCTTGATAGCACTGATTCCTGAGATCAACTTTGTTTTTGCTTTCTTCAAGACTTCTTGAGTCTGAACTCTATAAAGATGATCTTCTTGAAGTAGACCGGCTGGCAACTTCCTTCTTAGCATGGAGAAATAAATCTGGATCCTACTTTGCAGTCTGGTTCAAAACCTGCTACTTAAGAGATTTGATTAACAAGTCTCTTTCTTGACTTCAATTACTGGAGTTCTCTCTCTCCAAGTAAATCTGAAGTTTCTTCAGAATACTGATTTACAGTTTTCTCTGGATCTATCTTGATCTTCTTAAATTTTAATCTTCTGATTGATGATTCAATAATTGTGATATCATCTTCTATTGAAGGAGAAAGGCCTTTATATAGTCTTTCTCCAAGGTAACCGGCTGATCCGGTTTCTAACGAACTTCTGACAACTCTGAAAGTTATAGTTGACCAGTTGAAATGGCAGCTGTCAAGTCATCCAGTCACTTCTTGAAAATACTGTCTCTGTCTGAAAGTGTCGAGACTGATCTTTATTATGTGTCGACACAAATAGACCAAGTGTCGATACAAATGGACTAAGTGTCGACACTAGCCTTGATGGTGTCGACACAACTCCTTGTGTTGTTGTAACAGCTTCTCGACACTGCTTGTTCAGAATATGTCGTCACTGATTCTGTGTGTCGACACAAGCCTTCTATTGAATGTGTCGACACAGATTCTGTGTGTCGACACAAGTACTTCTTCTTTAACACTTAGTTGAATTCTACTGTGTGTCGTCATATCTCCTTTGTGTCGACACAAGCCTTCTTGTGTTGAAACTTGCTGAGTGTCGACACATCTCCTTTGTGTCGACACATGCCTTCTTGTGTTGAAACTTGCTGAGTGTCGACACATCTCCTTTGTGTCGACACATGTACTTTAACTTTGTTGAAGCTTGCTGAGTGTCGATGCAGCCTCCTGGTGTCGACACATTTGATGTCGACAAAGCTTCTCTGAGTGTCGACACTGCCTCTAAGTGTCGACTCAGATTGTGTTGACAATTTTTCACAGTTTGTCGACACTGCCTGTATGTGTCGACACTTTTCTTCTGGTGTCGACTCTGCCATTCCTGGTGTCGACATAATTACTCCAAGTGTCGACACAGCTTCTCTAGGTGTTGACACAAGTCTTCATAAGTGCCGACACTGCTTCTCTAGGTGTCGACACATGGACTTAGAAACTTTTCTGTATTTCCTGCAATTACTTAACCTGCACATATAAACTCAAAGCACATCAAATACACCTTGATGTATATCATTGAGTAGGGTGAGGCTTCTTCAAATCAGGTACATATTTTCCAATGTACCCAACAATCTCCCCCTATTTGGAGAAGTCATAACCCTTAGTCAATGATATACACCATACATAACAAATACACAATATGATGTATAACATCATTATATGACTGGGTAAATACTAAACAAAATATGTATAAACAATATTGTAAGAATAACAGTGTAATAGATTGAACATTAAAAATAGTTTTGTTACAACTTCCAATAGTTTCATTGATCAAAAGTTTACATAAATTTTTAGCACAAAAGATTACAAAATGTAAACTTAAGAAAATGCTATTCTATGGCAGCTCTGGCTCCTTGATAACAATGCCCTTTCCAGATTGAATCTTGTTTTGAATTGGAGCATCATTGTCATCAGCAGGCTTCTTTCCCTTGAGATCTTTATTCTTCTGTTCTTCAGCCCTTATCTTCTGTCTCTCAAAATAATGATAAGGCTTATGGAAATACTTGCTAGGCTCCTGTGCATTAGGAGGTAGCTTCCCTAGTTTATCCTTTATTTTGTATTGTACTATGGCTTCTTGCCTAGCTTCATGTTTTCTCCATTCTTGGTCAGAGTACCATTTGCCCCTCTCTAGGAAATTATCCTTTGCAGCTTTCCAAGCAGTCAATATGATATTCCTAAAAGTTGGGCTCCACTGTTCAAAATCAGGACTTAACTCTGTCTGTTCTCTGAACCTCTTCTTAGATAATTGAGCTTCTTACTCTTTTAATACTGCCTCTTGCTCTTTTAATACTGCCTCTAGCACAGGCTGTACTACTTTCTCAAAAATAATATTCTGATTACCCTCAGGAGGGCTATACATAGATTGTACCTCCTGATATATCATGTCAAAATCTGCTGGAGGGTAGATTACTTAAGC
Source organism: Platanthera guangdongensis (assembly GCA_039583875.1). Taxonomy (NCBI): domain Eukaryota; kingdom Viridiplantae; phylum Streptophyta; class Magnoliopsida; order Asparagales; family Orchidaceae; genus Platanthera; species Platanthera guangdongensis. The sequence goes on along the minus strand of CM077158.1, from coordinate 48,779,100 downwards.
AACTTCAGCTGGCTCACCTCCAAAATATGTAGGATTGGTCCCAGATTCTGCTACATTATCATCATCACACAAGGGTGGATATCCAAGGGTAGCTCTGATATTGTTTGAAATCCATTTAGCATGGTCAAAGCCTGCTTTGACTAATACCCTCTCCCCCATTATGACTTCTCTTTCTATATGATCCCTAAGATCATCCTTCTGAAATTTGATATGAGCATTCAAATAGTTAACACCATCTTTATAAAAAGGTTTTAACCGTTGGAGCTTTTCAGTGATAACCTTTTGAGAATCTTCAATTGCAGTTGTAACAGCAGTGAGATTTTCTTGTAATTGCTTGTCACACTCAGTCTTGGCAGCAGTCCTTGCTACAGTTTGAGCAGCTGCTATATTCTGTATTTCAGTTACTATCACATTATGTGATTCAATTAAATTGTCATTCATTCTAATCGGGTTTTCCAGGACATATCCTTGTTTCACTTCCATATCATCAACCTGTGCCTTTATCTTCTCTTGATGAGTAGCCAGATATATCACTGCATTGCCTCCTTTGTGGAAACAATCAGTCATTTCCTTCTTATTTTGATTTACTTCAAATCTAATAGATTTTAAATCTTGAGCCAGATCAAATTGAAGGGATTTATGTCCTTCATCGATATATTTTTCTAGAGTCTTCCTTTGCTCATCCATCTTTATTTGCAAAGCCACCAACAAAGAACTATAATCAGCAGTTGGAGCTTGTTGTGGAGCCACAGTTTGCAATGTTTTCTTGTAACTCTGGCTTCTCCTCTTGAAGACCTGTAGCTTTCTTTTCTTGGCTCTAGCAGCCTCTTCATCCTCAGAAGCAGAAGTACTGGCAATGTCTACTCTATCCTGTGGAGTAGGTGGCAATTCTTTCTCTGCTCTTGGTAGCTCCTCAGCATTCCTTTTCTCCTCAGTTTCATTTCTTGCAGTCTCCTCCTGAGACCTAACATGCTCCCCCTCAAGATCTACCTGCTCCCCCTCAAAATCTACTCTCTCTCCCTGAAAATCAGTCTGTAATAAATCGGGGAACAGCTCTTCTAGTGTAAACTCCTGTTGAGTATGGACTGGAGAATCTCTTATTTCAGGAGCATTTTCTGCAACTGATGTGTCTTCCATGACAACATCTTGTGGTTGACTATGTATCTGAGTTTGCTGATCAACATCAAGTAATGATTCAGTCAATACTTCATCCTCAATATTGAAAATAGATTGATTAACTTCATTGATTACCTCAAGAATTGTTTGGGTTGCCCTTTCACTATTTAAGTGAGTTGGATCATCCACATGTTGAGGCTCCCCCTAGAGTGGATCCAGGTGAATGGGGATAGCAGATGGTAGCTCCCCCTGCCTCTGTGCATCTTCAGGTCTTACTGGTGACTGTCCAGTATTTCCAGCCTCTCCATCATCAGAACTAAAAACTACCTGCTCTTCTGAGCTACTGGAGGATTCAGGAGCCATAATGGCTTTCTTCTTCTTCTTTTGAGGTGTTTCCTTCTCTGGTGTAGGCATTTCTTTAGTTAACACTCTATCCCATCTTGAGATTATTCTGATGTCCATTCTCCTCATATGGTTTATCTTAGAACCAGCAGCTTGGTTCATGACTTCAGGAATACTTCCAGCTAAGTATAAACTCATAATCCTACCCAGATTGGGCTTTTTCAGACTTTCCTTAATCTTGTCAAACAATACTGCTGACCAATCAATTTTAAGTTGGAAAATTATTCTTGACATCAAACTGAATATGTGAGCTAATATTTTATCATGCCCACCTGGCTTGCTCAGAATTACCTTTCCTACTATTTTAGATAAAAACTTTCCTTGCATGTTCATCCCTTTCCTATTAAAGACTAATCCAATCTTCATGCTTGAATCTAATCCACACCATTGCAGTGCCTCCCTTATCCTTGATGCAGGTACATCTTCCTCTTCTTTAGTTCTAGGGAGATGTAGAACTTTTCTTAGACTTTTCTGGATGACCTTCACCTTAACTCCATGGACTTTGGATTTAATCTTAAGACCAGTTTCATCAAGTGTAGCTGCACTAAAGAATTCGAGGACCTCTTTATTCCAAATCTTGATTGGCTCTGAAACTAGATGCTCTAACCCAGTCTCTACAACTAGGGTTACAACATCATGAATTTCTGGTTCTGCGTCGTCAAAGGCATGTCGCGCAAGCTCATAACCTTCATTGATGTTCTCTTCTAGCTTGGGCGCCATTAGGGTTTGGAGAAATTTTGAATTTAGAGAAGAGAAATGTCGACACACAAGTTTGGTCTCGAAACTATGGTGAGCGTGTCGACAAACAATGGTGAAGACCTATTTATACCTTTCTAAAATCGAAGGTGAAAAGGCGCGTCAAAATACTTGAAATGTGTCGGCACTGTTGAAAAGTGTCAACACTTACTTCTAATATCTCGACAACTATGTGTCGACACAAATATAGTCGACAGAATATATGTGTCGACACTTATACATCTCAGCTCGACGATTAGTCGAAACAACTACTCGACGAATTCTATGTAAATCCTAAGTGTCGACAACACCCTGGATGTGTCGACACCTACTCTGGATGTGTCGACACTAATTCTCTGAAGTGTCGACACTCACTGTCTAGATGTGCCGACACCATTTCTCTGAAATGTCGACACCACTTCTATGTGTCGACACAGACAACTCCTTGTGTCGACACCATTTTACTTAGCCAATTTTTAAAATATTCTAAGTTTAACATTCCTAATTCAATTTTAAAATTATTGAATTTGGTTTCATCTAGGGGCTTAGTAAATATATCAGCAATCTGATTGTCTATTTTAACATATTCTAGGGAAATGTCCTCTTTTTCTACATATTCTCTAAGAAAATGGTATATAATTTCTATGTGTTTAGTCCTACTATGTGAGACATGATTATTAGCTATAGAAATTGCACTTGTAGAGTCATAAAATAAAGGTGTTCTACTTACTTGAATACCATAATCTTCTAGCTGGTGTTGAATCCATAAAAGTTGTGCACAACAGCTTCCTACAACAACATATTCTGACTCAGCTGTGGAGATGGCCACACTTGTCTGCTTATTACTACTCCAAGACACCAGCCTTCCACTTAGAAATTGACAGGTTCCTGTAGTACTCTTCATATCTTCCTTGCAGCCTACAAAATCTGCATCTGAATAACCTATCAGTACAAAATCTCCATTCTTATAGTATCAAAGGCCTAGATAAGGTGTGCCCTTAAGATATCTCAAAATCCTTTTGACTGCAGTCAGATGAGATTCTTTAGGGCATGCTTGGTACCTAGCACAGACACATGTAGCATAGATGATATCTGGTCTACTAGCAGTCAAATATAGTAGGGAGCCAACTATCCCTCTATACAAAGTTTCATCAACAAGTTTCCCTGCATCATCTTTGCTTAGAGACATGCTTGACCCCATAGGAGTTTTCATGGTAGTGGATGATTCCATACCATACTTCTTTATTAACTCTAGGGTGAACTTAGACTGGCATATGGACAGGCCATCTTCAGTCTGTCTAACTTGGAGACCCAAGAAGAACTTAAGTTCCCCCATACTACTCATTTCAAATTATCCTTGCATAGGTTTTGCAAACTTTCTGCAAAGACTACTTTCTGTAGACCCAAATATTATGTCATTTACATATATTTGGACTAAGATAATCTTGCCTTTAGATTCCCTAAGGAATAGATTCTTGTCTATTTTCCCCCTTGAGAATTTGTTCTCAATGAGGAAACTAGACAGGGTTTCATACCAAGCCCTTGGGGGTTGTTTTAACTCATACAAAGCCTTCCTAAGTCTATATATATAATCAGGTTTAAGAGAATCAACAAAACCTGATGGCTGCTCTACATAGACTTCTTCCTTCAGATTTCCATTCAGAAAAGCTCACTTTACCTCCATTTGATATGTTGCATAGGCAAGGAACATCCTTATTACTTCCAGTCTTGCTACTGGAGCAAAGGTTTGATCAAAATCAATACCTTCTTCCTGCCTATATCCCCTGTAACAAGTCAAGCTTTATTCTTTATGATGATTCAATTCTCATCCAATTTGTTCCTAAAGATCCACTTGGTTCCAATGATATTGTGGTCTTTTGGTTTAGGAACTAGCTCCCAGACCTTGTATATTTTGAACTGATTCAGCTCCTCTTGCATGGCATAATTCCAATGAGAGTCTAGAATTTCTTCTTCAAACTTCTTTGGTTCTACTTGGGATAGGAAGCTGGAGTAAAGAACTGTACTCAGATTCCTGCTTCTTGTTCGCACTCCTTGTCTGGGATCACCAATTATTTGATTGGCTGGATGATCCTTTAAGTGTCTATTTGCTGGAGGCAGCCTGTCTTCAGGTTGTACACCTTCAGCCTCTTCATTTAGCTGTACCTCTTGGTCTTCCTCTGCATCTAGAGAGTCTTGTACTCCCCCTGGACAGCAGCCACCATTTTCCACTTGCTGAGTTGCAGTAGAACCTTATGTAATGGTATGCTTATCGATCTTATCAGTTATACCTGTAGAGCTGCAAACACTACTTGGTAATTCACAGTTAATGAGTCTTGTTTCATCAAAGACAACATGTACAGACTCTTCTACAACTTGAGTAACCAAGTTGTAGACCCAATAAGCCTTACTATTGTTGTTGTACCCAACAAAGATCCTCTCTTGGGATTTGGCAACAAACTTGGTTAGATAAGACTTGCCATTGTTAAATATATAGCACTTGCAAACAAAGATCCTGAAATAGGATAAATTTGGTTTTTTGCCCTTCACAATCTCATAGGGAGTCTTTTTGTGGCCCTTGGTGATAGTAGCCCTATTGATTAAATGACATGCAGTGTTTACTGCCTCAGCCCAGAAATATTCTAGGAGAGAAGTGTCACTCAATAGGGTTCTACCAACCTCTATCAATGTTCTATTCTTCCTTTCAGCAATACCATTTTGCTGAGGTGTGCTTGGTGAGGAAAATTCCTGAAAAATCCCAAACTCTTCACACAGTTTTGTCATACTTTCAGACTGAAATTCAGTACCATGGTCACTTCTAATTTTTACCACTGTACTGTCCAATTCATTCTGAATTTGTTTAACAAAACTATATAAGATACTTGGGGTTTCAGATTTTTGTCTTAGGAAGAACACCCTGGAATATCTTGAATAGTCATCTACTACAACAAATATGTAGACCTTCCTACCTAGGCTGTGAACTAGCATAGGACCAAAAATATCCATATGCAAGAGGTATAGACACCTCACAGAATCCTTGTTCTCAAGGCTATGAAAGGTGGATTTTGTCTGCTTGCCTTTTTGACAAGCTGAGCATATCCCATCCTTTATACACTTAACTTGAGGACCATTCCTCACTAACTCTTTGCTAAATAGTTAGCCAATTATCTTATAGTTAAGATGAGCCAGCCTCTTGTGCCATTTAACACAATGTGAGACTCTCTCATCAGCTACAAGACAAATAGGAGAAACATTGTTCTCACACACAAAGTCAAGACAATAGACATTTCTCTTCCTATATCCTGTCAAAATGATCTTTTGATCACTTGATCTTTTGATATGACAACCATTCTTGACAAATGGGATGTCATATCCTAAATCACTCAGCTGACTTATGCTAATGAGGTTATGTTTCAAACCCTTTATATAAGCCACTTGAGTAATTGTAATCAGGTTACTAGAAATGTTACCAAAGCCTTTGATGATTCCTTTTTCTGAATCACCAAAGGTAACTTTAGGGCCATCCTTGATAGGTGTATAGTCCTTCAGCAACCCCCTTGTTCCAGTCATGTGCCTGGAACATCCACTGTCCAAGTACCATATAGGGGCATGGCCACTTGGACTTACCTGCAAAACAGATTACTTAACCTTAGAACCCAAATAACTCTTGGGTCCTTGGTGCAAGTTAGTCTGACTTTTAACAAAACTACCTATAGCACTTCTAGCAGGCAGTTTGCTACTCTCCTTGACACTTGAATTGTGCCAACAATCTATGGCAAAGTGGCCTATCTTTCCATAACACCAGCACTCAAACCTGTTGTACCTTTATTTAGGTACAACCATGGCTGAATTATCTGCTGCAGGCTTCTTGTTTAGTGTTGGGGCTTTGCCCTTAGATTTGGACCTAGCAGTACAGGCAGGTTTTTTATATCCTAATCCAGCCTTACCCTTTTGAGGTACAAACTCATACCAAGGGTAAAATAGATTTAGGTTTAGAAAAACTAGCCACAATATCTTTCTCCTTCTTAAGTCTAACCTCCAGATTCCTAATCTGATCATTCTTGAATGTGATTGTGCCCATTTTAATAACAGTTATATTTTTCAATCTGGCAATCTGATTTAGTTTCTGATCTAATAACTTGTCTGAATCAGCAGCAGCCAATTTAAGACTAGCAATCTCCTTTGCCTGAGTTTTGGCCAAGGTTTTGCTTTTCTTCAAGGCCTGCAACAAGTCCCTATATTCATCAATTAACTGATGAATATCTCCTTCAGATTCAGACCCACCCACATCACTTGATGCAGATGTATCTGATTCTGACTCAGTACTATAAATTGAACTAGAAGAACAACTTTGTACCTTACTTGGTCCAGGCTGATCCTGGTTCTTGTCTCCTTCAGATAAAGCCATCAGTCCCTTGCACTGATTGTCCTCATGCTCATAAATTGAGTTCATTAGCTGCATGAACACATCTTCTTCCTCTTCAGCAAATAATCCAATGTAGGCTTCAGCTTCTGATTCTGTTTATGAAGATGACTGATCTGTCAGACTCTTGTCTTTCTTAGCAACAAAGGACTTTTCCTTTTTGCCCTTAAACTGAGTCTTCTTTTTGTCAGCTGACTCCTTCCTCTTTTCAGGACAGTCAGCCACTACATGTCCCTGTCTATTGCAGCAATAGCACACAATTTTTGAAGATGTAGCTTTGCTTGGATTGGACCTTCTTCTGTCATTCCTTGATGACTTTCTTTTCTGATAGTAGTCATCTTTTGGCTGAGAAGTGGAAGGCTTAGACCTCCACTGCTTCTTCTTCAGAAATTTTTGAAAATGCCCAGTAAAAGCAGCAAAGTCTTCATCACTTTCACTGCTATCTGAATTCTTGCTATCTGAATTATCTGTTACAGCCTTAGCAATTATTTGAGGTGGAGATGGAGATTTGCTTCTATACTTCTTAGTGGCTTCAGTCTTGAAGACCACAGTCTTTTCCTTGTGCTCCACTCTAGACGTCTTCTCTTCCTCCTTTCTAGCCATTAACTGCATCTCATAAGATAGTAGTTTTCCAAACAAAGTTGGAGGAGAAATCTCAGCTAGTTTGGCCACTTCCCTAATGGCACAAATCTTGGTGTCCCAGTCCTTAGTCAGGGATCTTAAGAACTTGTCATTCAGCTCATAGTTGCTGAATTCTCTTCCATAGGACATCAACTCATTAACAATCCTATAGAACTTCTTGTAACATTCTATAAAGCTATCAGACTTTCCTTGTCTGAAGCTTTCATATTCTTGATTTAACAAGGACTTCGTATCTTGTCTTACTTCTTCTGATCCCTCCATATAAACTATTAATGTGTCCCACATTTCTTTAGAGGTTTTACAATGAATTAAGTTCTAAAATGTTGCATCATCAATGGCACTAACAATTATATTCTGGGATCTCTTGTCCATAATGGCCAGAATGATTTCATCTTTAGTCATTTCAGAAAAGTACTTGGGAGTTTTCTGATTTGCATCCAGAATGGATACCTTCATTGGCACATATGGGCCTTCTTTAACTATAATATATATCCTTGGGTCAGAGGCTTCCATAAAAAGTCTAACCCTCTCTTTCCATATGCCAAATATCTGTTTTCTACATATTGGCAATTTCATGGACCCCAGCTCTTTGTGATTCTCACTAGAACCCATTTTCTTGATTCTTGTTTGTTCTGAGTTTGCCTACAGGATCTTACTCTCACTAGAGGGGGTGAATATGTGTACTTTTTACTTTAAAGACAGACAAACTGTTATGAACTTTAAGCAGCAAATGCAATTCTACAGCTATCACAACACAACAACCACAAGAACAAACATTCACAGAGTGCACATAGTGTTTATAGTGGTTCCCCAAGGTCTGGGTACATCCACTTTCCCCCTTCGCCTATCTAGTAGTGTACTCGATTCGGCCTAACTTCTGCACTTCTCCTTAGATCCTCAGATCTTACAGCTCAGAACCCCAATCCAGATTCCTACAACTCAGAGTGTCCCCACTCCTATAACTCAGGCACAAAGCCCTACCACTCAGTCTTCAACAAGACCTACACTCAGGCTAAACAGCCCTACCTCAGCCTTCAACAAGGCCTATACTCAGAGAATTGTTTCTCCTACACTCAGGCTCAAAAGCCCTACCTCAGCCTTTATAAATTTAGGCTTACAACTCAGATCCCTTAGGATCCTACAAAAAGATAATAAAATGTTTTTAGATCACCACTCAGTTTGAGAGAATGAAGAGGGCAATCTTCTTGATCAGTTCTTGATAGCACTGATTCCTGAGATCAACTTTGTCTTTGCTTTATTAAAGGCTTCTTGAGTCTGAACTCAGTAAAGATGATCTTCTTGAAGTAGACCGGCTGGCAACTTCCTTCTTAGGATGGAGAAATAAATCTGGATCCTACTTTGCAGTCTGGTTCAGAACCTGCTCCTTAAGAGATTTGATTAACAAGTCTCTTTCTTGACTTCAATTACTGGAGTTCTCTCTCTCCAAGTAAATCTGAAGTTTTTTCAGAATACTGATTTACAGTTTTCTCTAAATCTGTCGTGATCTTCTTAAATTTTAATCTTCTGATTGATGATTCAATAATTGTGATCTCATCTTCTGTTGAAGGAGAAAGGTCTTTATATAGTCTTCCTCCAAGGTAACCGGCTGATCCGGTTTCTAACGAACTTCTGACAGCTCTGATAGTTGTAGTTGACCGGTTGAAATGGCAGCTGTCAAGTCATCCAGTCACTTCTTGAAAATACTACCTCTGTCTGAAAGTGCCGAGACTGATCTTCATTATGTGTCGACACAAATAGACCAAATGTCGACACAAGTGGACTAAGTGTCGACACTAGCCTTGATGGTGTTGACACAACTCCTTGTGTTGTTGTAACAGCTTCTCGACACTGCTTCTTCAGAATGTGTCGACACTGATTCTGTGTGTCGACACAAGCCTTCTGTTGAATGTGTCGACACAGATTCTGTGTGTCGACAGAAGTACTTCTTCTTTAACACTTAGTTGAATTCTGCTGTGTGTCGACACATCTCCTTTGTGTCAACACAAGCCTTCTTGTGTTGAAACTTGCTGAGTGTCGATACATCTCCTTTGTGTCGACACATGCCTTCTTGTGTTGAAACTTACTGATTGTCGACACATCTCCTTTGTGTCGACACATGCCTTCTTGTGTTGAAACTTGCTGAGTGTCGACACATCTCCTTTGTGTCGACACAAGTACTTTAAATTTATTTAAGCTTGATGAGTGTCGACACAGCCTCCTGGTGTCGACACATTTGATGTCGACAAAGCTTCTCTGAGTGTCGACACTGCCTCTAAATGTCGACTCAGATTATGTTGACAATTCTTCACAGTGTGTCGACACTGCCTGTATGTGTCGACACTTTTCTTCTGGTGTCGACTCTGCCATTCCTTGTGTCGACACAAAGGAGATGTGTCGACACAGCTTCTCTAGGTGTCCACACAAGTCTTCATAAGTGTCGACACTACATTTCTAGGTGTCGACACATGGACTTAGAAACTTTTCTGCATTTCCTGCAATTACTTAACCTGCACATATAAACTCAAAGCACATCAAATAAACCTTGATGTATATCATTGAGTAGGGTGAGGCTTCTTCAAATTAGGTACACATTTTCCAATGTACCCAACACTCCTACACATGGGTAGTGACACGCCCGTGTCACTGCCCGTGTCCTTTTCGGGAATAACTCAAGCACTGGTTGGACACGCACACGGGTAGGGACACGCCCGTGTCTCTACCCGTGTACCTCACGGGAACAACTTGTTGGACGTACATGGGTAGGGGCACTCAATGTCTCTACCGTGTCCTCATTCACACGGGTAGTGACACGCCCGTATCACTACCCGTGTCCTTCTCTAGACTAACTCGAGCCATCAACTCGAGAGTTGGCTACACACACGGGTAGGGACACGCCCGTGTATCTACCCGTGTCATACTCTGGACTGACTTTAACTCCCTTACACAAGTGTAAGCCCAGCTGTCAGCACTTCCTAAGCCCGAGTCAGCTTTCCTTACTCAAAAACATGGACGAGGAGTCCAGCGCGAATCGGGACGTTACATGACATTACAATATGTCGATCATGCCGACTAGTATGATCATTCAACCTATCGGTCAATTGAGAAGAGAAGCAATATAAGCAATTATATATCAAGTTCACATCACAACATCATCATAATATAAATAAAATGAGAGTTACAATAGTCCACAATGAGTACAGAAGGAAAGAGAAAATGGATTATGCCCTGTACATAACAAATCAAATATCTCTCTCTCAAAACGAATCTATGCGGAAGCTAAATTATCATTGGTACACGCGTCATCACCTGACGCTTGGCTATAGTAGTAGTAGGTGGTCTCACCTCCTTATGTCCTGCCACATCGTCCTGTTGGTTGTGCTAGTGGTCCATATACTCGAGCTCCTAAAATAATACGGTCGCAACCGACCATTACTCATAAGGACTAAGCCATTTTGTCCTCGTGTCACCCCCGCGACTCCTAGGTACCGAGCGGGAGGACGAAGCAGAGAATAATAAGGGGTACCAAAGTAAAGCATGTGATAGTGGATCTATTCTATCATGGTTATAGAATAACAAGTATATCTCTACTTTAGCAGTTCTATATAGTACAAGTAATAGAGTAAAAACAGTACTAAAAAGAAGTGTGGTAATTAGAGTAAATTACTGAGAATAAAAGTAAACTAGCTATAACTACACTAACATCACAGAAGTACCTTAACTTACATGAATGAATATATAACTTATAAGTAAAAATTTCACAAACGTAACTTATCATATAAAAGAGATCATACTAATTTATATGGTAAGGATCTATGATGCGTATATCCAAAGTATGTATGTATGATATGATATGCGGGTTATGATTCATACAAGTGCAACTCACCCACACGACTCTATGCGCACAGACCTTTAGTTCCCACTTTTTGGGGTTTGCTTAACTCTCAGGTACTACCGTTGTGGCTACGGCAGTAGTGGAGCGGGCGTCTCCACTCCTAGGTGGGTATACACACTACCAGGCCTAGATCTTTTGTACACCTCTGAAGAACAAACCAGAGTCACCACATACTAAACCGCTGGATAATCCACCAGATTTTTAGGTCGGGTGTGCGTTTTCGGGGATTGTCCTCCAGACCGCCGTATAAACAATGTACTGGCCCCTCAAACCCTCACACCTCACCTGAGTCATCGTACTGCCATCAGAGTGACGATTGACCCAGTACCGCATAACCCGCCACTACTATGTCTTATGCACATGTAGTTTATTTCCAACCCGAGCCTCCAGCTCACAGGATAAAACCCGTTCTGAATCCAAACATCCAAGCCTCCAGCTCGCAGGACAAAACCCATCATGTATCTAAACATTTAAGCCTCCAGCTCAGAGGACAAAACCCGTCATGTATCCAAACTTCTGAGCCTCCAGATCGTAGGAAAAAACCCGTCATGTATCCTCCAACCCTATACGGGTGAGATTGTCACATTGTTCCCTTAACCTATTAGACTACTCTTATCTAAGGCTTATTAGGCATAACAACTTATGGTTTGTACTTGGACTACCCACGGTATACCCGGTGAAGGGCTCTTGGGGTCACTAGGAACTATGATGGGTTGAAGCCCAAAGCTCCCTTTCTCAAGGACACTTACTTTTATTAGTGTTTACCCATTATTAATACTCAGCTCTCAATGTTGCTCTTCAGTGAACCTAATGGCTTAAGGTATTGTTGGGAGACCTTTTAATTACTTATTGTTCTTTACAGTATAACACTCGTTACTATATAGTGACCCACTTGACAACAACCAGGGTTTCAACTTCTGATAAGCTTCTCAATCCAACCACTTATCATATCTCTTGTGGGTCCTAGTGTTATATATTACTTTAGCTAAGCGCAACCCATGACCTAATGTTAACCCATATGAGATGACCGCCAATTCTTTGGGTCAAATGCCCCTAACTATTTATCATGGGTTTTACATGTATGTAATATTGATCATTCAGAATTTCATCATTTTTCCAATTGTTTTGAATCATAATTTAAATTAATTATTAAAGTGACCTAGGTCACTTTGAACCTAAATTACTCTAACCGGTAGTCCATTATATCTAAATAAATTATATGAGGTTCTTCTAGGTTAAAAATGTCTTCTTATCAAAAATCATGATTTTCTAATTTGAATTTCCATATATTATCTATTTCTGATTAAATCCATAAATAATCCATTTTCCAAATAAAGTACTTAAAATATACAACCAAAAATTCCTAGAAAATTGTTGGTGATGAAAATTGATATAATAATACTCAGAACAGAAATTCATAGTCCTAGTCAGAGATTTTACCAAACATAATTTCATATAGACATTATTACCAAAATGCCACTACTAGGGTTTTCAACATATTTGATCATTCAAAAATTGTCAAATAATTATATTGGATTTTAATCACAGAAATAGGAAGTTATAATTTTTTCCATAATTATTCAACTGTATTTTACCTACTTTAAAATTAATTTCCAAAAACGGGTAAAATTATAAATCTACTATATACACAAGATATATTCATCAATTAGACTTAAAACGTTTTCAAGAGATGTAAAATGTCTTATTACGACATGAATCAAAATTTTAGAATTTTATAAGGTCAGTAGACCTATATCCCATTTTTATTTCTAAAAGAGCTTATTTTCCATTAATTCCAAATAATGGGATTTTTGTGCCCAAAAATCTTGCTCTTTCTATGGGGGGTGTAATTCATCCCTATAAGCCTTTGTCCAAAATACCATGGACATTCATTGGGCCAAATGGGCTAACTTCAGATTTTTACATTTGGCACAATTATTTACAAATCTACCTTCACCATGCATGTTGGATTTCCACAACATACAAAAATCTAAATGGTCTGAGACTTTTACCATAGTAATATAATGAACCAATGGTCATGTCACCCAAATTTCGAGGCATTTGGAAAAGAAAATCTTCCTATATTTCATTTATTTATTAAATGATGTTTCTATAGTAAGTATAGAAAAATACATCCTCAATATTCTGATTTTTGGACCAAACCTAAGTCTAGCATAAACACATGCATATCCAAACTTTCATGACATGTGGACTGAGGGTTTGGCTTGGGCACGTATTTAAAAATATGCCCTAGCCTAAGACCAGTCTTAGTAGAATTGCCGTACAGGGTGTTGTCTTCCTCTAAATTACAACTTTAGGGTGTCAATTTAAAGGTAAGACCTAGGTCTACCTTTTTCAGGTTGAGCATCATTTCTTAAAATTCCTCTAAGAGGCCGAAAATTTACAGAGAAAAAGTTGTTCAAACAGTGATAGAAAAATGAACATTTAAATAAACTTATAGTTTTATTATAAATAATGGACGACATCGGCTCATCTTCCAGGATGAGATGATGGTCCAGATTGCCCCGACCTGGGCAAACCTTGATCCGCTATTTTCCTACCATTCGGTCACCGCCACCGCCAGCGATTGTCACCACCACCTCCATTGAGGTGGTGGATTGCGTTTCCCGGCGGCATGGACGCCGGAGGTGGCTCCTCTGGCAAACCCGAGCAAGGAAAAATGCTCGGAATGCTCCCTCTCTAATGTAATCATGCTCATTTGAGCCCGATATCTCTACTAAAAGTGCTAGACAGGTAGCACAGAGGGAGGGGAGGAGAAACGGACCCTTAGACGAGCTTGACGATGGGTTTGGTGGTGGTGTGCCATGGCCGACCATTGCTCCAGCAAGCAAGCTTGTTTAATGATTTTTCCGGCTAATCCTCTGCTCCAGCTGTCGGTTTCTGCTCCTTAGGGCTCACTGAAGGTGATGGTGGGGTGGAATGGAGGTTAGGTTGGCTGGTTTAAAGGCTTTGACTTAAGAGGAGTGGCTGGGCATGGCGTGTAACACCCCCTATCCGTCGCATAGCATATAGCAGTAGGTCCGGCCGGGGCCCGACGCCATATACCACGGACAGACCGGGTGGTTACTTATGGAAACCATCCAACCAATCACAACGTCCTACACAGAGCATTCTAGCGGAAACAGTTTATATAAGTTGTAAACAAGAACCCAGCATAGGAGCATGAATGTCCACTAGCACAATAATTAGGAATGTATACAAAATACCCAAAATCGGCCTTAAGGCCTTACAAAGTGTTTCACTTGAAAGTTACATGTTTTACAAACCACGGCACGCAGGCCGGTCATACATGAATAAAGCCGTAAACACTTCTACTTGGGCCTTCGAGGGCCAGCTTCGCAAAAAGGGCTTTAGCCCGCTACTGACCGCTTGGTCCAGCTGCACCTGCAAGCAACAACAATCCACCACACGGTGGCAAAACAAGGCAACGGTCAGCAATGCTGACCAAATTATAACGATCCCGCCCCCAACTCGGGGCGGCGATGCTCCTTCCCTGCATTTCCTTAGCATAAGCAAGTAATAGAAAACCATAGCCACAACATCACAGACGGTGGCTCGTAAGGCCACACGCCCCGTGCACTCAGGGCACATTCTCGGTGAACCGGTCGATGTTACGTCAATTAAAGCCATTAACATTCCGGACTCACCGCCGCCATTAAGACGGCCAAACCTATGAGCAATTTGTCTTCATGGTATTGGTCACGTCAATTTAAGCCATTGACCACCGAAGACCCCCATTTATGCCAACGGCGAGTCCCATGTAACCTTAGGTCGCTCTAACCGGACGACATAAAGCGGGTACGGCTCCATCTAACCCGTGCTCACTTCGCAACGACAATTTAAGCCATTTGCGCGGGTCAAACTTTCACCGAGTCCCATTCTACCGCAAGTCACATAACTCAGTTATGTTCGAGTTGGCTCTCAGGCCTCCAAGTTGGCAAGATCTCGTATCCGCCCAGTTTTCCGGGTGCACCTTTGGGTTAGTCCCCAAGGCTCCCTGCTGCAATCTACCGCGTAGAAAACCCGAAAACAACCAATAGCACGGAGTCTTCTCCGGCCTTATGCAATGCAACATCACCGATCCGGACTAACATGTCCGGGTAGGCTTCAACCAAAATGCCTATGTCCGTTCTCGCATACGGACTCTAAACAACGGGGACTTTACATATCTACCCGAAGGAACGCCTCCAACTCTTCGCAAACTCGCGAGAGCGGGCTTCCTATGCTAAGAAAGATGCTAAGAAAGAGAGCTTTTAGTGCTCAAGATGAGGATCGTTACCCTTGCGTTCCTCTTTGGCACCATCGGAAAGTAATCGGATGGAAATGACCGCACTTGCGTTGCCTCCGTGGATCCGGAGTCGGCTTGCGATTCGGAGCTCCGAAGCTCCTCCAATGGCGGATCTAGCTCCTCTTCTTCTTGCCTTAGCTTTTCTTTCTCCAAGGGTTTGGAGAGAGATCAAGTGGAAAAAGTGAGGGTTTTCTAAGTCAAAACCCGGGTATAACCCTTCAGGAACAACCCCCAGCCATTGGATCTTCAGTCAAAGAAATGAACGGCTTCGATTCGGGACTGAAATGCCCAACCTGGGCCGAACACGGCCTGGCACACGCCCGTGTCCAGGGCCGTGTGCCTCATTCGCCGTAAAAATTGAATCACCTGGAACCACACACGGGTATCGAACACGCCCGTGTTCGAGCTGACACGCCCGTGTTCCACCTGACACGGCCGTGTGTCCGGCCGTGTACACGGTCTCGATACTTCACGGCTAAGTGTCGACACGGGTCGACACGCCCTGCGACACGCCCGTGTCGAAGGCCGTGTGCCATGTCTCGACACTTTGTCGACACCAAAGTGTCGACTTCGCGGGACGAGTGTCGACACGGGTTGACACGCCCTGCGACACGCCCGTGTCGCAGGCCGTGTGCCATGTCTCGACACCACCTCAAGGCACTGTGTCGACTTCACGGCTAAGTGTCGACACGGGTCGACACGCCCTGCGACACGCCCGTGTCGCAGGCCGTGTGCCCAGTCTCGACACAATGTCGAGACCAAAGTGTCGACTTCGCGCCTTAGTGTCGACACAAGCTTGACACGCCCTGGGACACGCCCGTGTCCCAGGCCGTGTGCCTGCAGCCAGAACTCAGAACTGGCCCAAAACATCCCCCTTTGCTCCTTTGAGTTTCGGGGCGTTACAACTCTACCCCTCTTAAAAGAATTTCGCCCACGAAATTACATAAAGGGAAAAACATGAACAAAACAAAAATTTGAACCTGAGCGGAACAACTCCGGATACTCGTCAAGCGTAGTCTGCTCTCGCTCCCAAGAGAGCTCCTCATGACCGCAATTGTCCCACCGGACTTTGACCATCCTGATCTCTTTATTGCGTAGCCGCTTGACCTCCGAGTCCTTAATCCGCACGGGCTTGACTTTTGTCGATAGCCCACTATCCACCGGCACTTGATCGACCGCGATCACTTGCGTAGGCTCTTGCACCGCCTTCCGAAGTACCGAAATGTGGAATACATCATGTAAACCACTTAACTCCACTGAATGCTTCAGCCGATAGGCCGCTTCTCCTACTCGCTCCAGGACCTCGAACGGTCCAAGGTACCTCGAGCTTAGCTTTTTCAATCGCCGCACCCGCGAGACACCCTTGAACGGCTTGATCTTCAAGTATACATAATCGCCCACAGTGAACTCCACGTTCCTGTGCTTGGCATTATAGTACTTTGCTTGCCGGTCCTGAGCCATAAGCAACCTCTCCCGAATGGTCCTCACCAGCGAAGTAGCATCCACCACTTCTGATTGCTTATACAACTTTGACTCGCCCGTTTCTAACCAAGACAACGGCGTGCAACATCTTCTACCATAAAGGGCCTCGAAAGGCGCCATCTGAATACTTGCTTGGTAGCTGTTGTTGTATGCGAACTCCACCAAATAAAGGTGGTCCTCCCACTGCTTTCCGAAATCCAAGACACACATGCGAAGCATGTCTTCCATCGTTCTATTGACCCTCTCGGTCTGCCCATCCGTTTGCGGATGGAAGGCTGTGCTAAACATCAGCTTTGTTCCCAACATTTGCTGCACCAGCCTCCAATCATTGGACGTGAACCGCCCATCACGGTCACTCACGATGCTGCGGGGCACACCATGAAGCCGCACTATATTATCCACATAAAGCTTTGCCAACTTCTCCACCGGATCGTCCTTCCTATGCGGAATAAAATGCGACACCTTTGTTAAACGATCAACAACCACCCAAATGGCGTCGTTTCCCCTTCTGCGACCTTGGCAAACCATGCACAAAGTCCATAGAGATGTCGTCGAATTTCCACTCCGGAATAGGCAAGGACTTAAGAAATCCTCCAGGCTTTTGGCACTCCGCCTTCACCAAGGCGCAAGTTTGGCACTTCGCTACGTATAGCGCCACATCCTCCTTTAAACCCAGCCACCAAAATAGCTTCTTGACATCGCGGTACATCTTCGTGCTCCCCGGGTGAATCGAGTACTTGGTATGGTGTGCCTCGTACAACAACTCCACCCGTAAATTGCCAACACTTGGGACGCACCAACGACCGTCTTTCCACAGCAATCCGTCCTCCACAACGAATTGGGAATTTGACCCATCCAGAGCCTCTATCATGAACTGCTTCATATGAGCATCCATATCCAAAGCCTGCCGAATCCGATCAGCCAGGTCATATTGGACTTCAGTCCAATTCAGCACTGCTTCAGCACTTGCTTGCTTATCCACACAAACAATCTCCAACGCCTCCAACTCCCGCACCAACCGCTCATCATGCACCGATAGCCAATTGGCTTGAGCTGGGGCTCGGCGACTCAACGCGTCCGCAACCGCATTCCCTTTGCCAGGCATGTAGTGGATCTTGAATGTATAGTCTCCCATAAACTCCATCCATCTACGCTGTCGTATATTCAGATCCTTCTGATCAATCAGACGCTTCACGCTCTTGTGACCGGCGTAGAGATCCACTTTCACACCGTATACAATTATGCCTTCATAGCTTCAAGGCAAAACTCACGGCCATACGCTATTACGCTTCCGTGTTGCAGTAGCACGCAACCCAAACCGCTGCCCGAAGCATCGCTATATAACTCATAGCCTTCGGTTCCAACCGGCGAACTCAGCACAGGCGCCGTGGTCAACCGACACTTCAATTCCTCAAAAGCTCGCGCGCACTCCGGCGTCCAAACGAACTTATGCTCCTTCCTCGTCAAAGTAGTGAGAGGTAACGCTATCCGCGAGAAGTTCTCTACGAAGCGCCTATAATAGCCGGCAAGCTCCAGCAAACTCCGGACTTCCGCTACCGTAGCCCGCTCAGGCCACTCTCGTATCGCAACAATCTTTGCCGGATCCACCGCAATACCCTCTCCACTCACTATATGCCCGAGGAACGCCACTGAGGATAGCCAAAACTCGCACTTCGAGAACTTGGCATACAACTGATTTCTCCTTAGCGTCTCCAACACCAAAGGAAGACGCTGGAAGTGATCTTCCTCCCTTTGCGGGTACACCAAAACATCGTCGATGAAGACGATCACGAACTGGTCCAAGTACTCCCTGAATGTCCTGTTCATAAAAATCCATGAACACTGACGGCGCATTAGTCAGCCCAAACGGCATGACCGTAAACTCGTAGCGCCCGTGTCCTGTACTCAACATTATCTTAGGGATATCCCTCTCCCTTATCTATTTAGAGTACGTCGTTGACCCTACCAACTGATCACAAAGATCATCGATCCTTGGGATTGGGTACTTGCTCTTTTCCGTCAACTTGTTGACCTCCCGATAATTAATACGCAGCCTCAACCTTCCATCCTTCTTCTTAATAAAGAGGGTCGGTGCGCTCCAAGGCGAAGGACTTGGACGCGCATACCCTTGCTCCAACAACTCTTGCAGTTGAACTTTCAGCTCCGCCATTACCTTAGGCGTTAGCCGATACGGAGATCGTGACACAGGCTTTGCACCTGATACTAGCTCGAGCTTAAAATCTATCTCCCGCTGGGGCGGGGCTCCAGGAAGATCTGCGGGGAACAGATCAGGGTATTCCGATACCACTGAAATACAATCCAACGCGGGCTTCGGCTTTGCAACCTCTACTAGTGTAAAGAACAGTTCTGCTCCAGCACGAACCGCCTTCACCACCTGAAGAGCAGACGTCAACGTCTTGCTCGACCCCCTTTAATCCCGTAAAAGTCGTCTCATGACTTGCTCCCAGCTTGACTTCCTTGCTACCACAATCTATATGGGCCTGCTGCTCCGAGAGCTAGTACACGCCAAATATAACGTCAAACTCCACCAACGGAAGTAACGACGCTTGCAGATCGTACTCCTAATTCCCAAACCACAAACTAAGAGCAACGAATTCTACCCTCGCCGAACGAGCACCATTGGACTATAACGCATCCAATTTATCTCTTTCCATCGAAGGAGGTATTCCAAGGCACAATAAAATTCCTAATAGAGGAACGCGAAGTTTCCTAAATGAACGGTGCTCTTGAAGATAAAGCAAAGCCGCAGCAAAACTTAGCACAAATAGTTCTAAGCTAACATGCACAAGGGCGACAAGTATTTAAGGTAAAACTATCTTTAAACCATACCTGTCGTCACGACGGCGTGTTTCCTCCAGGGTTTTAGGCACTCACGGGCATAATGCCCCGGCTCCCCACAATTGTAACATGTTCCCGGGGTTTGGCTTGTAGTTGCCCCCGAAGTACCAGAAGGAGCTGAACCTGAAGTCCTATGCTTCTTATACCATTTTCGATATGCCGACTTTGAGGTGTTCGGCACTTTGAATGTCGTTTCCTTTGCACTGACATCCTTGACTGCTCCTGACATAGGTTTCTTACCCTTCCGAGCACCATTCCAACAGTCTCGGGCAAAGTGCCCTTTCTTTCCACAAGTATAACAAGTGTAAGTAGCCTTACTAGTCGATTTCATAACCCCTTTCTCCAGCATTCTGCTGGATGCAGTTCTTATGGGGTTTGTATAGTTCGACACCATAGTCGCTGGAATCGGGAGGGTCTTCTTCAACTCTGCCTCCAATGATCTAGCTGATTCCACCAAGGCTCGGAATCCCAATAACTTTGGTCCTAACAGTAGGACTCGTAACTCGGCGCGTAGGCCATTATAGAATCTATCGACTGTAGCTTGCTCATTATCCGACTCAAAGCATGGGTAGCGACTTATCATAAGAAAAGCTTGCAAATATTCCTCAACCGTGTGCTCTCCCTGCACTAAATGAATATTCAGCTGCTGCCCCAATGGTCTACCAAAGGTCATCTGCTGCATCGCGCCCACCGGCGTTGAAGCCACAACAGGGGCGCAGTGTTGTACATTTCCTCCTAGCTGTGCACCCGTCACAGCGAACACCGCTTCTACAATCCTTCTAACGGTTTCATACGAAGGAGGAGGCTCAAACACCTCACCGGGTGCACTATGCTCCTCAGAAACCGGACATTCAGGCTGTCCAGCACCGCTTCCGGTCACCTATAGTGGTACAAACACCGTTAAGCGACCAAATAAAATTGCGAACAGCAATTATAGGAACACGCAGGTTCCTCAAACACGAGTATTTTCATTCCTAAGTGGACATTCATGGGTTCGTTTTACTGTTATAACGATGACGCACACAATGTGCTCACCACCCCTTAAAAAGAATTCGCCCACGAATTCAATTCAAGCCTGACCAAAACCAGTAGTCTGATACCAAATTGTAACACCCCCTATCCGTCGCATAGCATATAGCAGTAGGTCCGGCCGGGGCCCGACGCCATATACCACGGACAGACCGGGTGGTTACTTATGGAAACCATCCAACCAATCACAACGTCCTACACAGAGCATTCTAGCGGAAACAGTTTATATAAGTTGTAAACAAGAACCCAGCATAGGAGCATGAATGTCCACTAGCACAATAATTAGGAATGTATACAAAATACCCAAAATCGGCCTTAAGGCCTTACAAAGTGTTTCACTTGAAAGTTACATGTTTTACAAACCACGGCACGCAGGCCGGTCATACATGAATAAAGCCGTAAACACTTCTACTTGGGCCTTCGAGGGCCAGCTTCGCAAAAAGGGCTTTAGCCCGCTACTGACCGCTTGGTCCAGCTGCACCTGCAAGCAACAACAATCCACCACACGGTGGCAAAACAAGGCAACGGTCAGCAATGCTGACCAAATTATAACGATCCCGCCCCCAACTCGGGGCGGCGATGCTCCTTCCCTGCATTTCCTTAGCATAAGCAAGTAATAGAAAACCATAGCCACAACATCACAGACGGTGGCTCGTAAGGCCACACGCCCCGTGCACTCAGGGCACATTCTCGGTGAACCGGTCGATGTTACGTCAATTAAAGCCATTAACATTCCGGACTCACCGCCGCCATTAAGACGGCCAAACCTATGAGCAATTTGTCTTCATGGTATTGGTCACGTCAATTTAAGTCATTGACCACCGAAGACCCCCATTTATGCCAACGGCGAGTCCCATGTAACCTTAGGTCGCTCTAACCGGACGACATAAAGCGGGTACGGCTCCATCTAACCCGTGCTCACTTCGCAACGACAATTTAAGCCATTTGCGCGGGTCAAACTTTCACCGAGTCCCATTCTACCGCAAGTCACATAACTCAGTTATGTTCGAGTTGGCTCTCAGGCCTCCAAGTTGGCAAGATCTCGTATCCGCCCAGTTTTCCGGGTGCACCTTTGGGTTAGTCCCCAAGGCTCCCTGCTGCAATCTACCGCGTAGAAAACCCGAAAACAACCAATAGCACGGAGTCTTCTCCGGCCTTATGCAATGCAACATCACCGATCCGGACTAACATGTCCGGGTAGGCTTCAACCAAAATGCCTATGTCTGTTCTCGCATACGGACTCTAAACAACGGGGACTTTACATATCTACCCGAAGGAACGCCTCCAACTCTTCGCAAACTCGCGAGAGCGGGCTTCCTATGCTAAGAAAGATGCTAAGAAAGAGAGCTTTTAGTGCTCAAGATGAGGATCGTTACCCTTGCGTTCCTCTTTGGCACCATCGGAAAGTAATCGGATGGAAATGATCGCACTTGCGTTGCCTCCGTGGATCCGGAGTCGGCTTGCGATTCGGAGCTCCGAAGCTCCTCCAATGGCGGATCTAGCTCCTCTTCTTCTTGCCTTAGCTTTTCTTTCTCCAAGGGTTTGGAGAGAGATCAAGTGGAAAAAGTGAGGGTTTTCTAAGTCAAAACCCGGGTATAACCCTTCAGGAACAACCCCCAGCCATTGGATCTTCAGTCAAAGAAATGAACGGCTTCGATTCGGGACTGAAATGCCCAACCTGGGCCGAACACGGCCTGGCACACGCCCGTGTCCAGGGCCGTGTGCCTCATTCGCCGTAAAAATTGAATCACCTGGAACCACACACGGGTATCGAACACGCCCGTGTTCGAGCTGACACGCCCGTGTTCCACCTGACACGGCCGTGTGTCCGGCCGTGTACACGGTCTCGATACTTCACGGCTAAGTGTCGACACGGGTCGACACGCCCGTGTCGAAGGCCGTGTGCCATGTCTCGACACTTTGTCGACACCAAAGTGTCGACTTCGCGGGACGAGTGTCGACACGGGTTGACACGCCCTGCGACACGCCCGTGTCGCAGGCCGTGTGCCATGTCTCGACACCACCTCAAGGCACTGTGTCGACTTCACGGCTAAGTGTCGACACGGGTCGACACGCCCTGCGACACGCCCGTGTCGCAGGCCGTGTGCCCAGTCTCGACACAATGTCGAGACCAAAGTGTCGACTTCGCGCCTTAGTGTCGACACAGGCTTGACACGCCCTGGGACACGCCCGTGTCCCAGGCCGTGTGCCTGCAGCCAGAACTCAGAACTGGCCCAAAACATCCCCCTTTGCTCCTTTGAGTTTCGGGGCGTTACATGGCGGGGCATGGCCGGCTGTCATTGAGCATGATTCTCCCCCCCCCCCATGTCGCCACGTGTCAGCATTCTATTGGACCGTCACTTATTGTTTAAATATAAATCTTCTTGAGAAGATCAATCTATTATATAGATTTGTTGTAGTGTCCCATCACCATTTTATCCAGAACCCGGTTCAGGCCGGACAAAGCAATTAAAGCTTATACGGAAAAATAGCTCTAAGTCCAAAAGCGTTGAGTGTGTTGACACCACTCAATGTTGACACCACTCAATGTCGTGTTGAGTGGTGTCGACACCCCTCAATGCCTTCAGCACTCCAGAATATCTGAAATCAAAAGAGTTAAGTGCTGTCGAAACCACTCAACCCCGCATTGAGTGGTGTTGAAACCACTGAACGTCGTGTTTAGTGGTGTCGAAACCACTCAACGCCGTCAGCATTCCAGCAATTCTAAGTCAAAGCGTTGAGTAGCATTGAGACCCCTCAATGCCGTGTTGAGTGGCGTTGAGTCCACTCAATGCTGCTTTGAGTCCAGAACTCTCTAATTCTAAGCATTGAGTGGCGTTGAGACCACTCAACGCTGTGTTAAGTGGCATTGAGACCACTTAATGCCAACATCATCCTTCAACATCTAAGTAAAAATGTGTTGAGTGGCGCTGAGACCACTCAACGCCATGTTGAGTGGAGTCGAGTTCACACGATGCCTTTTTGAATGGCGTCAAGATCACTAGACGCTGAAAGTTTCCCGAGTATCCTCTAAGTTAAATTCATCATGTGGGGTCGTGTTCACTCGACTCACTCGACGCTTCCCGTGCCTGAGTCAATTCTCTTGACGCAAAACACGTGCGAGGGATATAGCACGAAATAGTATGTTACAAATCCTAATAAACAAAAAAAATAATTTTGTCCCCAAAATTCAAGTTCGGGTCTACGGGGTTTTTATGCACAAGAATTTGAACAACTTCAACCATAATTAAAGGGGTACCTGAGGCAAAAAGCTCCTGGTACCATTCAAGCATCAGCTCCATCGGCTCCCAGGAGTGCTCCTCTCGTCCGTGGTTGGACCAAGACACCTTGACCAACTAAACCTTCTTCTTCCGTAGTACTCGTGTTGATGTATCATCGATACGAACTAGATCTAAACAGACTGATCTATCAGGTGCTACCAGGGCTGCCGTAGTAGTAATATGCTGCTCTGGCCAAAGGAGAGCTCTCCGAAGCGAAGAGACATGGAAGACGTCGTGTAAAGTCCCTAGCTCTAGCGGCAGCTCCAGTCTGTATGCCAAAGGACCGGTCTGCTCCAGGATCAATTATGGTCCCATAAATCGAGGGTTGAGCTTCTTGTGCCTTCGCACCAGCTAGACATCATGCACCGAACATATCTTTAAGAACACCCTGTCCCCCACCTGGAACTCCACCTTTCGATGCCTCTCATCGTAGTACTTGTCCTGCCCACTTTGTGGCTCCAACATCTGGTCCCCGATCAGCCATATCTGAGAATCTGTATCCTCAATATAGTCTGACACAGGTGCCCTGTGGTCCTCATCCTGGACCCAAGATAGTTGTGCCCGACACTTCCTGTCGTATAGAGCCTCATATGGTGACATCACAATGCACGCCTAGTGACTGTTGTTGTAGAGGAATTCAATCAGGGGAAACAGTCTCTTTCAGGGATTCCCAGTGTCCAGTATACATAGACGCAACAGATCCTCCATAGTCTGATTGGTCCGCTCTGTCTGTCCAGCGGTCTGCGGATGAAAAGCGGTGCTAAAAGTAAGCTGAGAATGCAAGTACGCCTGCACCGCTCTCCATTCCCTAGAAGTGAACTGACCATCATGATCCGAGACAATCATCCTGGGGACATCGTGTTACCTGACAAACTGCTCGACAAACAACCTCACTAAAACAGCAACTGGGTTGTCCTTCCTGATCGGTATAAACCAGACTACCTTGGTCAGTCTATCAACAATGATCTAGATGGAATCGTGCCCAGAGTGGGAGCGAGACAATCCGTGCATGAAATCCATAGCTATATCCTTGAACTTCCACTCTGACACCGGTAATGATTGTAGTAATCCTTGTCGGCACCTTAGTCACTCTACCTTGGTCAGTCTATCAACAATGATCTAGACGAAATCGTGCCCAGAGTGGGGTTGTCCTTCCTTATACATGCATTTTTAGAAAAAGTGTTCGACATGAGACTTGTAGATCTCGAGCGAGAGATCTACAACTTTCGTGTTGAACACTTTTTCTAAAAATGCATGTACAAGACGTACATTAAGAAATACGCTCAGATTTCACGTCTTTAGAAATACGCCTTATACATGCATTTTTAGGAAAAGAGTTCAACATGAAAGTTGTAGATCCCGTCGTGATCTACAACTTTTGTGTTGAACACTTTTCCTAAAAATGCAACTACAAGGAATATTTTTAAAAAACACGAAAAATAAGGAGTAAATATAGTGCGAATATCCAAAAAAAAAAGTGCTAATAACAATCGTCTTTATTTATGGCCACCCAAACTAAACAAAATACTTGAATTTGTGGAACCAACGATGAACTGTCAAGTAGTCATTGTCTTGAAAAACTCTTCCTCTTACATTAAATTTATCCATATTTCTAATTTTTTATCGCCAAATGTAGAATGCTAATTACTAGAGTTCAAAATTTGACCAAGCTTTATTTAAAATTTTCATACTTGTTGCGGCCAATTCGGTGCTCCTGTAAATCGGTCTAAATTGACCGTCATAGCCTGAGAGCGATTGAGCGTGCAAATATTTATTGAGAAATGGGACGACTGACAAGAATATTTTTTTAATGTGGAAATCATCAGAAAGATGCAAAAATCACGTGACCGGAGTTGTCCCGACCAAACTTCTAGTATTCTCTAGTGTTTACAAGGCTTTGAAGAGAATGTGAGAGCGATAGACTGCTGCACGTTACAATTTGTAGAGAGAGAGGGGGCTCAAAGGGTGACAGATCATGGCTCGCGAAGCTAAGTATCTTCTTGGTTGTTGTAGGGAGTGTTGCGCTCCGAGCTCTCTGGAGTCTTTTACTGGTGATTGGAAGTTGTGGATGAACGTTCTACACGGCTTGGAGTTTGCGGCTTGTCTCATGCTGCTTGCAGAGGACTCTGGAACTGAGGGCTTCCTGCTGAGTATGACACTGAGAGCGCAGCACGTAGCAAAGCATGCACATGGTGAAGCATGTGCACGGTGACATGTACGCAGGGTGGAGAGTGCACATGGTGGAGTGGACACATGGTGGAAACCTCCAAGGAGTGCTTGAAGACGATAGAAGATCTTCGAAGGCGTTTGAAAGTCTTCGAAGGACTCTTCGAAGACGAATGAGATCTTCATGGGGTTCCCTGAGGAACTCTAATCATGTAGGACTGAGGAGGAGAAGATCGATATGGAGGGCCCTGAGTCCTATTTATAGGTTTTGAGGATGGTTACGTGGTTATCTGTAGACCATAACCACTCAATGTACTATTCGCAAGCTACTTTCTTATAATTTCTGACACTCATTTTTTAGGAGGCTCATTATATGCACACCGAATATTAATTCGGTCATGCTCACAACCTATGAAAGGTGATTTGAATTAGTTAATTGGCAATCAGTTAGTGGAGATTAAGCGACAACTAACGGTCCGATTGGAGGAGGTCCGGCTGGTGGCAGAGAGCGGGCCAACCGGCGGCGAGACTTGGCCGATGGGAGGTCGGCAGGGCGGCCGACCATTCGCCGCCCAAAGGGGGTGCTATTTGGCGGGTAAGGGCCGGCCGACCGAGGGGGACTGCCAGAGAGATGAGGTGTCAGAGGCCTGCTGGGAGGCCGGCCGCGGGCCCACGCAGCCGCGTGCGTGAAACCGCGCTGTGAGGCAGCGGCCGACCATGCCGTTGTGGCCGGCCGGGAGGCCAGTGGCGACCCCTTGCGGCCAAATGTGCGCGGCCATGGGGTGCGGGGGCGGCGGCAGGCCGCGAGGCCTCACGGCTTGGGTACACAACCTCACAGCTTGGGTGCGCGACCAAGGGTTTCCAGCTGGGGGGCCGGCCGCGGGGCCTCGGTGTCGTGGGCGTGCAACAAAGGGTGGCTGGTCACGTGGCCAGTGGCTGCAGGCCGTGGACCCTTGCGGCTGCATGTCGTCGACGCGGGGCCAACAGGCCGGGGGCGGGCGACCGCATGGAGGATGGCACACAAGTCTGTCGTGTGTGGCATGCATGCAGTTGTTGGGGGCAGTTCCAGTTATGGGTTAGCGAGGTTGATTTTGATCAACCTCAGTTAGTTTTCATGAACCCCACTAATTTAGTACGTGATGTAGGAATTCCGGCCATTCACAGCCCGAAATTCCAATAAATGGAAGAGGACACTTTCAAATCCGCCCATATTTTTTTATTCTCCCTCCTCCCCTAATCTTGAATACTAATTAGTATAAGACTTGATCAATCCTTATTTATAATATTCATACACCTAATTTCGGCGTTTTCAAGAGGTATTTGGAGCAAGCATCACCGCAAGATGCCGAAACAAATGGTTCTCCGTCGGAGTTTCCTGCGTCTCATCCCGCGGCAAGGAGGAATGACGCCTTGCTGCGGCATTTCATCTCCGCCTCCCTCCCTCCCTCCGTCTCCTCCCGCCGTTTACTGCCGCCACCACCATGCCAAATAAAGCGTTAAATCTGTCCATATATATCTATTCATATTTATATTTCTTCCTCCCCTAAATAAAGGACTAGTTCAAACTCTTAATGGTTCAACTCATAAACATAAAAAAAGTTTTTTTTCGATACTATGATCCACCCGCAAAATCCAATATTGCTTGCTGCATTATAGAACTTTAAATACTATTCAATTCTTGCCAGAAGAAATTGATAGCAATTAATTAAGTGATTTGGTAAATCTAAATTATTGGTTGAGAGGGTGATTAATTAAAAATGCTGTTATTGGCAAACTCACTTTTGTTACAAGCAAATTAAAAAAAAACAGGTTCAGCCGTTTTTTACATTTATTTCTCTTCACAAGAATTACTACTAGCAAATCAATCTTGTTTTTTTTCAATTTTTGTATTTTTGAATTTTGAGGCTCAAAAATTTCTCATTTGAAAAAGTAATAAACATAAAAGTTGTAGATCACATCGAGATATACAACTTTCATGTTGACCAATTTTTGATTTGAAACCGTTTAGGCATTCAATTTGGGCCCGAAAAAAGACACGCACGGAAAGAGTCATCCGCACAGATTTTCGGCGTGACTTTATTCGGGGCCCAAATCACAAGTTTAAACTGCTTCAAATCAATAAGTGTTCACAATGAAAGTTGTAGATCTCGTCGCGATATACAACTTTAATGTTGAACACCTTTTATTTTGAAACATTTTAAGCTCCTGATTTGGTCCACAAAAAAGTCACGCCGATCACGGGCGTCCGTACATATGTTCGGTGTGACTTTTTTCAGGGGCCAAATCGGGGGGTCTAAATTACTTCAAATCAAAAAATTGTTCAACATGAAAGTTGTAGATCTCGACGAGATCTACAACTTTCATATTGAATATTTCTCATCAAAATATACGTATAAAATGTAATTCAAAAAGACGAATATATTCTTATATACACTTAATTTGTTAGATATTTATATATACGTTCGTACGTTTGTTAGACTGGTTCGGAATATGTTAACGGGTTCGTGTCATCCTAGGGCTTGCTCTACGCTGTAAGTAATATATATACTCATTTCATACATAAATGTGGTATTGTATAATACTTTGAGCGGAAGAGCAACCCTAACACACTTAACTCGTATATACAACACACCTTATAGGAATTAGAAATCAAATATATTTGAAAATCAGGCGATATTTGGTTTAAAGATTTTGGTGTAAATGATAATATTTTTTTAAAAAAAGAGTTTTGGACATACTAAACAAAATTTTGCGTCATTTTGACTCGTTTCTAATGCTAACATAAGTGTTTGAATGAATACATTTGAAATCATTTGTAATGTCATTATATGTAGTGAGTTATTTTGAAATAATGAATGTTTCAAATAAAATTTAATTTTTTTAAAAAAAATTCTCTTGGTTTGCTTGTAACAAAATGGTTTTCAAATATCCATTTTGAAAATTAAGGGTTTTCTAATAGTAATGATTTGCTAGAAATCAAATTGAGTTTGGTAGTAACAACACTCTTAATTAAGTGATTTGGTAAATCTAAATTATTGGTTGAGAGAATTGTATTTGTATTTTAATGATTGAATGTTGACAATTTTTTAGAGACCATTTGTTTGGACTGAATTGTAGAATTGGAATTTAAGGTCTAATTTCGTTGTTCGCTACATTGTTTGAGCACTTAATGAATTTCATGGAATTCATTTTGAACTAAAATCAATTCTTCCCAATATATATATATATATATATATATATATATATATATATATATATATATATATATATATATATATATATGAATAATTCCGGCCAATACACGTTTATCGCTTGTGGCTATTTTTTTGCCGGAGGACGCGTTTTTTTGCGCGGTGGGCTTTTTTTTTCTCCCGGGCGAATAATTTTTGCACAAACCAGCATATTTCATTCGCACACACGTTTTCGCCTAGACGTGCATATTTTGGCTTGGGTGCGCTTTTTCACCCTGACATGTTTTTTCGCCCCGGTATGATTTTGTTGCCATGTTGTGTTTTTTTTTGCCAGGGCACACAATTTCTCGCTAGGGCGCACAATTTTCACTGGCATGCTTTTTTGCCTTGACTTGCAGTTTTTCACCTAAATGTGCATTTTTCACCCAAGAGGGCGTATTTTACACCGGCTGAGCATTTCTCTCACTTGCGAGCATTTTACGTGCGAACGAGTGTTTTTTTCGCTCGGGCACGCTTCTTAGCCACAATGCTCATTTCTTTGGGCATACGTCTTTTCGCCAGGGCACGCACTTGTACCTCCCGGGCGCGCGTATTTTGTTCGGGCACATGGGCGGGAGTTCTGTACGCCGCTGGTCCTTGCAGCAACTATCATGGAGAGCATCACTTGCTTCACTGATTTTCCATCTACGCGCTACTGGGGCACCAATTGGTCGGACAGGCCGTCTCCTTCGATTTCTTGGTGCCCCCCGCCGCCAGACTGGATTAAAATCAATGTGGATGGTGCTCTTTTTCCCAACAACAAGGCTGGCATTGGCATCGTCGTCCGCAACCACTGCGGGGTTGTCCTACTTGCTGCGGGCTCGGGCCTTACTCATAGGGATCCCGGGCAGGTTGAAATTGCTGCGCTCCTCTCCCTCCGCCGGCTTCTCACACCTGCTATGCTTGAGGCTAAGGGTATCATTCTTGAAGGGGACTGCAAGAATGTGCTGGACTTCTTCCGCACCTCTTTGCGCCGGGCGGCTTGGAACGACGCATCCGTCCTTGCGCAGGTCCTCTGCTTCCTGGCTGAGCTCAACCAGCTTCTCATTCGTCATATCCCACGGGAGGCCAATAGACTTGCTGACTTTTGTGCTATGTTTGGTAGCTCTTGTAATTTTGTTTGGAACGATGTGGTTGCTGCCCCTCCCGAGTTCATGGAAATTTTCCATGATGACTTTGGCTCGGGTGTTTTTTCTTTCTTGTATTTTTTTCTGCACGTTATGATGCTAATGCAATTATCATGGGTGTGTGTTTTTCGTCTGTGTATGTTTTATCGCCTGGGTGCGCATTTTTTCACCCGGATGCACATTTTTTCGCTCTTGTGTAATTTTAAACTTAACATGGTTTTTTTTTGCCTAGACATGCATTTTTCGCCCGGGGAGCATTTTTTCACCCGAGCTCGCTTTTTCACCCCGAGTACGCATTTTTACACTCGGGCGGGCTTTTTTCTTCACGATGCTCCAATTTTGCCCGAGCACACGTATTCTGCTCGGGCGTGTGTATTCCACTTAGGCACGAGTTTTCTTCTTGGTCACGCATATTTCGCTCGAGCATGCATTTTCCTCTCGAGCTCGCTTATTCTCTCGGGCTGTTGTTTTATGCCCGGGCACCCGTTTTTTACCCGGACGCCTGCTGTTTTGCCCGGGTGCTCGCATTTGCGACCTGGCTCGTGCTTTTCACCCTGCCGCGCACATTTTCACCCTCGTGCCCTGACACGATTATTTCATCCTGGAGCGTATTTTTTTCTCTGACGCACCTAATTCTAAGATTGAAATTAATCTAACAACAAAACCATAATTATTGTCTACTTCTACTTATTGGGAGAACATTATAAAATAAATGTTGAAATTATTGTAGTGGGAGTAAAAATGGAGTTGGGCTTTTACACTGGTCAGACCGCGCAAACCGCAGAGTCAGCTGCGGTCTGACGGGCAGCATTGGCGGACTGCCTTTCGTAGGTGCCAATTATCTCTTGCGGTCTGATTCACCAAGCATCCTTGGTTAACCGGGCGGTTAGGGTTGGCTAACTGCGGTTGTGGCAGACTCTTTTGGAGCTCGCCAGTGTCCGACTTGTTTCTATGCTTGCGGTCTAATTATTAGATCGTGGAGGTCGGCACAGTTGCGTGGACTTGTTTGTTTAGAGGTCACACAATCTGATGGAGCAGTCCGCAAGGTGGCGAATTGGTGTTGTTCAGCTTGGGCGTAGTTTTGATATCAGTTGGCGCGGTTACTTGGAGACTGCAAACCTTGTTGTGGACTTGGTCTTGCGTGACTAAGTCCAGCTTTGTTGCCTAGCTGGCTGAGATTGCATGCGTGTGAACTGTTTTTTGAGCTCACCGAGTTCGGCATGTTGGCGTCATGGTCGTCGTGTGTTGGTGCTCTACGCGGACTGGAGTTATGTCCGCAAGCCTGACAATCTGGTTGTTCTTGCGAACAAGATTGGTGTCTGTGCTTAGTTGCGGATAGTCTTCCTTAACTAGCAGACTGGTTCTTGTATTCACGGTTTTGATGTTAGCCGACAGCTCTGACGAGCGGTTATTCTAACGCTATAGGTGTTGATGACACTCATCCTCACGCCTATAAATAAGGGTTCTTAGCTCGTTATAAATAATAGTGAACAATGAAAACTTGATCGCGCTTAAATCTTGCAGTTACCGTTTTCTAACTGTGCGATTAAGTGAAGTTGACATCTGTGCAGGTTCTACGGATAGCATCAGGCGGCTAGGAAACTAGTGGATTCTTGGTGTGGTCACGGTCTCTGCATCTTGAAGTCTCTTCTCCGGGTTGCGGTTAAGCAGAGCAGTTCGCACGGTCAATCCGCGGGCTCTGTTCATGTTCTTTTAGCATTTCATTTATCAAGTTGTCTGTGTGGCTAGGTTGCAAGTTGGCGACTACAGCGGTCTCAACAGACACAGCTTGTGAAGAAGCTGCTTGATTGGTTATAGTTTCTTTCCGCCTGGTTTCGTCTTGGTGCAGTTTTCTGTTTCTCTTGATTACATTGTGAATCATGTCTCGCAATATATACCTCGCCCTATAAAGAAGTGTTTTAATTTCAATTGGTGACTCTTGTTCTACAGTTGCTTGATGATTCCTACATGACTTTGGTTCTGGTTGAGTGTTCCTGCGACCCGTTTCGGC
This sequence comes from Platanthera guangdongensis, assembly GCA_039583875.1. NCBI lineage: Eukaryota > Viridiplantae > Streptophyta > Magnoliopsida > Asparagales > Orchidaceae > Platanthera > Platanthera guangdongensis. Next base: position 48,746,399 of record CM077158.1, on the reverse strand, counting down.
TTCCTAAACATTTTAATATTGCATCAGAGGGGTGGTGAAGAACTAGCAGTTCATCCATCCTTGAAGTGAGCTATTCCTTAGTGAAGTTTAAGTAATCATTTGGGTGCAATGGAAGCCAGTTATGTAAGAGGAATTTGAATTGAACTCTTAACAAAGACTTACTTTAAAAGATTGAGGTCTTGAATGGAGAGTATTCTAGGTGAGAATCTTTGGGAAGTTGTCGGTGGTGACAACCAGCAAGAAGTATTAGCTGTTGGTGATAATGCTGAAGAGGAGAAAGCTTAGAAGTGAACAAATGTGAAAGTATCAATCGCTCTGAAACGTGCGATTTCACCGGTATTGTTTGATCTCATCATTAAATGTTGGTCAGCAGCTGAAATGTGGATGACCTTGGATGACCTGTTAAACAAGAACAAGGTAGCTCGACTATAGTTCTTGTAGAATGAGTTGTCTAAAGCCACTCAGGGAGACCTATTAGTTTCATCTTTCTTCTTAAAGATGAAGAACATTTGCGCTGAGATTTCGACATTGGACCTAGAGAGCCAATCTCAGAAGTGAAGCTTAAGAAGAACATTATCCGCGGGTTGCGGAAGAAATATGTGGCCTTTGTTACATCTGTATAGGGCTGGGCGAATCAGCCATCCTTGCCTGAGCTGGAGAATATACTAGCTTTGCAGGAGAGCTTGGCGAGGTAGAAGGCTGGGGTGTCAATCTCAGGGGGAGAAGACGATGTTCTCTTCTTGGGGATGAAGAAGAGATGGGATAGGAAGAAGAAAATATCTGTCAGTAATGGCCCATATTCTTCATCATAGCAGGAGAGTATCAATGCTCCTAAGCTTAATGACAGGAAGAAATAGGGAGGACTTCGGTGCTACAGATGCAACAAGCTTGGTAACATCCGCAAGGACTGCAGGGTAAATCTTCATCCGGGGCATGTGGAAGGAAGGAGGAGGCTGTGTCCAAAGCTGAGGAAGGTGGATGGTGGAGTTCCTTCATGAAGGAACTTGTGTTCGTGCAATCTCCCCCATCAACTATCAGGAAGACTGAATCGTGAACTCGTGGTGTGGTCATCACCTCATCAGAGATGAGTCTAAATTCTCTTCTCTACAGGACTACAAAGGTAACGATGTTATTGTTATGGCTGACGATACAATTCATGCAGCAGAGAAGTAGTGGATGGCTTCTTTAGGCAGTGGGTCACTCATATTAAGTAGTGTTTATCATATGTCAGGAATGAAGGAAAACCTCTTCTTAGTGGCCAACACTGCTGACGCTGGGTATCACGTTCTGTTTAGCCCAACAAAAGTGAAGTATCTCCGAAGTGTGTTAGCTATTAAAGCTGACACCGTTCATGTCATAAGGAGGGTGAAAGACTTATTCATGTTGGCAACAAGCTCCTATGTTGAGAAGATGAGGGCGAACGACTGCATTGCTATCTGGAATGACAGGTTATGGCATGTTGGGATCGACAAGCTAAAGGCTACGACAGTGAGAGGCCTGGTAGATGACATGCCTAGTCTTTCATCCTATGGTGATCGTCACGTCTATGCAGGATGTCAGTATGGTAAGGCTCATCTACTTTATTTGATATACCACAGACTAGGTGTAGAGCACTGCTGGAATGCATCTACGGTGATCTAATAGGACATACCGTCACTTCCAGTCGGGGCGATAGCAGGTACATGCTGGTTCTTGTTGATGACTTTTCCAGGTATACTTGGGTATACTTCTTGAAAGAGAAGTCAGAGGCATTCAGGAAGGTCATAGAGTTCACGGATCTTGTGGAGGGCCGGCTCGGTTTGCAGATTGATGCACATACGGCAAGTGTTCCACTCGCGTAAGTAATATAAAATGGGGAGGCTTTCTCAAGTATCAAATCACTCAAGGAACACCGCAAGGTGGATTTGTCTTTCAAGGAGGACTTGAGATTGAAGTCCTTAGGTCGAGGTCACTAAGGGGTTTGGTTTTAGAAGCAAGAAAATAAAAGCTAATTAAACCTACTCCTATGCAGGCCATTATGCGCTGCTTCGCTCAGCGGAATGGAGGAAAATGTAGGCATAGGGAATGAGTAGAATAACGAATTGAGGGTCACAAACACCTCGTCACAATGCGTGCGTCTAGCGATCTCTAAAGCGGCGATACCAACTATGGTAGCCGGTGGAAATATGGGTTCTGTACAAGCAACTAAAGTAATAAAACGATAAAGATTCACATAGACATGAAACTAATAACAATTACAACTGAAGTCCACATCAACTACATATAAAGATTTAACCACACATACAGCAATAAAGCAAGAACAAGTAAAGAAATCGACTGAATCTGAAGGCTCGTCGAGGAGTCGCGGAAGGAATCGCCGGGTTGTCAGTCCGTGTCCAAGCTCGGTCCGCAACTATGTCTGGGGTAGAGAAGGCTGTCACTACCCTTCAATGTACCCGCCTTCTTCATGTCACAATCCGGAAGAAGGTTGCAAGTTTCCCCTTGCTTGATGGATATGGCGTCGAAACTTGCAATAAAGCTAAGAAGTGAAGGAGCAAGCCAAGAGCAAGCACCGACAAGTGGTAAGCTTCACAAGCATGGCCAGAGCTTCTCTCCTTAGTGGAAGATGAAGGGCGGAGGAGGAACGATGGAGTTTTGCCCTAAAACGGCGGTAGGAATGGCTGGAAAGTGGAACTCCCCCGATTTGGATGAAAATCTGCGCTTAAATAGAAGCAGGTCAGAAAAATGGTCACGCACGGTTTGGCGCACGACCTTGCGTTAACCATGTGTTAATAACGCACAAAAAATGGCCTGCGAAGAAGATGCGTTGACCTGTGTGTTTTACTCACGCACGGGCGCGTATGCCCGTGCGTGAAGGAAAACGCACGGGTAACCACAGAGCGCTGGAAAACATGATAACAAAGAGGAACCGTGCATTTTACTCTCGCACGGGCGCGTATGCCCATGCATGAAGGAAAACACACGATTAACCCCAGAGAGCAGGAATTCCGGGTAAGCAGGTGGAACCGTGCGTTTTACTCGCGCACGGGCATTTTTGCCCGTCCGTGAACAAATCGCACGATTAACCACAGAGCGCAGGAATTCCGATAACAATAAGCAGACCGTGCGATTCTTTCTCGAACAAAATGCATGGGTAACCACAGACGTCCCCAAGATTACTGTGTATAACACACGATTACACTGAAACAGTGTGCGAAGAAATTTGCACGACCATGTGTTTTACATAGGAGCTGGAATTGGAATTCCGGACATCTCGACCACTGGCACAACAATAAATCCACCAAAGCAATCATATAAATGAGAAAAAACAAGTGCGGGGAGCTCAAAGAACTTACCCCTCAACACAATAGTGCGCAATCGCACACCACATGGGCCGAAACAATGCACTATGTCTAAGTGAAGCCCTAATCAAATATATGACTTTTCCTACTGAAAAAGTAGTGTATATGAAGATAATACGCCTAGATGAGTCTGAAAAACCCTATATAAAAAAGGTATCTATTACAATGGTATGCCCTCCTTTATATAGAATGGAGGGGAGATGAGAGAATACAAATAAGAGATGTGGGACTAAAATTTACAGGACTAACGGACTATACAAAACAAACCGCACAAGCCGCGCGGTTAGATAGCAGGGCTAACCGCACGGCTACCACCAGAGAGGAAGAGAGACCGCCAGAGTAGACCGCCAGACCGCCCGGCCTCCAAGCCGGCTGAGACAAACCGCCAGACCGCGCGGTCTTTAACCCGCCAGGACAAACCGCCAGACCGCCCGGTCACCAACTTCAACACTCCCCCTCAAGCTGGAGCATATATATCGATCATGCCCAGCTTGTCGCAGATGTGGAAAAAGGAAGCGGACACCGGCTTGGTGAAGACATCTGCAACTCGTTGTCGGAAGTAACAAATGGAGTGCAAATCTGTTTCTTCAATATTTCTTCCCGAATAAAATGACAGTCGACTTCTATGTGTTTTGTTCTCTCATGAAAGACCGGATTTTTGGAAATGTGTATCGCGGCCTTATTGTCACAGAACATAGGAAGAGGATAGTTGTAAACCTCTCCTAAGTCAAGCATGAGAGCCCGCAACCACTTCAACTCACATGTAGTCGATGCCATGCTGCGATATTCCGCCTCTGCACTGGACCTGGAAACGACAGACTGTTTCTTGCTCTTCCAACTCACAAGATTGCCTCCAACAAATGTGCAGAAACCTGAAGTCGATTTGCGGTCCCCTTTGTCATCCGCATAGCTTGAATCAGAGTACGCTTCAATTACCCTAAGGTGACCATTGTTCTGAAATAAGAGTCCTTTCCCTGGAGCAGCTTTAATATATTCTAATATCCTCAGAGCAGATTGTAGATGACACTCCCTCGGAGCTTGCATGAACTGGCTCACCTTGCCAACAGCATAAGAGATGTCGGGTCTGGTTACCGTGAGATATATGAGCTTGCCACCAGATGCCGGTATCTCGTAGGATCGGAGAGAAGAGGTGAGTCATCTGTCCAAGTTTTGTCTTCTCCAACAGCCATAGGACAACGTGCAGGTTTAGCACCAGTCAGTCCTGCCTCCTTTAAAAGATCAAGAGCATACTTTCGTTGTGAAAGGACCATGGAGTTGGGCTTTCTAGAGATTTCAATGCCCAGAAAGTATTTCGGGGAGCCCATATCCTTTGTGACCAGATGTTGACGAAGGTGTTTCTTGGTCATCAATATCCCATCCTGGTCATCGCCAGTAAGAAGAATGTCATCAACATAAACCGCAAGAACAACAAGACCAGAGGCGGTTTTCCGAACAAACAAGGAGTGATCTGCTGAGCTTCTTGTAAAACCAATGGCCGCAACAATGCCACTGAACTTGTCAAACCAGGCACGAGGACTCTGTTTGAGGCCATAGATAGCCTTCTTTAGCCGGCATACCCGTGTCTCCCCTGAGCAACATACCCAGGAGGTTGCTCCATGTAAACATCCTCTTGCAGATCACCATAGAGGAAGGCATTCTTAACATCTAGCTGCGAGATGGGCCAATCCCTGTTGACAGCCACAGAGAGAAGAACCCGAATAGTGCTGAGACGGGCCACAGGAGAGAAAGTGTCAAAGTAATCAATCCCATAAGTTTGGGTAAAACCCTTGGCAACCAGGCGAGCCTTATAACGATCCACACTGCCATCCGGTAGAAACTTCACCACGAAGACCCAGCGACAGCCAACAACATCGGTGCCGAAGGGAGGAGGAACAAGGGTCCAGGTGCCCCGTTCAGTTAGAGTAGCAATCTCCTCATCCATGGCATCTTTCCAATGAGGAATAGTAAGGGCCTCCTGGTAGGAACGGGGGGTGGCAGTGGCCGAGATAGCCAGTGCAAAAGCTCGGCGAGCAGGGGTAAGACGATCATAGGAAACCACTGCAGCAAGCGGGTGTTGGGTACAGGCCCGAACTCCTTTGCGAAGAGCAATCGGGAGATCCAGGTCAGCAGGTGCCTCAGGCCCGAACCCCTGATCGGCCTGATGCTCCAGGTCAGCAGGTGCCTCAGTATCCGGCGTATCCGTGGTGGAGAGAGCTGGCCCGGGAGTAGAGAGAGATGGCAGCGGAGTGGAGGGAGAAAGCGGAGTAGAGGGGGGAGATGATGAGGATGGGGAAGACGGTGGAGTGGGTGGAGAGGGCGGAACAGCAGTGGGAGCAGAGGGAATGGATGGGTTGGTATGAGAAGTAGGAGTAGGAGGAGGAGAAGAGGAAGCGGGAGAGAAGTAAGAGGCATTGGCAAAGAAGGTGACATCCGCAGAGACAAATTGCTTGCGGGTAACAGGGTCAAAGCAGCAATATCCTTTCTGAGTGGGAGAGTAGCCCAGAAAGACACATTTGGTGGCACGTGGTGAGAGTTTGTCACGGGTGGCAGCGGGAGAGTGCACAAAAGCGGTGCACCCAAAGATGTGTAGAGGAAGAGGAAAGGGATCCTTATCTGGATAAAGAATGGAGAAGGGGGTAGCACCGTGGAGAACTGTGGAGGGAAGGCGATTGATGAGATAGCAGGAGAGGAGGACAGCATATCCCCAATAGGAGCGAGGAACATGCATTTGAGTCATCATAGTGCGAGCGACATCAAGAAGGTGACGGTTTTTGCGTTCCGCCACCCCATTTTGTTGGGAGGTGTAGACACAACTTGTTTGACGAATAACACCATGGTGAAGACAAAAGGAGGAGAAGTCGTGGCTAAGATACTCCTTAGCATTGTCAGAACGAAGGAGTTTAATAGACGTATCAAACTGAGTCTTAACCATAGAATAAAAGGAGGTCCAAACAGAGAACAGCTCGGAGCGATCTTTGAGAAGATATACCCACGTACATCGAGAGAAATCATCAATGAAGGTGACAAAATAGGAACTACCCCGACCGATGGTGAGGTTAGGAGCGGGTCCCCATATGTCAGAGTGAACGAGGTCGAACGGACGGGAAGAGCCTCGACTTTGCGTTGGGGGGAAGGATGAGCGGTGATGTTTGCCAAGTTGACATGCATCACAGTTTAGAGGAGGATGATGAGGAGGGAGGTGCGGGAAGAGCTGGCGGAGAATTCGGGGAGGAGCATGTCCAAGGCGAAGATGCCATTGGAGAAGATCTGTAGAGGAGGAGGAGAAGGCGGAGAAAGCAGAAACGTTGTCGAGGAAGTAGAGGCCACCACTCTCAGTCCCGGTAGCAATCGTCCGTTGGGAATCCGGATCCTGAAAGGTACAAGAGCTAGGGGTGAAGATGACAGAACACCTTAGTTGCTTGCATAAAGAAGTAACCGATAATAAGTTGCACGGAAACTTGGGCACATAGAAGGTATCAGCCAGGCAGAGAGAGGGAGTGACTTGAACCATGCCCGTCCCATGGACCGGGGAGGGAGATCCATCAGCAATAATGACCGGGGGCAACTGAGCATGTGTGTCAAGAAGAGAGAAATATTGAGGATTGCCGGTCATATGATTGGTTGCACCAGAGTCGATGAGCCATCTGCCGTGAGTAACAACATGAGCACTACCAGAAGAGGTGACCACGGAGGCGGACAGGCCTGAGGAGGGAAAAGCCATGGAGGCAAGAGAGGAGCAGGCCGCGATGAGAAGAACAAGCCGCAAGAAGAGAAAAGAGCACCAAGCCGGGCGAACAGCAACAGGTCGGGCGGCTAGGAAGGCCGCTACCAAGAAGCAGAGCAAAGCAGAGGGAAAGAAGTCGCACGGCTTGAAAAAGTCGGGCGAACAGAGGAGAACAGGTCGCACGGCAAAAGATGAGGCCGGCGCGACTAGCAAGCAGGAACGGGTAGAGGGGAATAACAAGTAGCGCGAACAGCCGCGGCTAGCAAGAGGTCAAAGGCACAGCGGGGAAGAGGTCGCGCGGACTGAAAAGGCCGAGCGAACAGAAGAGAGGAGAAGGGCAGGTGACCGCGACCAAGATGGGGGTGAGAAAGGAACAACCCGCACGGTCAGGCAGATCACAGCAGCAAACCGCGAGTATAGGGGCAAGCGGAGATGGGGAAAGCAGAAGCGGACAGGGAGAAGAAGTCCGCAGCGGGTAGACACAAGCCGCAAAGACTATGAGATGCAAGAAAGAGCAAGGAGCGCGACGACAAGGAAACAGGTCGCGGCGAAAAGGCACCAGGAGAAGAGAACAAGAAGCAAGCCGCGCGAACAGAGCAGCGGACAGAAACAAGCCGCGCGGATAGAAACAAGCCGCGCGGACAGAAGAGAAGGCAAGCTGCGAACAAGTCGCAGAACGCGGAAAACAAGCCGCGAACAACAGAGAGCGCACAGAATCAGGAGGAAATGACCGTGTGCTCTGATACCATGTTAGAAAGTAGCGAAAAGAAGCGAAAAGTAGAGAACAAGCGGATAAGCTTTTGAATAATTGAAACTTTATTATCCAAAAAAGGTATCTATTACAATGGTATGCCCTCCTTTATATAGAATGGAGGGAGATGAGAGAATACAAATAAGAGATGTGGGACTAAAATTTACAGGACTAAACGGACTATACAAAACAAACCGCACAAGCCGCGCGGTTAGATAGCAGGGCTAACCGCACGGCTACCACCAGAGAGGAAGAGAGACCGCCAGAGTAGACTGCCAGACCGCCCGGCCTCCAAGCCGGCTGAGACAAACCGCCAGACCGCGCGGTCTTTAACCCGCCAGGACAAACCGCCAGACCGCCCGGTCACCAACTTCAACACTAATCAAATATATGACTTTTCCTACTGAAAAAGTAGTGTATATGAAGATAATACGCCTAGATGAGTCTGAAAAACCCTATATAAATCAGACTCATCACAGATCAAGAAGTTGAGAAGTGATGGCAAACAGTTTACTGAGTTCTCTAACTTATGCAAAAAGTTCGGCATCCAGAAGGAGCTTACTTGTGCGCATACTCCACAGCAGAATGGAGTTGCAGAGCAGAAGACCCGTCATTTGACGGAGACCTGCAAATACTGGCTTCAGGACAAAGGCATTCCCAAAGCATTCTAGGCAGAGGGAATGGCCCGTGAGGTGTATGTCATCAATAGGATACCCACACTACAATATTTTTGGTCTTTAGCAACACCTGACTTGGCAACAGTTAAAAAAATGTTGCCTAAACTTTGTTAGAGAATAGTTTATAAGTGTTACAATAGGTTTACATCTTTAGGCAACACTTTCTGGGCAACATTCAAAAATTGTTCTCTAATCTCCTATATGGAACATTTTTTAAATGTTGCCCTTGAGGATTCATTTTAGACAACAATTATGATATGTTGTCTTCTTAAAAATTAATTTGCAATATTTTAAAAGTATTGCCTAAAGAATACTTTATGATTAACCAAAATATGAACATCAGCCGAATTTTTGAGGTTTTGTTAAAAATCGTCGTTGTTAGTTTTTTATATAGCGACACTTTTCTATATAGCGACCTTGTTAGATTTTTAAATTTTGTTGAAAATCATGACTCCACATTTATTGCGATGTTTTAAAAAGGGTCGTTGTTAGTTTTCTATATACCTACCCGAGATTTTAATTAGCTTATAACGGGAATTTAAATTTGTTCGAGTCGTGGAACACTTCTAGTTCTCTTGTTTCTCACACCGGGTTTGCCCATGTGAGCTTAGAGGAATCGAAGTGTGAATCCCTTCGACATATCCAGCGCCGACGACAGCGGGGGTCCGGGGGTGGCGTCCCCGGTGGGGGCTCAGGGGCAACACCCCCAAAACAAAATCAGTTTTGGGATTCCCAGGTGTGCGGATATCTGCCCGTTTTCCGTTTGAATCAAAATAGTGACTCCACGTACATTTAATTAACCTAATTACCCTACCCACAATCTTTTTCACGGGTTCATCTCTTCAGCCGCATGGACCGCACTCGATCTGAAACATTTTTTCCCCAATACCTAGCACCAAGCTTCTCTTCCCCGACGACGACAGGCTTCTTCCCCGAGCGCAGCTGCTGCACCGCGTGCATCTTCTTCCCCGTCGACGCCGGCGTGCAAAATATTCTTCCCCGTCGATGACGCAGTCCGATTGCACCGACCTAGCTTCTTCCCCGTCGATGCCGACAGTCCGATTGCACCAAACCGGCAATGAATTCCGTCGAAATTTCTTCGCCGGATACCACGTGCCCGTTTTGGTAATTCTGCTCATGTTTCTTCAGCTGACGGGAGGCGTAGGCTATCACGTGCTCATTCTGCATCAGAACGGCACCCATCCCCTGATAAGAAGCATTTGTGTACACCTGGAATCCTTCCTTCCCTGATGAAAGGGCAAGAATGGGGGTTGAGTTAAGCCAATCCTTCAGCTCTAGAAAGGCAGACTCGCACTGTGGCGTACAAATAAAAGGAGAATCCTTCAGCTCCTCTTCAGTCCTCGAATAAATATGGATGTCGTCAATGAATACAATGACGAAGACATCCAGATACTCTTCGAACACCCGGTTCATCAAGGCCATGAACGTGGAGGCTGCATTCGTGAGCCCGAAGGGCATCACGGTAAACTCGTACAGTCCATATCTGCTACTGAAGGCCGTCTTCAGGATGTCCACCTCCTGAATGCATAGCTGATAGTACCCCAATCTCAGGTCCAGCTTCAAGAACCAATGAGCTCCCTCCAGCTGATCAAATAGCTCGTCTATCCTTGGTAAGGGATACGTATTCCGAACCGTCAGCCTGTTCAGGGCCCGGTAATCGATACCCAGCCGAAGTGTCCTGTCCTTATTTTTGACGAATAGCACCAGAGCTCCCCACGGTGAAGAGCTGGGCCGAACAAACTCGGCTTCCACTAACTCTTGAAGCTGGCTTCGAAATTCCACCAACTCCATCGGGGCCATTTGGTAAGGAGCCCTGGATACCGGCTTAGCCCTCGGCACGAGCTGAATCTGGAAGTCCTTCTCCCGGTGCGAGGGTAGCCATGGTAGCTTCTCTGAAAATACATCGGCAAATTCCCGCACCACTGGAATATCTGGAATAGAATACTTGGCCACGGCCATCTCGAAGAGCACCTGATAAACTTCGTCTCCATGTAGGTGGGTCTTGACGGCCTGCACAGACGATAATAATATGTGGGGGCTGGCGTAATACCTTCGATAACAATAGAGGAGTCCTCGTGCCTTATCGTGATCCTCTTCATCAAGCAGTTAATCTGGGCATGGTTCCAGTGTAACCATGTCATGCCCAGAATGAGATCATAGTCTGGCATCCTCAGGATCATCGCTGGTGCCTCAAACGCCTTCCCGCCGATCTTCGCCTCCATTTTGCAATGAGAGGAGGTCATGAGCTCTGATCCATCGGGTATACGCACCCTCATCATCCTTCCTATGAATTGCTCTATGCCTGCCAGTCCTTTCATGAAATATTTTGACAGAAACGAGTGTGAAGCCCCGGTGTCGAAGAGTGTGTGAGCGGGCTTGCCGTTGATGAAAACCACGCCTGAGGTAATTAAGTGTCTTAGTGTTCTAGTTGTAGTTTTTCTTTTCTTAATTTCTAACTAGTTTATGTCTATGAGAACTAGTTCTTAGGAAGGAAGGAATTTGAATGTAATGGCATAGCTGCTACAACCTGCTCCGGGTTCCTGGGTTGTGCCAGATCTAGTGCATACACTTGCTCCCTTTCTGGTCTGTGGCCTCTGCCCTGATATCCCCATCCTCAGTCATGTCCTCGACCCCCAAACTGCCGAGGAGGTGTGGAACCCTGAAGTCGTGGTGGGGGTGCTCTCCTCATGGCACAATTTCTCTTGAAATGCCCTGGCTGATTGCAATAGAAGCACACCGATGCCTGCCCTGCTATCCTCGGTATCTCCAGCATCTGTAATGGCTGGGGGGCAAATAAGCCCCTGATTCCTCTGTTCCTATCCAATCTCCTCACAGGGTTGATCCCCGTTCCTTATTTCCCCGCTAACTTGGCCTCGAGGATGGTCTCTACGTCCTCCAATCACTGCATCATCAGCCGGTCTCTTCGGGCACTTGACCGTAAGCTGATCTGCCTCCCTTTTCTTAGCCATTTCCAGAATCCTGGCCAAGCTTCCCTCGAAGATGAAGAGGAGGGCCTGTCTCATGTCGTCGTGCAGCCCCTTGTAGAACAACCTAGCGTATCCAGCGTCATCCAACTGATAAGAGTCCGCATATCGGGCTAGGTGAGTAAACTCCTGGTAATATTAAAGCATTGTCTTGTTACCCTACTTCAACCGCAGGAACCTATCCTCCAGCTCTTCCCTCGCCGACTGAAGTACAAATTGTCCCAAAAGTGCGCCTCTAAACTCTCCCCAAGAGATATCTGAGCAATCCATATCCACAGAGGTGGTGTCCAGCTGTGACTTCCACCACCTCTTCCCGTGCGACTCCAAGCAGGAGACTGCCAAAGCAACTGCCTCCTCCGTGGGGCATCATGTCCCCACAAGCATCTCATAGATGGTATCCAACCATTCCTCTGTGCGAACTACCGACTCCGTCCCCTGGTAGGATGGAGGGGAAAGTGCCCGGAAGGCACTCATATAGTTGGCCCCAGGATTTGGCTGTGGAGCCGTGGCCTGCTGAGTCTGAAGGACTCTAGGATGGCTGTCAAAGTTTGCCCCATCTCCGTCTGCTGAAACAGAACTGGAGCCGACAAAGGTGGAACTATATTCAGAGCCTGAGGTGTCCCCTGCTGTGGAGTAGGGTTTGTCGCAGGCTACAAGGAAAATTCTAACAGTTATATAGCGTACCAATGGAATAAAAGGAGGAGAAAAATGGACTTCTACATGTGATTTCCCTTATGGGCCTACCACTGCTTCCGCTGCTAGTTTGTGCGCAAACTAAGCTCGCGCAGGGGTGGCCTAAGGTTTTTTTTTGTGGACTACTTCTCTTTCGATCGAGGTTTGCTATGATACCACTTGTAAGACCCCATTTGTTTTCTTTTAAAACCCCGGGGTCTTATGCCCAGAACCGCCGTTTTGTGGTGGCTCCAACACTCGGGAAATCTGCCACTACAAAATGTCGATTCTGCCGGCCTTTTCGATCCCCAAAGAAAAGAAACATAATATAGTTTCGATAAAACTAAGTCCACCATCACATGTAATATATGTAAATGAAATCACATCGATTCCATATATAATAGAGAGTACTGAAAAGTAACAAAACTGGAAATATAAACGGGCTTAAGCTCGGTATATCAGATCCTCACTACAAACTCTCGTGGAAGCTATAAGAAATACTAATCACTCGCAGAGCTGGTCACTGGTGCTCCGGTACTAGACTGGCCCATCACCATGCGCATCGTACTCCGTTGGTGCTGGTCCCTGAGCTGCTGGTCCCTGTCTCCCATCCGGATCCCCTGTAATGTTGTGGTCCGAAAACCATTAGTCATAAAGACTATGCCCTATCATCCACTACCCCTCCCCCATGGCTCCTAGTCACCGAGCAGGGCAGAGGAAAGGGAAGCTACAATGGTGGAGAGTACAAAGTTGCAGGTGACAATGGAACTAGTCTAGCAGTTATTTATATTATATAAATGGCTAAGTAAGAAAGGTACAAGCTATCAGTTCTATAATAGTATGCAGGAAGGTAAGCAAGTGGAGTAAGCGGCATTAAAAAGATAAAGTAAGAAATAAGTAACCTTAACTTATATGAATGCCCATACAAACATATAAGTTAAGGGGTCTTCTGCAAGGCTCCCATCGTATAAAAAGTCTCATACCAATTTATACGTTGGGGTGTCGGTTGTATGCAAGTATGGTATGTCATGATTCATGTAAGTGAAACTCACGCACACGACACTGTGCGCATAGACCTTAGTTCTCCCTATTTAGGCAGCTAGCTTTACTCCCAGGAACCTCCGTAGTGGTAAACGGAGACAGTGGGTCGGGCCCCCTACTCCTAGGCGGGTATCCACACTACCAGGCCTAGCCATCCCGTACGCATATAGAAGAACACAACATAGAGTATCCGCGTACTAATGTTGGCCATAACTACCATACTTTCTTTGGCTAAGCGTCCCATACCGCCGAGTCAACATATCGATGTCGGTGTGAACGACTGTCTGATACCGAAGACCCACCACCTTATTTTGTATCCAAAACCTTTTGAGCCACTAGCTCCCCGGACTATCCGTCCGTACATCTACCTTTCGAGTGAACCGTCCGGATGGCAATCAAAACAACCTAATCAACCTCCTGAGCTACCGGGATTTGTGAATGTGTAGCCATAGTTATACTAGTTGCTTTTGTAATTTATTATTCCTACTGTTTAGGTTAGCCCAGGACTGCCTAAGGTATTCCCCGTGAAGGGCTCTCGAGGGTACTAGGAACTACGATGTGATGAAGCCCAAAGCTCCCTTTCGCAAGACACTTACTATTATCGGTTGCTATCAAATTTCCCAAACCCTTACTTGTTGTACTGGATCTATAGAGTATTTGACACTTCCTCTCCTACGGGGAAAACGATGTTTCGTCGACCCCGAGTACCTCTTAACACTAGCCAAACTCCCCACTCCTCATCACGACTTCCATTGATATTCTCATTTCCCTTATCAGACTAAAATATCAACTCCCTAAGTTCATCTGGCACCATACCTCGACTTCCGTAGTTTTTACTAATCGCAGATCATCCTAAGCTATATGATGTGTACAATGGGAGGCACTCAAAATAGTCATCCAATATCCCTATAATAATTATTGGGGATCTATCATGTCATGTTTGGACGAAATCCAGAAATTCATAATTTTCCTAATTTATCTGAAAATTTAATTAATTTCTCTAGTAATCCAAAAACTCAAGTTTGAACATGAAGTGTCAATTTCAGACATGTAAATGCTCCATAAAATTTATGATAAATACAAGATGACTATTTAACCTAAAATCCAAGGTCTCCCAATTTTCTTTGCAAGGTGTGGACCTCCAACCCTAATTTTAAATATAACCTACAATAAATCATTTTAAGAGACAAGTACAGCAAGAATACTTCCAAAACTTCTGAGAAAATTCAAGAATGATTATAAGGACATATAAATACTCCAGGCCATGTTTCACAATTTATAAAATAATAAAGAACTCAAAAACTAATTTTGATCAAAATTCATATTTTCAATTTTATGCACTAAGTACATAAATTATTCATTTAAAAATTGTAAAAAAATTCTCCACCAGAGCATATTGACCTAGAATCATTACTAACCAAGTTTCACAATTTCTCAACAAATGACGAGCTCTGTATAAAATATTGAACAAGTTTCCAAATTAATGAGCTTGTGAAGTAGGTACTGTAATTATGTATTCAAAAATTCTAATAAAATTCATACATGAGCATAATGGTCTAAAACTTTTTCTGCCTAATTTTTATGACTTTCCAATGGACAGTGAGTTCACAATACCTAAATGATTATATAGGGCTAAGTCATGCATTACAAAGGAAGTACCAAGATTATTGATCCAAAATTTCCAATCAAATTTCCAGAGGTTCTTACTAACCCTAAGACTACACTACCCAAGTTTCATCACTGTTCAATGAGTTTTAGTAACCTATTCTATCACTACAAATTTTGTGTCGTAAACTAGGGTTAGAGTTTTGTGGGGCCTACCCATTTCCAAATCCCCGAAGATTTTTACCAGAGGGTTTTAGCTACCCTAGTACTCTCCCTACCAAATTTCAAGTCCATACAAGGTTTTTTACCCCATGCCATTCACAAGACACAAAAGCCCATCCTTAGGCTTTGGTCTTAGGTCCTAGGGAAAATCTATTCCAATCCACCCCATCTTCCATGGGAGGGTGTTAAAATTCATGCCAAGTCAGTGGCCCCAATTTCAACTTCTATTGAGGTAATTTGGTCACTCAAAACTCAAAGTGCACTTTTGACTTAAATACCTCTCATTGTGGCTAGACTAAGGTTTGTTCATTTCCCAACCAAATCAACTCCAACTGAGATGAAAATTTATACACCTCCTGAAGACCTCAAGGACCACTCACCAAAATTTGGGAGGGTTTGGAGGTCATTAGGGCACCTAATTAATTTACCCTAAGATTATTAAATTTTTCAAAAAACTATAGAAAATTAATGTCCAAAAATTCTGATATTTGGAAAGTATTAGGGGAAGGTTATGAAAAGCCTATTATGTAAATTTCAAGGCATTTGGGTGAGTGGTTAAGGGTGGGGATTAATTTTTGTGTCTGGTCACCCCTATGTATAGGTTGCATAATTTTTGGTGTTGTGGTCAAACAACTTAACCAAATTTGGTGAAGGCAATTTTCAATTACTGTTAACCCCTAGGGCTACAACTTTCTTGTTGGACATTTTCTCATACAGAGCCTCTAGGTATTTGTAATATTTATTCCAAAGTACTGCAGTTGGTGTGACAGAAATACACAAAATAACATATTTATATCAATATAAATGATTATCAGCATGGATCTTGACGCATGATCCAACAGTGCTAGAGTCATCTTCTTTATCGAGCTGACGACCCCGATTGTTCCTTCCTGGAGCATCTTCCACACGCTGCTGTCGGCCATCCGACCACCTCCCTGGCCGGCCACCACCACCACCACCTCCGTTGAGGTGGTGGCTATCGCCAAGCGGCAGCACAACCGTCGGAGAAGCCTATTCCGGCGATCCCGACGGGTCCATTTATGCGGAAAAACCAAGAAATATCCCTTCCCGATCGGGCTCAATTGAGCCCGATTCTTAATCCTAATGACTGCTACGATCTACCCATAGAGAGAGGAGGAGGGGAGGACCTTGCTTGCGGTCTGGAGACGCGTCGATCGTCGGGAAGCCATTGGTGGAGGAGGTGTCGCCGGCATTCTGTAACAGCACAATGAAGTTGATTGTCTCCTTCGTGCAAGATGTGGAACCAAAAGCCTGGAGCCTAGGGAAGCTTTTAAGAAAATAAAAAGAGGGAGGGGAGGTGTCTAGCTGTTGGTGGCCATTAATGGCCTCTTAAGGTGGCTCTCAGCCATGGTGTGGTGGGTTGAACTTGGCTCAATCCAACCGGTAAATGGCTGGAAATTCCTCCTCTTCCCCAGAGGAGTTGAATCCAGCCATTTAGAGGTGGAGGGAAGGGCCAATGCTTCAATGGACATTAATGGCCATTGAAGGCATATTTCGGCCATGGTGTGGTGGCACTGTTCCGGTCATGAACAGGCTCCAAAATGGCCCCCGGTCTTCCTCAAGTGAGTGGGGAGTTAGATCTGCCAATGAGGAATGGCCTTTGGCCTCCTTGGCCATGAATGACACCCTTTCACCATTTTCTCTCTCCTCCATTAAAGTGAGGTTGAGGTTTTCTCTCTCTTAGTCATCTAGGTTGACCATGCTGACCACTCCAGCCTATTAGCAGCCCAATAACTCATAATATTCATGGAAACAAGGTTAGCCCAAGTGGAAAGAGGGCTTGAGCTTAGGTTAGCCCATTTGAGCTAGGTTTGACCTAACCTTGACTAGGGTTGACTTAGGTTAAATTGACCTTTTGTGTTACCATCATTGGGTCCTTGGTGACCTATTGTGATCCCCTAGGGTCTGGGTAGGGATCGGTAGGATTGACTTGGCACTTTGGAGGTCATCTGCCCTTAGGAAGGGTACTTTGACCAAATTAAGGCTAGGGTTGACTTTCGTCAACAAAAACTCTTTGGTTGACCCCAATGGGTCCTTGGTGGCCCATTGAACTCACCTTAGGGTTAGGAGGGCCTGGGTGGGGTCCACTTGGCTAGGGGAAAGTCAATTGACCGTAAGTAGGTTTGTTTGACCCATTTAGGGTCTGGGTTGACTTAGGTCAACTTAACCACTTGACTGCGCACAGTGGGTCCCTAGTGGTCCTATGGACTACCCCAGGTGTTAGCGATGTTGTGGTAGTGTCATGAGATCAAGGTGTAGCCCTAACGTCAGAACTTAGGTCTAAATGTTGAGGATGAGCTATAGGCAGACCAAGGTGATTTTCACCTTGGCCTTGTTCACTTGGTCCTTTGAGCTTCTGATGGTTTTGTCATGACCTAGTCATGACAAAACAAAATCCTAGGAGTCTAATTGTTTAAGGGATGTTATAAATCCCAATATATATTAAAAAAATTTCGTCCCCGAAATTAAGGTTAAGCCTACGGGGGTTTCTACTGAAACAAATAAAACTTGTAACATCCCTAATGTTTAAGGTATACCTGACTCGAAGAGCTCCGGGTACGTTTGCTGCATCAAGTCCTGTGGCTCCCATATATGCTGCTCCTGCTCATGGTTTTTCCACAGAACCTTGACTAGCGGAACCTTCTTGCATCGCAAGACCCGCACAGCCGTGTCGTCGATCCTGATTGGCTCCAAGCTGACTGATCGATCTGAGGCCACAGGACCGTCGGCTATGGAAATCAGCTGCTCAGAGCGTAGTAAAGCCCTATATAGTGAAGAGATGTGGAAGACGTCATGCAATCCTACTAACTCTGCCGGTAGCTCTAGTCAATAAGCCAAGGGGCCGACCCTCTCCAGGATCCTATAAGGCCCTATATATCTCGGACTGAGCTTCTTTTGCCCGCGAACCCGCGAGACCCCATGCATCGGTCGTATCTTCAAGAAGACACGGTCTCCCACCTAGAACTCCACCTGACGATGCCTCGCATCGTAATATTTGGCCTACCTGCTCTGGGCTTCTAGCATCCTGTCCCGGATCAACCTAACCTGAGCATCAGTATTCTCCACAAAGTCCTAGTCGAGTGCCTGAGGATCTTTATCCTGAATACATGATAGTGGGGTCCTGCACCTCCATCCATACATTGCCTCGTAAGGGGCCATGCCTATACTGGACTGATGGCTATTGTTATACGAAAACTCGATCATTGGCAGCAATCTCTCCCAAGGCTCGTGGTCCAAGATACATAGGAGCAGAAGATCTTCCAAAGTACGGTTGGTGTGCTCCGTCTGTCCATCGGTCTAAGGGTGAAAAGTTGTGATGAATGTCAACCGAGAACCCAGACGGGCCTGAACTGTCCTCCACTCTCTGGATGTAAACCGTCCATCCCGATCTGAAATGATAGTCCTAGGTACTACATGATAGCGCACAAACTACTCGATGAATCTCCGTACTAACACACTGACCGGTGAGTCCTTCGCCACTGGAATAAATCTGGCCACCTTCGTTAGTCTGTCCACTATCACCCAGATCAAGTCATTCCCTGTACAAGATCGGGGTAGCCCATATATAAAATCCATGGCTATATCCTCAAACTTCCACTCCAGCACCGAAAGTGGCTGTAGTAAACCAGCCAGATTCTTACACTCTGCCTTTATGAGTTGGTAAGCCTCACAATGCATCACAAAATACGTAATGTCCTTCTTCATACATGGCCAATACATTGTCTTCCTCAGGTCCGCTGCCATCTTAGTGATCCCCGGGTGCACTGAGTATCTACTACAGTGTTCCTCTGTTATGATGTCCTCCCGAATCTGGCCTCCTGCTGTTATGTAGACCCTGCCTCTAAAACATAAGAGCCCATCCCTCAAGGAGTAATCCCCTGTTGTGCCTTCCTCCAAGGCTCTAAATATCGGTTAAGCCCTCGCATCCATCCTCTCCCCATCTCTGATGCGGTCCTGAATGCCATTGGTGGCTGTCATCGATGTCTGGTATTCCGTATATAGCTCCGGATCATCCTCAAACACTAGTGATATCTGCATCTTCTTAAACGACTCAACCAAATCCAAAGCCATCAACTGCAGGCCAACTCCTGATGTACTCGCTCTCCGGGTCAGAGCGTCTGCCACCATGTTTGCTTTCCCTAGATGGTAATGCATGATGTATTGGTAGTCTGATAGAATCTCCACCCAGCATCTCTGTCTGATGTTCAGCTCCTTCTGTGTGTCTACATACTTCAAGTTCTTATGGTCTGAGAATATATCGCAGTGGACCCTGTAGAGGTAGTGTCGCCAAATCTTTAGAGCAAATATAACTTCCCCCATCTCTAAGTCGTGCACCGGGTAATTTTGCTCATGTTTCTTCAGCTGAAGGGAGGCGTAGGCTATCACGTGCCCATTCTACATTAGAATGGCACCCATCCCCTGATAAGAAGCATCTGTGTACACCTGGAATCCTTCCTTCCCTGATGGAATGACAAGAATGGGGGCTGAGGTAAGCCGATCCTTCAGCTCCAGAAAGGCAGACTCGCACTGTGGCGTCAAAATAAAACGAGACTCCTTCTTCGATAGAGACATAAGAGGGAGGGCAATCTGAGAGAACCTCTCCACGAACTTCCGGTAATAACTGGCAAGTCCTAAAAAACTCCGCACATCCGTGGTCATCTTCAGTGGTGGCCAATATCTCACTGCCTAGACCTTTGCCGGATCAACTGCCAAATCCGCTCCACTAATGACATTGCCCAAAAAGGCCACCTCCTTTAGCCAGAATTGGCATGAACTTAGCGTACATCTTATGCTCTCGGAGCTTCTCAAACGTCAAATCCAGATGCCTCGAGTGCTCCTCTTCAGTCCTAGAATAAATAAGGATGTTGTCAATGAATATAATGACGAAGACATCCAGATACTATTCAAACACCCAGTTCATCAAGGCCATGAACGCATAGGGTGCATTCGTGAGCCCGAAGGGCATCACGGTAAACTCGTACAGTCCATATCTGCTACTGAAGGACTTCTTCGGGATGTCCTCCTCCGAAATGCGTAGCTGATAGTACCCCGATCTCATCTCCAGCTTTGAGAACCAATAAGCTCCCTACAGCTGATCAAATAGCTCGTCTATCCTTGGTAAGGGATACGTATTCCGGATCATCAGCCTATTCAGGGCCTGGTAATTGCTACACAGCCGAAGTGTCCCGTCCTTCTTTTTGACGAATAGCACCGGAGCTCCCCAGGGTGAAGAGCTGGGCCAAACAAACCCGGCTTCCACTAACTCTTGAATCTGTCTTCGAAATTCCACCAACTCCTTCGGGGCCATTCGGTAAGGATCCCATGATACCGAGTTAGCTCCCGGCACGAGCTGAATCTGGAAGTCCTTCTCCCGGTGCGGGGGTAGTCATGGTAGCTTCTCCGGAAATACATCGGCAAAGTCCCGCACCACTGGAATATCTAGTATAGAATCCTTTGCCACGACCATATCAAAGAGCACCTGATTAACTTCATCTCCCTATAGTTGGGCCTTGACAGCCTGCACAGACGATAATATTATGTGGGGGGAATGGTGTAATACCTTCGATAATAATAGAGGAGTCCCCGTCCCTCACGGTGATCCTCTTCGCCAAGCAGTCAATCTGGGCATGGTTCCAGTGTAACCTTGTCATGCCCAGTATAAGATCATAGTCTGGCATCCTCAGGATCATCGTTGGTGCCTCAAACGACTTCCCGCTGATCTCCGCCTCCATTTTGCAATGAGAGGAGGTCATGAGCTCTGATCCATCGGGTAGACGCACCCTCATCATCCTTCCTGTGAATTGATCCATGCCTGCCAGTCCTTTCACGAAACATTCTGACACAAATGAGTGTAAAGCCCCGGTGTCGAAGAGTGTGAGAGCGGGCTTGCCGCTGATGAAAACTACGCCTGAGGTAATTAAGTGTCTTAGTGTTCTAGTTGTAGTTTTTCTTTTCTTAATTTCTAACTAGTTTATGTCTATGAGAACTAGTTCTTAGGAAGGAAGTAATTTGAATGTGCTGGCATACCTGCTATAACCTGCTCCAGGTTCCAGAGTTGTGCCAGATCTAGTACATACACTTGCTCCCTTTCTGGCCTGTGGCCTCTGCCGTGATATCCCCGTCCTCGGTCGTGTCCTTGGCCCCCAAACTGTCGAGGAGGTAGGGCACCCTGAAGTGCTGGTGGAGGTGCTTGCCTCATGGGACAATTTCTCTTGAAATGCCCCAGCTTATTGCAATGGAAGCACACTGATGCCTGCTCTGCTATCCTCGGTATCTCCAGTATCTGTATGGGCTGGGGGGCCAATACCCCCTGATTCCTCTGTTCCTGTCCAATCTCCTGACGGGTTTGATCCCCGTTCCTTCTTTCCCCGATGTCCTGGCCTCGAGGTCGGTCTCTACGTCCTCCAGTCACTGCATCGTCAGGCGGTCTCTTCCGGCTCTTGACCGTAAGCTGATTTGCCTCCCTTTTCTGAGCCATTTCTGGAATCCTGGCCAAGCTTCCCTCAGAGACGAAGAGGAGGGCCTGTCTCATGTCAACGTGCAGCCTTGTAGAACCTCCTAGCGTAGCCAGCGTCGTCCAGCTGATAAGAGTCTGTATAATGGGCTAGGTGAGTGAACTCCTAGTAATACTCCTGCACTATCCTGTTGCCCTACTTCAACCGCACTATCCTAGGCGGGTATCCACACACCTGGCCTAGCCCTCCCGTACGCCTCTAGAAGAACACAACCTAGAGTATCCACACACCAGGCAAACAGAGACAGTGGGTTGGGCCCCACACTCCTAGGCGGGTATCCACACACCAGGCCTAGCCCTCCCGTACGCCTCTAGAAGAACACAACCTAGAGTATCCGCGTACTAATGCTGGTCATAACCACTAGACTTTCTTTGGCCAAGTGTCCCACACCGCCGAGTCAACGTATCGACGTCGGTGTGAACGACCATCCGATACCGAAGACCCACCACCTTATTTTGTATCCAAAACCTTATGGGCCACTAGCTCCCCGGACTATCCGTCCGTGCATCTACCTTTCGAACGAACCATCCGGATGCCAATAAAAATATCCTAATCAACCTCACGAGCTACCAGGGTGTGTGAATGTGTAACCCTAGTTATACTAGTTTCTCTTGTAATTTATTATTCATACTGTTTAGGTTAGCCCAGGACTGCCCAAGGTATTCCCCGTGAAGGGCTCTCGAGGGCACTAGGAACTACGATGGGATGAAGTCCAAAGCACCCTTGCGTAAGGCACTTACTATTATTGGTTTAGGGTTTAGGGTTTAGGGTTTAGGCACTTACTATTAAGGCACTTACCCTAAAACCCTCAACCAATAATAGTAAGGCACTTACTATTATTGGTTGCTATCAAATTTCCCAAACCCTTACTTGTTATAGTGGATCTAACACTAGAGTATTTGACACTTCCTCTCCTACGGGGAAGACGATGTTTTGTCGACCCCGAGCACCTCTTAACACTATCCAAACTCCACACTCCTCATCACGACTTCCGTTGATAGTCTCATTTCCCTTATCAGAATAAAATCTCAACTCCCGAAGTTCATCTGGCACCATACCTCGACTTCCGCGGTTTTTACTAATCGCAGATCATCCTAAGCTGTACGATGTGTACAATGGGAGATAATCAAATAATCATCCAATATCCCTATAATAATTATAGGGGGTCTATCATGTCATGTTTGGCGTAAATCCATAAATTAATAATTTTTCTAATTTATCTGATAATTTAATTTATTTCTCTAATAATCCAAAAACTCATGTTTGAACATGAAGTGTCAATTTCAGACATGCAAATGCTCCTTAAAATTTATGATAAATACAAGATGACTATTTTACCTAGAATCTAAGGTCTACCAATTTTATTTGTAAGGTTTAGACCTCCAACCCTAATTTTAAATATAACCTACAGTAAATCATTTTAAGAGACAAGTACATCAAGAATACTTCCAAAAATTCTAAAAAATTCAAGGATGATTGTAAGGATATATAAATACTCCAGCCCAAGTTTTATAATTTATAAATTAATAAAAACTCTAAAACTAATTTTGATCAAATTTTCATATTGACAATTTTATGCACTAAGTACAAAAATTTTCATTTAAAAATTGTAACAAAAATCTCCATCATAGCATATTGACCTAGAATCATTACTAACCAAGTTTCACAATTTCTTAATAAATGATGAGGTCTGAATAAAATATTGAACAAGTTTCCAAATTAATGAGCTTGTGAAATAGGTACTGTAATTATGTATTCAAAAATTCTAATAAAATTTATTCATGAGCACAATGGTCTAAAACTTCTTCTGCCTAATTTTTATGACATTCCAATGGACAGTGATTTCACAATACCCAAATGATTAAGTAGGGCTAACTAATGCATTACAAAGAAAGTACCAAGATTATTGATCCAAAATTTCCAATTAAATTTCCAGAGGTTCATACTAACCCTAAGACTACACTACCCAAGTTGCATCACTGTTCAATGAGTTTTAGTAACCTATTCTATCACTACAAATTTTGTGCCCTAAACTAGGGTTAGGGTTTTGTGGGGCCTACCAATTTCCAAATCCCCTAAGATTTTTACCAAAGGGCTTTAGCTACCCTGGTACCATCCCTACCTAATTTCAAATCCATACAAGGTCTTTTTACCCCATGCCCTTCACAAGACACAAAAGCCCATCCTTAAGGTTTGGTCTTAGGTCCTAGGGCAAATCTATTCCAATCCACCCCATCTTCCATAGGAGGGTGTTAAAAGTCATGCCAAGTCAGTGGCCCCAATTTCAACCTCTGTTGAGGTAATTTGGCCACTCAAAACTCAAAGTGCACTTTTGACTTAAATACCCCTCATTGGGGCTAGATTATGGTTTGTTCATTTCCCAATCAAATAAACTCCAACTGAGATGAAAATTTATACACAGCCTCATGAACACCTCAAGGACCACTCACCAAAATTTGGGAGGGTTTGGAGGTCATTAGGGAACCTAATTAAGTTACCCTAAGATTATTAAATTTTTCACAAAACTATACAAATTTAATTCTCAAAAATTCTGATATTTGGACAATATTAGGGGAAGGTTATGAAAAGCATTTTTGTAAATTTCAAGGCATTTGGTTGAGTGGTTAACGGTGGGGATTAATTTTTGTTTCTGGTCACCCCTATGTATAGGCTGCACCATTTTTGGTGATGTGGTCAAACCACTTGACTAAATTTGGTGGAGTCAATTTTCAATTATACTTAACCCCTAGGGCTACAACTTTCCTGTTGGACATTTTCTCATACAGAGCATCTATGTATTTTTAATATTTATTTCAAAGTATTGCAGTTGGTGTGACAGAAATACACAAAATAACCTATTTATATTAATATAAATGATGATCAGCACGGATCTTGACGCACAATCCAACGGTGCTGGAGTCGTCTTCTTCATCGAGCCGACAACCCCAATTTCTCCTTCCTAGAGCAACTTCCACACGCTGTCGTCGGCCATCCGGCTACCTCCTTGGCCAGCCACCGCCACCACTACCTCCGTTTAGGTGGTGGCTATCGCCAGACGACGGCACAGCCGCCGGAGAGGCCTATTCCGGCGATCCCGACGGGTCCATTTATACGAAAAAACTAGGAAAAATCCCTTCTCGCTCGGGCTCAATTGAGCCCGATTCTTAATCCTAATGAATGCTACGATCTACCCATAAAGAGAGGAGGGGAGGACCTTGCTTGCGGTCTGGAGACGCGTCAATCGTCGGAAAGCAATTAGTGGAGGAGGCGTCACCGACTCTCTGCAATAGCACAATGAAGTTGATTGTCTCCTTCGGGCAAGATGTGGAACTGAAAGCCTGGAGCCTAGGGAAGCTTTTAAGACAATAAAACGAGGGAGGGGAGGGGTCTAGCTGGTGGTGGCCATTAATGCCTCTTAAGGTGGCTCTCTATCATGATGTGGGGGGGGGGGGGTGTGAACTTGGCTCAATCCAGCTGTTAAATGGCTGGAAATTCCTCCTCTTCCCAGAGGAGTTGAATCCAGCCATTTAAAGGTGGAGGGAAGGGCCAATGCTTCAATGGCCATTAATGGCCATTGAAGGCATATTTCGGCCATGGTGTGGTGGCACTGTTCCGGCCATGAACAGCCTCCAAACAATCCCCCATGGTCTTCCTGAAGTGAGTGGGGAGTTGGATCAGCCAATGAGGAATGGACCTTGGCCTCCTTGGCCATGAATGACACCCTTTTCTCTCTCCTCCGTTAAAGTGAGGTTGAGGTTTTCTCTCTCTTAGTCATCTAGGTTGACCATGCTGACCACTCCAGCCTATTGGCAGCCCACTAACTCATAATTTTCATGGAAACAAGTTTAGCCCAAGTGGAAAGAGGGCTTGAGCTTAGGTTAGCCCATTTAAGCTAGCTTTGACCTAACCTTGACTAAGATTGACCTAGGTCAAATTTACCTCTTTTGTTACCATCATTGGGTCCTTGGTGACCTATTGGGCTCCCCTAGGTTCTAGGTAGGGATGGGTAGGGTTGACTTGGCACTTTGGAGGTCACCTACCCTTAGGAAGGGTACTTTGACCAAATTAAGGCTAGGGTTGACTTTGGTCAACCTAAACTCTTTGGTTGACACCAATGCGTCCTTGGTGGCCCATTGACCTCACTGTAGGGTTAGGAGGCTTGGGTGGGGTCCACTTGGCTAGGGGAAAGTCAATTGACCGTAAGTAGGTTAGTTTGACCCATTTAAGGCTAGGGTTGACTTAGGTCAACGTAACCACTTAACTGCCCACAGTGGGTCCCTAGTGGTCATATGAACTACCCTAGGTGTTAGGGGTGTTGTGGTAGGGTCATGGGATCAAGGTGTAGCCCTAAAGTCAGACTTTAGGTCGAAATATTGAGGATGAGCTATAGGCAGACCAAGGTGATTTTCACCTTGGCCTTGTTCACTTGGTCCTTTGAGATTCTGATGGTTTTGTCATGACAAAACAAAATCCTAGGGGTCTAGTTGTTTAAGAGATGTTACAATTCTGCCATAACCAACATCCTTTTTATTAATATTTTTCTTAATGGAATCAAACAAGATTGATCCCCAGTTCACAGACTTCCGATTAACCAAGGCACACATCAAGAGAAACTGGTGCCTGGTTATATAATCATGACCATAATGATTGCATAACAGAACCTTACCAACAATATCAGCTAAGAATTTATATTCAATTGAGAAATTCTTTTTTAGTAAATAATTAGGGTTTCATTGTGAATGAACCAACCTATCTAGCATTTCATCAAACTCAGAGCTAGATAATTCTATGTCATCTTCACCATTAACAAAACCAAAAACTTCAAAAAGAATTTCAGGAGTGAGAGGAACATGATTTCCTGAAATAGATCCAATAATATTTGAAGTATCTTGAATTTTGGATGTATGTACCCATTCCTTGATCTCTGCAACTGGAAGTTTGATCCATGTAATCATAAAATACAGCAGATTTTGAGCATCAAATAGTTTCAATATGTCCTGGAAGATTTTATCAGAATGACTAAATGATTCAATGTCTATGTCAAAGCCTGCATCGAATTTCATCACCGTGAGGATTGCCTAAGAAATATCCATTTGCATGAAAACACAGCGATCAAGTGCAAAGAAAATGGAGAAAGCACGGGATTGAGTTCGATGAAAATCTAAATATAATGTTTTCAGAAGTCGAAAAGGCGAACTCCGTCTGATGCAAGACAAAACATCAATCCATTTTCGATGAAAATTTCTCAAATGAAATACATTTCGTCGATCTCGGTTCGAAGAAAGTTTTGTGAAAGAAATATATTTCGTCGAGCTCCGTTCGACAAAAAATACTTGAAACTAATTCGTCGATCTCCGTTCGACGAAAGTTTCTCAAAGAAAGTTCATCGATCTCCGTTCGACGAATATTTCATGAAGAGTTCATAGTTCGTCGTTCTCTGTTCTATGAAAGTTATCCAATTAGTCGAGCTCAGAACAAAAATCAAATTAATGAGTCTCCATTTATCATGCCTAACTGATTTAAGAGGAAAAGATGTTTCTTTTCATCTAAGGGTTTAGTAAAAATATCTGCCCTTTGTAAATCTGTAGAAATGAAAACAAGATTAATTTTATTTTTGTCTACATTATCTCTCAGAAAATGATATCTTATTTTTATATGTTTGGTCCTACTATGATGGACTGGAATTTGTGCAATTGTTATTGCACCTGTATTATCACAAAAAATTGTTGAATTATTTAAGTTGTTTCCATAATGTAGTAGCTGATTTTGAATCCACAAAATCTATGAACAACAACTACCAGCTGCAATGTATTCAGCTTCAGCAGTTAAAGTAGACACAGAAGTTTGCTTCTTGCAAAACCATGACACAAGCCTATCACCAAGAAATTAACAAGTTCCTGATGTTCTTTTTCTGTCAATTCTGCATCCAACATAGTCAGCATTTGAGAATCCAGTTAATTCAAATTCTAACTCAGTAGGATAGTAGAGTCCTATATTAGGGCAACCTTTTATATATCTCAAAATCCATTTTACTAAAATTATATGAGATTCTTTGGGCTTTACTTGAAACCTAGCATAAATATAGGTAGCAAACATTATGTCTGATCTACTAGATATTAAGTATAATAAGGACACAACAATAGTCCTATATGTTTTCTGATCAATAAGTTTACCCTGTTCATCATTATCAACTACAACATTAGAGGACATGGGTGTTTTCATAGCTGAGGCATCTGACATCTAAAATCTTTTAATTAGATCTTTAGCATATTTTGATTGAGATATAAAAATACCATCAGGAGTTTGCTTCACTTGTAAACCAAGGAAGTAGGATAGCTCACCAATGATGCTGATTTCAAACCTAGAATGCATTAGGTCAGAAAACCTTCTGCACAGTTAGGAATCAGTAGAACCAAATATTATGTCATCTACATATATTTGAACTAGCAAAATTTTAGATTTATGATGTCTAAAGAACAATGTTTTATCTACTGTGCCCCTACTAAATTTATTTTCTAGAAAAAACTTGCAAAGGTCTCATACCAAGCTCTTAGAGCTTGTTTAAGAACATAAAAAGCTTTGTTAAGTCTAAAAACATGATTAGAAAAAGTTGTAGATATAAAACATGGTGGTTGTTCTATAAAAACTTCCTCTTTGAGCTCTCGATTTAGAAAAGCACTCTTCACATCCATCTGATATACCTTGAATCTCTTGAATACTGTAAATGCAAGAAAAATTCTAATAGCCTCTAATCTTGCAATAGGAGCAAATGTCTGATCATAGTATATGTCTTCCTCCTGTGAATATCCCTGAGCTACCAATGTTTCTTTATTTCTAACAATGATATCTTGAGCATCTGACTTATTCCTGAAGACCCACTTGATTCCAATGACTGGATTGTCTTTGGGTCTTGGAACTAAGTCCCAAACTCTACATCTATCAAACTGATTAAGTTCCTCTTGCATAGCAATGATCCAGCGGGGATATTGTTCTGCATATTTTATGGATTGAGGTTCAAACTAAGAAATAAAACAAGCATGCATCTGATCTTAATTCAATTGATGCCTTGTTTGAACACCAGCCGATATGTCTCCAATCACTTGAGATCTAGGGTGTTCTTTAAGTGTGATAAAATTAGCAGGTAGGGTTGGTTCTACAACTACTTGTGGTACTAATTCCTCTTGTGGAATTTCAATAGCCATAAATTTTTTATCATGCATTTCTGAATTTTCTTCATCACTAACATCATCAGCAATCTATTAAGAAGGATGTATTGTATTGTAACGCCCCGAAACTCAAAGGAGCGACGGGGGACGTTTTGGGCCAGTTTTGGGTTCTGGCTGCAGGCACACGACCTGGGACACGGGCGTGTCCCAGGGCGTGTCAAGCTTGTGTCGACACTAAGCCGGGAAGTCGACATTTTGATCTTGACATTGTGTCGAGACTGGGCATATGGCCTGCGACACGGGCGTGTCGCAGGGCGTGTCGACCCGTATCGACACTTAGCCCACGAAGTCGACACTCTGCATTCGGCGAAGTGTCGAGACATGGCACACGGCCTGCGACACGGGCGTGTCGCAGGGCGTGTCGACCCGTGTCGACACTCGTCCCGGGGAGTCGACATTTTGCTCGACGATGTGTCGAGACAAGGAACACAGCCTAGGACACGGGCGTGTCCAAGGCTGTGTCGTCAGGTCGACGATCTTCGCTCGACGAAGTGTCGAGTGTCGAGACCGTGAATATGGCCTGGAGCCCCGGCGTGTTGAGGTGACATGGGCAAGGACATGGGCGTGTCCTAGAACCGGTGCAGTGCTCGGGTTGCTTTCGGGGCAAAATGGTGGGTGTACACGGCCGGCCACACGGCCGTGTCAGGTGGAACACGGGCGTGTCAGATCAAACACGGGCGTGTTCGATGCCCGTGTGTTGTTCCAGGCACGTCGATTTTGACGGCGAATGAGGCACACGGCCCGGGACACGGGCGTGTGCCAGGCCGTGTGCGGTCCAGATTGGGCATTTCAGTCCCGAATCAAAGCCGTTCATTTCTTTAATTGATGATCCAACGGCTGGGGGTTGTTCCTGAAGGGATATACCCGGGATTGGGCCTTAGAAACCCTCACTTTTAATGAGTGGTTGTCTTTCTAAATCTTAGAAAGAGAGGAGAGCCAAGGAAGGAAGAAAAAGCTAGATCTAGCCATTGGAGGAGCTTCGAAGCTCCAAATCGCGAGCCGACTCAGGATCCATGGAGGCAAAGCTAGTGCGGTGCTTTTCATCCGCTTACTTTTCCATGGCGCCAAAGAGGAACGCTAGGGTAATGATTATCTTCTTGATCATGAGTAGCTCTCCTTCTTTGCATAGGAAGCCCGCTCTCGCGAGTTTGCGGTGAGTTGGAGGCGTTCCTTCGGGTAGATATGTGATGTCCCCGTTGTTTAGAGTCCGTAAGCGAGAACGGACATAGGCATGATGTGTGAAGCTTATCCGGACATGTTGGTCTGGATCGGTGATGTTGCATTGCATAATGCCGGAGAAGACTCCGTGCTATTGGTTGTTTTTCGGGTTTTATACACGGTAGATTGCAACAGGGAGCCTTGGGGATTAACCAAAAGGTGCACCCGGAAAACTGGTCGGATGCGTGACCTTGCCAACTTGGTGGCCTGAGAGCCAACTTGAACATAACCGGATTATGTGAAATGTGATGGAAACGGGACTCGGCAGAAGTTTGAGCTGCGCATATGGTTTAAATTACCGTTGCGGGCACATATGGTTTAAATTACCGTTGCGTTCTGAGCACGGGTTAGATGGAACCGTGCCCATTCTATGTCATTCGGATTAGAGCCGTTGGCATAGATGAGAGTCTTCGACGGTCTATGGTTTTAATTACCGTGACCCATGCCGGGAAGGCAAACTGCTCATTGATTGGTCGTCCAAAGGGATGGTAGTGAGTCGGCAGACTTAGACTGCGTTCACCGAGAATGTGCCCTGAGTGCACGGGGTGTGTGGTCGTATGAGCCTACTCCTGTGATGAAATGAATATTGTTATATTGCTCGCTTACGCTAATGAAATGCAGGGAAGGAGCATCGTCACCCCGAGTTGGGGGCGGGATCGTTATAATTTGGTCAGCATTGCTGACCGTTGCCTTGTTTTGCCACCGTGCGGTGGTTTGTTGTTTGCAGATGCTGCTGGACCAAGCGGTCAATAGCCGGCTAAAGCCCTTTTTGCAAAGCCGGCCCTCGAAGGCCCAATTGGAAGTGTTTACTGCTTTATTCATGTGTGACCGGCCTGCGTGCCGTGGTTTGTAAAACATGTAATATGAAGTGAACAATTTTTGTAAGGCCTTAAGGCTTGTACATGTGTATTTTGTAACATTCCTATTTGGTATTAGTGGGCATTCATGCTTTAGTGCTGGGTTCTTTACTACAACTTTTTAATCTGCTTCCGCTAAAATGCTCTGTGTAGGACGTTATGATTGGTTGGATGGTTTCCATGAGTAACCACCTGGTCTGTCTGTAGTATATGGCGTCGGTCCCCGGCCAGACCTACTTCTATATGCTATGCGACGGATAGGGGGTGTTACAATTTGGCATCAGACTACTGGTTTTGTTCGGGCTTAAAATGAATTCGTGGGCGAATTCTTTTTAAGGGGTGGTGAGCACATTGTGTGCGTCATCGTTATAACGGTAAAAGAACCCATGAATGTCCACTAAGGAATGAAAATACACGTGTTTGAGGAACCTGCGTGTTCCTATAATTGTTGTTTGCAATTTTATTTGGTCACTTAACGGTGTTTTGTACCACTATAGGTGACCAGAAGTGGTGTTGGGCCGTCGGAACGTCGAGTTTCTGAGGCTAGTAGTGCACCGGATGTTGCTCCTGCAACACCTCTATCGGTTGAGAACATACGCTTGGTGGCCGAAGCTGTGTTGGCCTTGATAAATGCGCAGCCTGTAAGGCAAACGCAGAAGCCCGCTCCTGCGATGGAGCAGGAACCTCTTCAAGAGGCTGAGCCGAAGAGAGTGGAGCAAGTGGTTGTGGTACCGGTGGTCCCAAGGAGGGCAACAGAGAGGAAGCTTAAGCATGTAATGAGATTTAACCCTCCGGTATTCTCGAGGTTGGGAAACCCATCTCAGGCTGAAGACTCGCTCTCCAGAGTGAAGAGAGTCATGACAGCAATGGAGACGGAGGAGTGGCAAATGACCACCATCGCTATGTTCCTTCTGGACGGTGAAGCGAGAATGTGGTGGGAAGGATTGGAGCTGCACTTACTGAGAGGTAGGCAACTTGGTGATGTCTCGATGGAGGAGTTCTCGAGATTGTTCTTGGCTAGATACCTTCCTTCGACGCAGAGGATAGCGTTGGAGAACGAATTTCTGAAGTTAGTTCAGGGCAAGAAGAGCGTGGATGAATATCTCCACGAGTTTACTCATTTGAGTCGATATGCTAGCTCCACCATCGCGGATGAGGAGCACAAGACGAATCGATTCTACGAAGGCGTGAGAGATGAGTTGAGGTTACTACTCTCGGGGTCGATGACGCAGGGTTTCTTAACCTTGGTCAACACGGCCCGGTCCTTGGAGGAGGACATGAAGAATGTGCAGGCAAAGAAAAGCTTGGTCGAGAAGAAATCTGGGTTCAAAGTGCCGACAACTTCAAAGTCTGGCTATCAAAGATTCTTTAAGAAGCATAGGAATTCGGGTCCAGCTCCTTCTAGTGCTTCTGGGGCGACTACGAGTCAGACCCCGGGCGCGTGTTTTACTTGTGGAAAGACGGGGCACTTTGCCCGTGACTGTTGGAGCGGACGTCCTAAGTCCGAGAGAAAGCTGGGAACCACTTATGAAGAGAAGGGCAAGGCGGTGGAGTCGACCGCGTCCCACTATGCTCCGGCCCAACCAAGGGTGTATAATCTTGGCCAACAAGAGGCCATCAAACAGGCTGATGTGGTGACAGGTACGGTTTAATTTATAGCAAGTCAATTTCTTTAAATACTTGTTATGCACATGTTACCTTACCACTGCTTGTTTAGGATTTGTATTGATTTGTGAAAATTCGGCACGAGCACTCTTCGATATGGGAGCTTCACACTCCTTCTTGTCCGAAGGATTTATATCACGCATCGGAGTCCCTTCTTCGATGGCGAAGGATAAGTTGGATGTTTTGTCGCCCAATGGGTGTTCGATGCGTGCGGATAGGATCTACGATGTTAAGATTCGTATTGGGAATCAGGAGTTCGACCTACAGGCGTCTTTACTTCCGTTGGTGGAGTTCGACGTTATATTTGGCATGGACTGGCTCTCAGAGCAGCAAGCCTATATCGATTGCGGTCGGAAGGAAGTCAAGTTGGGAGCTAGTCGTGAGACGACTTTTACGGGCTTAATGGGGTCGAGCAAGACGTTGATGTCTGCTCTTCAGGTGGTGAAGGCGGTTCATGCCGGTGCAGAACTATTCTTTACACTAGTGGAGGTTGCAAAGCCAAAGCCCGCGTTGGATTGTATTTCAGTGGTATCGAAATACCCTGATGTGTTCCCCGCAGATCTTCCTGGAGCCTTGCCTCAGCGGGAGATAGATTTTACGATTGAGCTAGTGCCAGGTGCAAAGCCTGTGTCACGATCTCCTTATCGGCTAGCGCCTAAGGAAATGGCAGAGCTGAAAGTTCAACTGCAAGAGTTGTTGGAGCAAGGGTATGTACGCCCGAGTTCTTCGCCTTGGAGCGCACCGGTCCTCTTTGTTAAGAAGAAGGACAGAAGCTTGAGACTATGTATTGATTATCGGGAGCTCAACAAGCTGACGGAGAAGAACAAGTACCTGATCCCCCGGATTGATGATCTTTTTGATCAGTTAGTCGGGTCGACGGTGTACTCGAAGTTGGATCTCAAGGCTGGGTACTATCAGCTGCGAATAAGGGAGAGTGATATCCCGAAGACAGCGTTTAGTACGAGATACAGGCATTATGAGTTTACGGTCATGCCATTTGGGCTGACTAATGCGCCGTCAGTGTTCATGGATTTGATGAACAGGACCTTCAGGGAGTACTTGGACCATTTCGTGATTGTCTTCATCGACGATATTTTGGTGTACTCGCAAAGTGAGGAAGATCACTTCAAGCATCTTCATTTGGTTTTGGAGACGCTAAGGAGAAATTAGTTGTATGCCAAGTTCTCGAAGTGCGAGTTTTGGCTATCATCAGTGGCGTTCCTCGGTCATATAGTGAGTGGAGAGGGTATTGCTGTGGATCCGGCGAAGATCGTTGCGATACGGGAGTGTCCTGAGCTTGTCACGGTAGCGGAAGTCCGGAGCTTTCTGGGGCTTGCCGGCTATTATAGGCGCTTCGTAGAGAACTTCTCGCGGATAGCGTTACCTCTCACTACTTTGACGAGGAAGGAGCATAAGTTCGTTTGGACGCCGGAGTGCGCGCGAGCTTTTGAAGAATTGAAGTGTCGGTTGACCACAGCGCATGTGCTGAGTTCGGCATGTGGGACCGAAGGCTATGAGATTTATAGTGATGCTTCGGGAAGCGGTCTTGGTTGCGTGCTACTGCAACACGGAAGTGTAATAGCTTATGGCTCGAGACAGCTGAAAGTGCATGAAAGGAACTATCCGGTCCATGACTTGGAGTTAGCGGCCGTGATTTTTGCCTTGAAGCTGTGGAGACACTATTTGTACGGTGTGAAGATTGATATCTACACCGATCACAAGAACCTGAAGTATCTTATTGATCAGAAGGATCTGAATATGCGGCAGCGTAGATGGATGGAGTTCCTAGGGGACTATACATTCAAGATCGACTACGTGCCTGGTAAAGGGAATGCGGTTGCGGACGCGTTGAGTCGTCGAGCCCCGGCTCAAGCCAATTAGCTATCGGTGCATGATGAGCGGTTGGTGCGGGAGTTGGAGGCGTTGGAGATTGTTTGTGTGGACAGGCAATCAAGTGCTGAAGCAGTTTTGAATTGGACTGAAGTCCAATATGACCTGGCTGATCGTATTCGGCAGGCTTTGGATATGGATGCTCATATGAAGCAGTTCATGGTAGAGGCTCTAGATGGGTCAAATTCCCAATTCGTCGTGGAGGATGGATTACTTTGGAAGGACGGTCGTCTGTGCGTCCCAAGTGTGGGTAATTTGTGGGTGGAGTTGTTGTACGAGGCACACCATACCAAGTACTCGATTCACCCAAGGAGCACGAAGATGTACCGTGATGTGAAGAAACTGTTTTGGTGGCCGGGTTTTAAAAAGGATGTGGCGTTATACGTAGCAAAGTGTCAAACTTGCGCCTTGGTGAAGGCGGAGTGCCAAAAGCCGAGAGGCTTTCGTAAGTCCTTGCCTATTCCGGAGTGGAAATTCAACGACATCTCTATGGACTTTGTGCACGGTTTGCCAAGGTCGCAAAAGGGGAACGACGCCATTTGGGTGGTCGTGGATCGGTTAACAAAGGTGTCGCACTTCATTCCGCATAGGAAGGATGATCCGGTGGAGAAGTTGGCAAAACTTTATGTGGATAACATTGTACGGCTTCACGGTGTGCCCCGCAGCATCGTGAGTGACCGAGATGGGCAGTTCACGTCCAATGATTGGAGGCTAGTGCAGCAAATGTTGGGAACAAAGTTGAAATTTAGCACAGCCTTCCATCCGCAAACGGATGGGCAGACCGAGAGGGTCAATAGAACCATGGAAGACATGCTTCGCATGTGTGTCTTGGATTTTGGAAAGCAATGGGAAGACCACCTTTATTTGGTAGAGTTCGCATACAACAATAGCTACCAAGTGAGTATTCATATGGCGCCTTTCGAGGCCCTATATGGTAGAAAATGTCGCACGTCGTTGTCTTAGTTAGAAACGGGTGAGTCAAAGTTGTATAAGCGATTGGAAGTGGAGGATGCTACTTCTTTGGTGAGAACCATTCGGGAGAGGTTGCTTATCGCTCAGGACCGACAAGCGAAGTACTATAATTCCAAGCACAAGAACGTGGAGTTCGCTGTGGGCGACTATGTGTACTTAAAGATCAAGCCGTTCAAGGGTGTCTCGCGGGTGCGGCGATTGAAAAAGCTAAGCCCGAGGTACCTTGGGCCGTTTGAGGTTCTGGAGCAAGTTGGTAAAGCGGCCTATTGGTTGAAGCTTTCAGTGGAGCTTAGTGGTTTAAATGATGTATTCCATATTTCGGTGCTCCGGAAGGTTGTGCAAGAGCCTTCGCAAGTGATCGCAGTTGATCAAGTGTCGGTGGATAGTGGGTTGACGACAAAGGTCAAGCCCGTGCGGATTGAGGACTCAGAGGTCAAGCGGCTACGCAATAAAGAGATCAGGATGGTCAAGGTCCGGTGGGACAATTGCGGTCGTGAGGAGCTCTCTTGGGAGCGAGAGCAGACTATGCTTGACGAGTATCCGGAGTTGTTCCGCTCAGGTACAAATTTTGGTTTTGTACATGTCTTTCCTTTATATAATTTGGAGGACGAAATTCTTTTAAGAGGGGGAGAGTTGTAACACCCTGAAACTCAAAGGAGCGACGGGGGACGTTTTGGGCCAGTTTTGGGTTCTGGCTGCAGGCACACGGCCTGGGACACGGGCGTGTCCCAGGGCGTGTCAAGCTTGTGTCGACACTCAGTCGGGAAGTCGACATTTTGATCACGACATTGTGTCGAGACTGGGCACACGGCCTGCGACAAGGGCGTGTCGCAGGGCGTGTCGACCCGTGTCGACACTTAGCCTACGAAGTCGACACTCTACGTTCGACGAAGTGTCGAGACATGGCACACGGCCTGGACACGGGCGTGTCGCAGGGCGTGTCGACCCGTGTCGACACTCGTCCCGGGGAGTAGACATTTTGCTCGACGATGTGTCTAGACAAGGCACACGGCCTAGGACACGGGCGTGTCCAAGGCCGTGTCGAGTGTCGAGACCGTGTACACGGCTTGGAGCACAGGCGTGTTGAGGTGATACGGGCAAGGACACGGGCGTGTCATATAACCCGTGTAGTGCTCGGGTTGCTTTCGGGGCAAAAAGATGGGTGTACACGGCCGGCCACACGGCCGTGTCAGGTGGAACATGGGCGTGTCAGATCGAACACGGGCGTGTTCGATGCCCATGTGTTGTTCCAGGCGCGTCGATTTTGATGGCGAATGAGGCACACGGCCCTGGACACGGGTGTGTGTCAGGCCGTGTGCGGTCAAGATTGGGCATTTCAGTCCTGAATCAAAGCCGTTCATTTCTTTAATTGATGATCCAACAGCTGGGGGTTGTTCCTGAAGGGATATACCCGGGATTGGGCCTTAGAAACCCTCACTTTTCATGAGTGGTTGTCTTTCTAAATCTTAGAAAGAGAGGAGAGCCAAGGAAGGAAGAAGAAGCTAGATCCGGCCATTGGAGGAGCTTCGAAGCTCCAAATCGCGAGACGACTCCGGATCCACGGAGGCAAAGCTAGTGCGGTGCTTTTCATCCGCTTACTTTTCCATGGCGCCAAAGAGGAATGCTAGTGTAACGATTCTCTTCTTGAGCATGAGTAGCTCTCCTTCTTTGCATAGGAAGCCCGCTCTCGCGAGTTTGCGGTGAGTTGGAGGCATTCCTTCGGGTAGATATGTGAAGTCCCCGTTGTTTAGAGTCCGTAAGCGAGAACGGACATAGGCATGATGTGTGAATCCTATCCGAACGTGTTGGTCTGTATCGATGATGTTGCATTGCATAATGCCGGAGAAGACTCCGTGTTATTGGTTGTTTTTCGGGTTTTCTACACGGTAGATTGCAACAGGGAGCCTTGGGGATTAACCCAAAGGTGCACCCGGAAAACTGGGCGGATGCGTGATCTTGCCAACTTGGTGGCCTGAGAGCCAACTTGAACATAACTGGATTATGTGAAATGTGATGGAAACGGGACTCGGGAGAAGTTTGACCTGCGCATATGGTTTAAATTACCGTTGCGGGTGCATATGGTGTTTAAATTACCGTTGCGTTGTGAGCACGGGTTAGATGGAACCGTACCCATTCTATGTCGTTCGGATTAGAGCCGTTGGCATAAATGAGAGTCTTCGGCGGTCTATGGTTTTAATTACCGTGACCCATGCCTGGAAGATAAACTGCTCATTGATTTGCCGTCCAAAGGGATGGTGGTGAGTCGGCATACTTAGACTGCGTTCACCGAGAATGTGCCCTGAGTGCATGAGGTGTGTGGCCGTATGAGCCTACGCCTGTGATGAAATGAATATTGTTATATTGCTCGCTTATGCTAATGAAATGCAGGGAAGGAGCATCGCCGCCCCGAGTTGGGGGCGGGATCGTTATAATTTGGTCAGCATTGCTGACCGCTGCCTTGTTTTGCCACCGTGCGGTGGTTTGTTGTTTGCATGTGCTGCTGGACCAAGCGGTCAATAGCGGGCAAAAGCCCTTTTTGCGAAGCCGGCCCTCGAAGGCCCAATTGGAAGTGTTTACTGCTTTATTCATGTGTAACCGGCCTGCGTGTCGTGGTTTGTAAAATATGTAATATGAAGTGAACAATTTTTGTAAGGCCTTAAGTCTTGTACTGGTGTATTTTGTAACATTCCTATTTGGTATTAGTGGACATTCATGCTTTAGTGTTGTGTTCTTTGCTACAACTTTTTAATCTGCTTCCGCTAGAATGCTCTGTGTAGGACGTTATGATTGGTTGGATGGTTTCCATGAGTAACTACCAGGTCTGTCTGTAGTATATGGCATCGGGCCCTGCCCGGACCTACTGCTATATGTTATGCGACGGATAGGGGGTGTTACATGTATCCTCTTATTTTAGGATTAAATCATCCATTTTCTTACACAAATTTGATTCCTGGAAAGATTATATGGTAGAGATATCTCTCTCCTTGTAAAACATATTAGTTTCATCAAACAAAATATGTACAGATTCTTCCATTTTAAGGGTAGATTTATTAAAGACCCTATAAGCCTTGCTGACTTGAGAATATCCAAGGAAAATTCCTTCTGTAGCTTTGGCTTCAAATTTCCTTAAGTGTTTATTATTATTGTTATGAATGTAACACTTACAACCAAAACTTTAAAGTGGTTTACTTTAGGTTTCTTATTCTTAAGTAATTCATAGGGAGTCTTACCGTTTAGTTTATGAATCAAACTCCTATTAAGAACATAGTTTACTGTGCTTACTACCTCTGCCCAAAAGGGTAGGGGTAAGTGAGTATCTGCAAGTAGTATTCCAGCAGATTCATTTAGGGTTCAATTTTTACTTTCAACTATCTCATTTTGTTGAGGTGTTCTAGGAGAAGAAAAACAATGTCTGATACCTTCCTTCTCACATAATTCTTTCATCAGATGAGATTCAAACTCAGTGACATGATAACTTATGATCAATGAAATCTAAGTAGAGTACTCAATCTTGATGTTCCTAAGAAAGTCTGTAAGAACTTTAAAGTTATCTGACTTGTTTCTTAGAAAGAACACCCAAGTGAATCTAGAGAAATCATCAATAATTACTAAAGTATAAGACTTTACTCCCAAACTTTGTACTGCAATAGTTCCAAAGGTCCATATGTAGCAAATACAAAATCCTGGGTGAGTCACTTTTAGAAATGGATTTAAAGCTTTTTTTAGTTTGTTAACCTAATTTACAAGCCCTGCAAAGTCCTTCCTTCTTGTAAGAACCAGAAGGTAGTCCTCTAACAAGGTTGTCCTTAGATAGTTTAGCAATAGTACTAAGATTTATATGACCTAATCTTTTATGCCATAATTTATTTGTTTTACTTTTATGATTGAACAGGCAAATTTCAGATTTTGCAGAGTTAAAGTTTACTAAGTAATTTTACTTTGTCTAACTCAAGTTAAAATAATTCTGTTATCATCAGATGTAATAGAACATAAAGATTTGTTAAAATATACCTGATATCCTTCATCACATAATTGAGTTATGGAAATAAGGTTATGTTTGAGACCTTTCACATAAGCTACCTTCTTTAGGGTAACTACTCCAACCTTGACATTGTCGTAGCATTCTGTCTATCCACAGTTGGAGTCTCCAAAAATGACGGTAAGTCCAAGCTTAGCTTTTAAGTTACTCAGGTTTGTTTTTCTTCCTGTCATATACTTTGACCATCCACTATCCAAATACTATTGTTCCTCTGCGGTAGGATAGTTCTTTTCATGCACAGAACAAAATTAGATGTTCTTGACTCAGGTTACCTTAGGTCTTACTTTTATTTCAAAATAATTTGAAATATAAGAACACTCTGGTTGATCCTTATAACCAATTGGATGATATCTTCTAGGAGGGATAATCCACTGAGTAAAAGGATTTATAAATTTTTGAGTTTGATTATACTTTTGGAAACAATTAAAATTTCTGTTTTGAAAAGCTGGGTTCGACGAATTATATTGAGTTTGTCGAGCTGAGGTCGACGAATGGGAGTGAGTTCGTCGAACTCAATTTAGAGAATAATATTGTTCATGTTCTGTGTTTCATGTTCGTAGATCGCAGGTGGACGAATCATATTGTTTTCGTCGAGCACCATTTGAATAATTATACTCAAGTTCTGTGTTCATCGTTCGTCGAGCTCTGTTCAATGAATAATATTCATTTCGTCGAGCTTGGTTTGATGAATTATTTTGAACATAAATTTTCTGAAAATGTTTACTTTGTTTTTGTTTATTCTTTCGTAAAATTTTAGTGGCTTTATCTATAATTTGTTATAATTCTTTTCCTTTCACATGAAAAAATTTTACAGGTGTAGATAATATATTTTTTTATAACAGATGAGGTTGACTTGATGAAGCTCCCAAACCTAGTTTGTCATTTAGCCTAGCATTAACTGTGCTTGTAATATCCATCAGTTTGATGCTTCTCCCATTAAGGAATTCTTCAAACTTCTTTGCCTCAGATAGTTTGTTTTTTAAAGATACTATTTGTTTAGAAGCAATTTTCAAATCATCTTTAAGTTTTATGTTTTCAGAAGATAGATTGTCTTATTCAATTAATTTCTCTCTATGAAGTTTTATTTTCTTCTCAGATTGCAATAAATCATTACATAATAATTTAAAATCCATTTTAAATTGTTCTGAAGTAAAGTCAAGGGTAGAGATTACCTGGTCTTCTTCAGATTCTGATTCAGACTCAGAATTGTTGCATGATGCATTGATTGCCATCAAGCAAATTTCCTTAGCATTTGCTTCTTCTTCATCTTCACTTGAGCTGGATGAAGTTTCAGTTTTTGATTTACTCCAAGTCTCAGCAACAAATCATCTCTCCTTCTTTTTGAGTTTGCTAAAAGAAGGTTTGTTGGAGTGCTTTTTGGAGTCTTTCTCCTTCTTCTTATCCTTCTTCTGATTATCAGGACATTCTGGAAAAATATGTCCTGCTTTCCTGCAACCATAACACACAATTTCTTTAGTTGGTGTTTTATCATACCTTGGTTTGTCATTATTTCTGGAAGATCTTCTTCTGAAGTCTTTTCTGTTGCTTGGAAAGCTATGGTCTTCTCTTTCTTTACTGAAGTTGAAGTCCTTTATTTAGCTTTCCTTGTTCTGATGAGCTGCTCATAAGATTTGAGCTTCCCCAACAAGGTCTCTGTTGTAATCTCATTTAAACTTCTGGCTTCTTTGATTGGCCAGATCCTTGAATCCCATGTGCTAGGGAAACACATGAGGATCTTATCATTGACTTCTGTTAATGTGATGTCCTTCTCCAAAGTCTTCAGTTCATTAATAATGAGACTGAGCCTTCTGTACATTTCAGCTATAGATTCAGATTCTCCCTTTTTAAAGTTCTCATATTGAGAGATAAGGTGTGATCTTCTATCTTTTCTCTCATCAACAGATACAACAAACATTGTATTGAGGGTGTCCCAGATAGATTTTGCCGAAGTACATTCAACAACCTTTTGGAAGATGTCATCTGACATTGTTTGAGCTAAGATTTCCATTGCTTTGGCATCAACAATTTTTGCTTTCTTCTGGGCTTCTGTCCATTCTGGTGGTGGTATAGCACTGGTGCTAGTTATTGCTAATGGTTGAGGTGGACATGTCAAAATATATTTGTAGATATCTTCATCAATAAAGTTCATATATAATTTAATCCTTGCCATCCATAGTGCAAACTTATTTAGATTACACACAGGAGGTTTAGTGCCTGAATATTCCTTATTTTGTGCCATGTTAAATTTCTAGGTAAAAATAAAATCTATCAGATCTTATGGTTCATGTGTTAGCCTGTAAAACCAAAGAACCAACCTCTGATACCAATTGAAAGTGAGGGATAGATCTACTTTATACTAGAGAGGGAGGGGGGGAGTGAATAGTGTATTTCAAAAACTTTAATTTATTTTTATAGCGGATTAAAAGTAGTGGTATATATATAGAGAGAGAGAATAACCACAACACACAAATAAGAAGAATAACAGTCACAGACGACACAAGAAAATTTATAGTGGTTCCCCAATAAATCTGGGTACATCCACTCTTCTACCACCCTTGTAGGAATCCACTACAGGTTTTTGATCAGGTGCCCAGCCACCAGAAGATCTATTTTTTAAGGGAGATCTAGCAACTCTTTGGCTTTTGATCAGGTTCCCAAAAAACCAAGCTAAGTATTTTGATCATGTGACTTATGAATCAAGAGGTTTAACTTTTGAAGGGAGTTAAAAACCCTGTACACAGTTTATGAAATAAACTAAAAGAAAAGATGTTTGTCTTCTCTGTCAACAGTCTCTGAGAAGACTAAGTGAATTGATGATTTAAAAAGCTCCCCCTGATTTGTGTAAATATTATGATCAGGAGTGGGAGACTTTTCTTCAGGGTGTAGGCCTTCAAGAGTATTTTTTCTCTCCAGTTGATATTTCAGAATGATGTGAAATTGATTGTCTCTTGGAGAGTCAGAAGCAAGTTGTCCAAACTCTCTATGTATGTCTCAGTCAGTAAACCCAAAGTACATTTAATTAATTAGCAGCAATTTTCTGAATGTATATATATATTCTCGGAGAAGAATTCAAACCTTTGCACTTAAAAACATTCCTTGAATTGTCTAAAGAATCTCTGAGAATTTGTTACGGCTATATTCAAATATTCGGAATAAAACCATTCCTTAACTGCCCTGGTGATTAATTAGAATAATAACTCTGTGATATTTCCATATTTAATGCTACCAGAGATGGCTATATTCATTAAGAATATTTAGCATTAAATACCTGAGTATAACTGACTGAAATTAAGCCTGAAATCATTCTGCCACTGAATAAATATAACTGCAAAGAATTAGTCAAACTAAATTTGGAAATCGTCGATCAGAGCCTGGAGTTCGTCGAGCTAAACTTTTCATTCATCGAACTGAGCTTGGCTATCATCGAGCAGAGCTGCGGAGTTGAGGTCAGAGTTCGTCGACCGGAACTCAGCATTCGTCGAGCTAAACTTAGAGGTAGAACCCTATGTTCATCAAGCTGAGCTCAATGTTTGTCGAACGCAGCTCTGCTTTCGTCGAACTAGATTCTATATTTGTCTAACTGAATTTCTCTGGAATTCTTCTGAAGTACCAACCCTGTAAAGAATAATCTATGACCTTAGACTATACATATTGGGTCTAACTAAACATCCTAAATAAATGATAGTGATCCTAGCCCAAATCAGTGAAAGGGTTCCAACAGTTGAACTGGAGCCATCAAGATTTGAAAATGCAACTAGAATAAAGGAGAGGGAAGATGTCATGGATGAGGAGATGGCCTCCCTCAGGAAGAACGAGACTTGGGATCTTGTACCCAAGGTCGAAGGCATTACTCCTGTGATATACAAGTGGGTTTTTAAACTCAAGAAAAAGGCTAACGACAGTATCAAGCTGTACAAGGCTCGCCTTATAGCTCGGGGGTTCTCGTAGTAGTAGTATATGGAGTATTATTAAGAGACGTTCAGTTCAGTAGCCAAGATGACTTCAGTTTGGGTGGTTATCTCTTTGCCAGCTTGCCAAGGGTGAAGATTTGGCAACTCGACACGAACAATGCTTTCCTTTACAATGAGATTGATAAGGATATCTTCATGGTGCTGCTACCTGGTTATGTTTTTGAAGAACATCCGGGACTTGTCTGTAAGCTGAAGAAGGCCCTCTATGGTTTGAAGTAGGCGCCTCGGGCGTGGTATTGAAAGATCACAGAATACCTCCAGTTTTGTGAATGCTTTGCTTCAAACTCAAGTCTTTTGTTAAGAAGAGGGGGATCTTCAAGTCCTCGTTCTGTTGTATGTTGACAATATGATTATCAACAGGAACTTGGAGGATGAGGTGGCTAGGCTCAGGGCGGAGCTCATCATCCATTTCAAGATAAAAGATCTGGGTGAGCTCAACCATTTCCTTGGACTCGAGGTTGAGAAGCAGAAAAATGATATACTCATTTCTTAGAATGGCTATGTGGAGAGAATCGTTAAGTGGTTCGGCATGTAGGTAGGGAAGAGCACTTCTACTCCTCTGGAGGTTGATATGAAACTTTGGATGGATGAGGGAAGGGTTCTTACTGAACCTTTGGTGTTCCGTGCTCTTGTGGGGAGTCTCATATATCTTACAATAACTTGGACGGATATTGCCTATACTGTGGGCCATGTTAGTCAGTAAATGGCAGAACCGCAAAAACTTCATCTGGTGGTAGCTATAGGTTTCTTGAAGTATGTTAAGTCTACCTTGGAGATGGGTATCTTTTATAAGAGGGACATGAGCTTCAGTCTGCATAGATATACAAATGCTGATTATGGGGGGAGATATAGATGATCGGAAGTTGACATCTTAATATGTCTTTTTCACTGGATCTTCAGCTGTTTCATGGTATAGTAAGAAGCAAGATTCGATTTCTGTCTCCACTACAAAAGTATAATACAAGGCTTCGGCCTTGGCAGATCAGGAA
Source organism: Platanthera guangdongensis (assembly GCA_039583875.1). Taxonomy (NCBI): domain Eukaryota; kingdom Viridiplantae; phylum Streptophyta; class Magnoliopsida; order Asparagales; family Orchidaceae; genus Platanthera; species Platanthera guangdongensis. The sequence goes on along the minus strand of CM077158.1, from coordinate 48,701,998 downwards.
GCCATATGACTTAGGATATTAGTGGATGATATCCATGAGGAGGTGCGAAGTGCTACTCTATTTCATGGTGATAATGAGAGTGCTCTTAAACTAATTAACAATCCAGTTTGTCACGCGCGAACAAAGCACATCGAGATCGAGCATCACTTTGTTTGGGAGAAGGTGTTGGATTCGGTTGCGAGGATTGCTTGAGCTGGTTTTCACTTCCCACTTCAATGGGGAGTGTTGAAATTGTTGTAGTGGGCGTAAAAGTGGAGTTGGGCGGTTAGACTGGTCAGAAGATACAGACCGCAGAGTCCGCCACTGTCCAGCAGACAGCTTTGGCGTACTGCCTTTGGCAGGTGGCGGTAATCTCTTACGGTCAGGTTCAACAAGCATCCTTGGTTAACTAGGCGATTAGGATTGGCTAACCGCAGTTGTGGCAGACTCTTCTAGAGCTCACCAGTGTCCGAATTGTTTTTGTGCTTGTAGTCTGATTGTTAGATTGTGGAGGTAGACATAGTTGTGTGGACTTATTTGCCTGGAGGTCGCGCGGACTGATGGAGCAGTCCACAAGGTAGCAGACTGGTGTTGTTCAGCTTGGTTGCAGTCTTGGTATCAGGTGGCGCGGTTACTTGGAGACCGCGAAGCTTATTGTGGACTTGGTCTTGTGTGACTAAGTCAAGTTTTGTTTCCTAGCTCGCCGAGATCATCTGTGTGCGAACTTCTTCTTGAGCTCGCCGATCTCGGTATGTTGGCGGCATGGTTGTCGCGGTCCGGAGCTCTTCATGGACTGAAGTTGTGTTCGCAAGCCTTGCGATTTGGATCTTCTTGTGAACACGATTGGTGCGCGCACTTAGTTGCGGGTAGTCTTTCTTATGTGGCGGACTGGTTCTTGTATTCACAGTTTCAATGTTATCCGACAGGACTGATGCGCGGTTATCGTATCACTATGGGTGGTGAAGACACTCCTCCTCGCACGTATAAATAAGACTCCTCGGCTCGTCATAAACAACAATGAATAGTGAGGACTTGCTCGTGCTTAAATCTTGCGGTTACTATTTTCTAACGCTCGACTAAGTGAAGTTGACATCTGTGTTGTCTATGCTGCTAGCATCAGGCAGATATACAACTAGTGGAAGCTTGGTGTGGAACACTTCGCGGAAAATAGTCGCCAGATAACAGCAGGTCATTGTCTTTGCGGCTTGAAATCTCTTCCTCTGGGTTGCCGTTAAGCAGATCAATTCGTCCGGTCTATCAGCGGGCTCTGTTCAAGTTCCTTCGACATTCCATTTATCAAGCTATCCGTGCGGCTAGGTTGCAGGTTGGCGAGTACGGCGGCCTCGGCGGACACAGCTTGCGGATAAGCGGCTTGTGCTGTTACAATTTCTGTCCGCCCGGTTGCATCTTGTTGCAGTATTCTATTTCCTTTGGTAACATTGTGAATCATGTCTCGCAATGTATACCTCATCCTTTAAATAGGTGTTTTAATTTCAATTGGTAACACTTGTGCTGCTGTTGCTTGCTGATTCCTACTTGACTTTGTTTTTGGTTGATTGTTCCCACGACCACTTTCGGCTTCCCAAAACTTTTAACAAGAAAATACCAATTTCAATTTCTAGATTGATCTCAATTCCAATATTCAATTTAAATTCCATCCACACGAACTGTACCTTAAGGTTTTTTTATGATGATGCATGCATAACAATATGAAGTTAAGTGTGAAAAGACACTATAATATAAAAGAACTCCATGTGATTAATATAATCTTACATTATCGCCATCATAATTATTATTACAAAAAAATAGAAGTCTGAAGAAAGCAAATGCATGAGCGTATAGAAGCTCAATGTAGACAAGAAATCAGTAGAATTGGTGCCTTTTTAATTCAGACTGTTGCAAATGTTAAAGATCACCACCAAGATGTTCTATGCCAACTCCATCTCCACTAAACCCTGCATAATGGGGATGATTAAGAGGTGTTGAGCATGTGGCTTCAGGTGCCTGAGGAGGTTGCGAATGAGGGCATAACACTCAAACGCATCTGCCCTCAATGCAGTTGGCGTCTCTCACCAAGCAATTACCATGTTTTCTTTTTTGCATTGTGCAATAATTTCTGCATTTGGTAAACTCACATACTCTCTATGGGAGTAGAGATATATGAACGCGACCATTAACATCAATAGTTATTATACATTTATATATTTTATAGGGACCACGGTGGCGACCATTATTTTATAGGTAACCGGGCGGATATGGTTTTTTATCTGCAGAGTTTGTCGAGTCCAGTTGTAGACTGGTTGGAGCTCGGGAGATCGGCATGGCCTTGTGCCTTGATCTTGCTCTGGTGCGGTTTGGTGGTAACCGCGCAGTTCGCCTGTTTGTGCGGAGTAGCCCTTGTATCTGCTTTTGCTATGTTCGCACCAGGGATGGCTGGAGGTGTGGACTTGGTCTGGATCTGTACCATGTCCAGGTGTGGCCAGTCTCGGAGATCGCGTAGTTAGTGTAGGCTATTTTCTATATCAGCTTAGTTCGGCAGATGCAAGCCTTGTGTGCTCTGGTTGCAGGCTTGGAGTGTGAGGACCGGAGTGGTGTCCACTAGGTCATGCTGATAGGAGATGTGTCCACATATGTGCAGACTAGTGGAGTATACGCAGGGTCCGCTGGTGTGGCGGACAAGTCCTCACTTAGTCTTGTGCCGATATGGCGGATAGGACTTCTATCCGGCCTTGGTGGTGCAACCTTGGAGGACTGGCTGTCCGGCCTAGTTGCAGCAATAAGACAGACTGGCTTTGCTTCCGCAGCTCTGCAAATACACTTAGTGCTCGCCGCGAGATATGGCGGTGATCCTATCAGCTATGATAGTGATCACACTCCTCTCCGCGCCTATAAATATGACCCTCTATCACATCAACAATATAACCGATTGAACAGTAAGTGAGCTCGGGTGGTTGCTGCGGACAGGTATTTGTGTACCCGCGGTTTAGGTAGTAAATTGGATTTTTGCTGTGTAGATTGTGCGGACAATGCTGAGAAGCTAGTGACTTGGTTTTGCCTTTGTTTAGGGATCAGTGCGGACTCTGCGGTTACAATTAGCTGTTAGCAGCAGGTCGCGGCTTTCGATTAGGCGGTATTCTATTTGGCAACTCTTACCCAATTCAATAAGTTGTCCGCTTCTGGCAGTTTATTCAGTTTGGCAGCAACTGTTCGCGTTAATCTGACGGCTAGGCGACCTTGAAGTTAGGAGGCTAGCAGATTGCGTCCATAGTTCAGCATTGGAATAATTGGTTCTCCGCACGGCTAGGTTGCGGTCTAGCAACTTAGCGGCTTCAGCGAACTCCGTAGTGAAGCTCAACAGAGTCGACAGTTTCTCCTTGAGTCTGCATGGCTAGTTCTTTGTCTTGTATTTTTTGCTCCCATCGGGTACATCGGCAAATCATGTATCGTCATGTATACCTATCCTTGTAAAGATTTTTATTAGCACAAGGTGTAAGGCCCCATTTTTTTGCATCGGGCCTTATGCCCAGAATTACCGCTTTGTGGTGATACCATCCCCGAGGAGGTCATCACTACAAATCACTGATTCTGTCGGTAGATTCTCAACCAGATATCACAGAAGAAAAGAAGAAATTATATATATGAAATGAGTCCACAATCACAATGCTATATAAATAAGTCCACAAAAGTAGATCTGAAAAGGAAACTCAAATGGGCTCCTATCCATTATATATGATCCTCACTACAAATCACTCGCGGAAGAAAATCTACTAATCACTCACAAATCCAGTGGATGCTGCTGCAACTCCTGGATTATGCTGGTTCTCTTCCTCCTGCATTGTACTCTCATTGTGCTGGGTCCCCTGGACCTGTATGATGTCTCCTAGCTAGGGTCCCTCGTGTTATGACCATCAGTCCGTTAGTCAAAAGACTAATTCTTGGTCCCCCTCCCCTCTCCCTGCGACTGCTAAGCACCGTGCGGGGGAGGATGAAGAGGAAGGTATTGAAAGAGGAGAGTAAACAAGAGCAGGTGACAGTGGCCCTAGCTACCATATGCAAATAATTTTCATCATAATAATTATAGGTGAATATATACGGCTACAAGTATTGTAACGACACAACGAAAGTAGTAACATGAAGTAAATTTGTAAGAAAAGGTACGACACAAAGAAAGTAGTGGCATGAAGTGAAACATTAAGCACAGTAATTTATTATCATCATAGAGAAAGTAACCTTAATTTATAAAGATGCACATACAAACTTATAAATTAAGGGTTCATTTTACATGGCCTAATGTATAAAAGATTCCATAATATTTTATACAGTAGGGGTATAAGTTTTATGCAATATTATGTATGACACATAGTGTTATGCATGTTTAATGATATGTCTCACACAAATGCAACACACCCACCTGACTCTATGCACACAAACCTTTAGTTCCCCTATTTGGAGTTAGCTAAACTCTTAAGTACCTTTCGTAGTGGCAAACATAGGTAGTGGGTTGGGCATCCCCAATCCAAGATTGGTATTCACACTACCTAACCTAGACCTTGCATACTACTCGGTACACTTACAGTCAAGTGAAATAGAGTCTCTTGTACTGATGCTGGTAAATCCACCAGTCTTTCATTGAAAAGTGAACACTTACACTTGCCAAGTCAACATGTCGACGTCAGAGTGAACGACCATCCAATAACGAGGACCCACCAATTTAATGCACATGAACACATGCTATAACAGAGCTCCTGAACCATCCGCTCACCAAACTAGCCCATCAATTCCATCAAACACCGACTCCACCACACGCGAGACTATACCAACTATCCACCTGATGTAACGGGGTCAGTGAATGTGTGATGATAGTTTATTAATGGTTAAACTTTTAATCTACTTATTTTTATAGTTTAGGGTTATCCTTGGACTACCCAGGGCTTGCCCGGTTATGGGCTCTCGAGGGCACTATGAACTACTGTTGGGTCTATTGCCTACAATGTCCCAGATTCAAAGAAGATTTGAAGAAGTCAAACATGTCAATGATATTGATGAATTGTAAATATACCTATTTTTATGTACATTACTTAAGTCGTTTTCATTTATTTTTGTCATTTTTACTTATTTTTATTCAATAAAATGCTCCGATTTTTGTAAATATTTTACTAACTTGTTTTATTTTATTTTTCAGGAAAAAAAATAAAAAATTGCAAAAAATTGCCAAGTCACGCCCGTGACCAGGCCATGATTCGTCAAACCCTTGGAATCAGCGATTTGTAAAGAGAAATTTCCGTTCGACGATTTCCGATCGACGATTTCAGCTCAAAAAATTCTGATCGACGATTTCAGCTCGACTTTCTGTTCGACGATCGTCGACACCTCCTCGACACGCCCAGTGTCACTCCCGTGACCTAGGGCGTGACTCATCTTCCCGCTTGACGAAATTCTGCTCGACGATTTCCGCTCGACAAACTCGTGCTCGAGAATTCTCCAACAGCTCGACGATTTTTCAACTCGACATTTTCCGCTCGACGATCGGCGGACCCCCGACACGCCCAACATCACGCCGTGACCTGGGGCGTGACTTCTCCACCTAGCCGATAAGACCCGCGCGACGACTTTTGACGCACCGCGCCCAGATCCACCTCCTCGACACGCCCACTGTCACGCCCATGACCTGGGGCGTGACCGCTGCATGACCGACACATGTCCAGCCCGAAGTCCACTTTCCCGTCAAATCGACGACCGCATTTTGTACAGTGCTAGCACCCCCCTCCCCCTACACGCCTGTGTCCGGGGCGTGTACTTTGATTTTTTTTTCTATATAAATACCAGCTTGTTGTAAGAGTTTCTGTTCCATTTTTTGGATCCATTTTGTATAAGTGTTATGCTGCTGGGATGAAATCCAAATGTGTTGTAAGGGTTATTTTCTCCCCCCCCCTCTCTCTTATATTGTAGCTTTGTAATCACCTTTTTTATTAATGCTATTGTAGTTTTTTTCCATTACATCCATTGGACTTCATCTATGTTTCATCCCTTATGCAATCTTATCTTTTTTGCTTTTGTTTTAACTTAGTTTTTTTTGTTCTTCTTTATACGTGTGTGTGTGTATGAGTATAACTTGATAATTTTATGTTTTTAGTTTTGTTAACTTAGAATTGTTATAGCTTTATTTGCATTCCAATAGATCCGTCAAAAATATTGTCAAAGTGATTTTCATTTCTTTTAACTTAGATTTTTCTTTTTAGGTTGTAAAACTTTTTCGTTCTTTTAGCTTTATTTTCACTTTTTAATCACTTTTATGGAGTTATAGGAATGATTATATAGTTGTTTTAATTTTTCATGCACTTAGTTTTTCATTTTAAACTTTTGCTCTTTTAATTTTTTTGTTCTCTTTTACGCATTTCTACCGCATTCTAGCGGTAGAAATGTATTCATTTTAATTTTTTGAGCACTTGCGTTTTTCTTTTTTATTTACAAAACTTTCTTCCCCTTTAATTTTTATTTTCACTTTGTATGCATTTCTACCGCATTCTAGCGGTAGAAATGCAGTTGTTTTAATTTTTTAGCCACTTTGTTTTTCGTATAATTTTTATAGCTTTCTTTCATTTCTGTAGAGTGCGTGAGTGTGCGCATTTATTTCTGCCTACTCGTTAAGAGTTAAGTGACGATGTGTTTTATTTCTTTAGAGTTGTGTTTACTTTTCTGCAGTGTGCGTGTGTTTTACTTTCTGTAAAGTGCGTGAGTGTGTTGTATTAAGGATTTTATTTCCGTCTACTCGCTAGGAGTTAAATGACAGGTCTTTATTTTCCCTACTCATTTGAGTAAGATTTGTTTGTGTGAGTTTTACTTTCTGTAGAGTGCGTGCGTGTGAGCATTTATTTAGTCCTACTCGTTTGAGTAGGACCTGCTTTCTTTCTCCCGCCCACGCATTTGCGCGGGGACTCACATTTTACCGCTTTCATTTCAGTCCTACTCGTTTGAGTAGGACTTGCAATTTACTATTTTCTTTCCTGCTTTCATTTTCTTGCTTTCTTTACTGCTTTCTTTATCGATTTCTTTTCTGCTTTTCAACGCAAGCCGTCCCCATTCCGTTGAGTGGCTAACTATTCTTAGCCCTTAGTATCGAAGAGCATTGGGACAAATAAAATATCTTAAAATAATTAAAGATCTCATTTTTCTAATTAATTAAAAGTACTTATGATTTGCCTATGGTTTACGACGCGTAGGACCACATAATCGATGTGTGGGCCCTATTTCCGTAGTCCATATGCTAGCTAGCCGAGAGCCGTGCATATGGACCGATCACCCCTTGGAAAAGAGAGTTCCGCACTAACCCTCGAGAGAGGAGGCGCGCCAACTCTACTGGATTAGGTTCGCCACCCAATAGCGGGGTTCTTAGCGTAATGCGGGCGTTAAGAGGAATCCTTCGTCGGACTAACGTTCGGTCGAATAGTCTTAGCGTTCAGGTGAGCGATAGCCCTATAGCTAGGTGAGCTCATTCTAGTGGAACATCCACGGCCAAGTCTCCGCCTTAATTAATTAGAAATTTAGGATCTCTTTTTATTTAAAGTTTATTTTGGTTCAAATTTTATTCGATGCCGTTGTGTTAAGATTTTCATCGGCTCCACCTTCAAGCTTTCTTTTTATGCTTTCATTTTATGTTTTCTGTCTTTTTATTATATATAAAATATAACCCGACAAGTTAATTATCGTTAAAATAATAGTCTCCTACAGGGAAGAGTAGAAATAATCGAACCGACCCTGAGAACAGTACGACCTCGATATTCCACACCGGAATATCCTGTACTACGATAGGTGCACTTGCCTCCTTTCGTTAAAACTCGATCACACATTTTTATATCCAAATAAATAAATACGCGCGACCCGTTTTCTAAATAAAAACCAAATCCGCTTTTCTACTTAAATAAAACAGCCCAGGGCTCCGCGTTCGCAAAATATTTTTGGAGTTTTAACAAGCATCAAGTTTTTGGCGCCGTTGTCGGGGACTTGATGTGATTCTATCAATCAAGTTTTTGGCGCCATGGTCTGGAATTTTTGAGTTGTTATTTTGAACCCTTGGACTACCCAGGGCTTGCCCGGTTATGGGCTCTCGAGGGCACTAGGAACTACTGTTGGGTCCATTGCCTACAATGTCCCAGATTCAAAGAAGATTTGAAGAAGTTAAACATGTCAATGATATAGACACTGTTGTATTTGATGTATGTTCAAGTTCATGCATACAGGCTAGTTCTTGAAACATTGATAGGATAGGTGTTCAAAATCATGTGATAGGTGGTCACAAAGTAAAGATGTAGAGAGACAGAAATCTTTCCAAGTCCACATGCATTGAGTGATGACATTTCGCTCAATGCTAGAGGCCATAAAGCACTGAGTTAGTTGTGGATAGTCAAAGCCACATAGTCGGCAATGTAATTCTGCGGCCATCTCCACAGGCGTTGAGTGATGACAGTTCACTCAACGCCATCGTCAAGTATAGCTGAATCTGTCAATGCGTAGTATTGGCAGGCTGAATATTCGACAAAGTCCAGAAGCGTCGAGTGATCACAACTCACTCGATGCCAAAGCAGAAGGTGTTGTGTAATGATAAAACCTAAGAAGAAGAAAGAATTCGACTAAGTCTAGAAGCATTAAGTGAAGTCAGTTCACTCAACATCCAATAAAGATGACAGGAAAAAGCAGAAAGCGTTGAGTGAGGACAGCTCACTCAACGCCTTCAGACAGGTGAAGAAATAACTAAGTGTAAAAGCGTAGAGTGAAGCAGTTCACTCAATGCTCTCAATGCTTATGATGCAGAATGATTCAGACAGTTGACTAAGGGTTTTGGCATTGAGTGAAGCTTGTTCACTCAACGCCTGGAGTGAATTTGAGAAATTAGCTAAGTCCATAAACTGATGAGATCCGCCAAAGTCGACAAAGTCAACAAAGTTTAATTTAAGTGCGGGAAGGCTACAGAACATGATAAATACTGCTGGAGGTCTACTGTACGTCTTCTTCTATTAAAGCAAGTTACAGCAGTCAATCTACAGGTGGTCCCCACTGCTTCTTGTAGTCGTTAATCGACGGAAGATAGAAGGGACAACTTCTTAAGGAAGAAATTAACTTTTAGGTTTTCACCTTTTGCGGCTAGACTTCATATTCCTCGTCATTGCTGCCGAGCCAAAAGCTTGAAGTCATTCAAGCTGAACTGAATGTTCATTCCAGATTGCTGTTGTATTTTATTCTACTATAGCAAGTTCAGACTTGTTTTCTGATAAAGAGAAGAAGCAGAGCTTTTAGTTTACTGTAGGTTCAGGTTAGCTATTTGAAGAGCTCAAGATCTGTCAAGACTTCTGTCTTCTTCAGCAAGTTCAGAAAATTATTTCTGAGTTCTTCCAATAGAGGAAACTATTCACTGAAGACCTTATTCTTACTGCTGTGAAGATACTTAGAGATGAGATAACTCATTTCTAGTAGCAAACACAGAGAAATTGCTCTGTGTCAAATTAACTCAAATTATTTCTTTTTTATAGGATCATTTTGGATCTGAGTTGTATTGCCTTTGTGCCTGAGGTAGGGCAGATTTTCCTGAGTGTAGGATCCAGTTTTGGATCTGAGTGTAGGACTTGTTGGTCTGAGGTAGGATCCTTTGTGGATCTAAGTTGTAGGTATTTTTATCCAGAGGTAGGGAAGTTTTTCTTGAGCTATAGGAGAGTCATACTCTCTGAGTGTAGGACCTTTGGGTCTGAGTGTAGGATCTAGATTTGGATCTGAGGTAGGGTCTTATGCCTGAGATGTAGGAGAGTCACTCTCTCTGAGGTAGGGCTATCCTCCATAGTCTGAGTTGTAGGACTTGAGTTCAAGTATGAGGTAGGTGATCAGTTTGATCACTGAGATGTAGGAGCAGTTTGATCTGAGGTAGGCCTTTGTGCCTGAGTTGTAAGTCTTGGAGGAGACTGAGAGATCCTGCAAGATCAGAGGTGTAAGCTCTTTGGAGCTGAGTGTTTGGAGAAGTGCCTTGTTTAACAAGAAGTTAGAAAGGTGGGAGGAGAGCAGATATACCCATAATCTGCGGAACCACTATAATGTTTTTTGTGCTTTTGTGTTTAGGCGTAAAAGCTTAAAAAATACTAACTTATAACACATTAAGTTAAAGAAAAATAATAACAAACCAAAAACCTATTCACCCCCCTCTAGGTTGTTAGCTAACATGAAAAACAAAGGCTTTCAAGTGGTATCAGAGGGAGGTAACTCAAAAAGGATTTAATAATCTAAGTGATCTCCAATGGTAGCTACAGTTCTATTCTTATGGTTTCTGGAGAGAGCAATAAGGAGCTAGGTTCCTTGAAACTCCACACCTGCAGAAAGGAGAATTTTGGAATATGAAAAGAGAGGTTCAGACTATTTATGGAAGCCTATGACCCTAGGATCTTTGTGACAGTCAAGGAAGGACCCTTCATCCTATGAAGGTCTTAGTTCTGGATGCCAATGTCCAGACACCTAAGACATACTCAGAAATGAAAAAGGATGAAGTCATCATAGCTATATTGGACAAGAGGGCACAAAATATTATTGTTAGTTCCATACATGATTCAACCTTTTAGAACTTGGTCCACTGCCTGAACTCCAAAGGGATGTGGGATACCCTTGTGGTCTACATGGAGGGTACTGAAGTGCTAAGAGATGATAAAAAGTACATGCTCAACCAGGAGTATGAGGCTTTCAGGCAATTCCTGAAAGAGAACATAGCTATTTGCTATGAATGATTTTTCAGGATCATAAATGAACTGAGGACCTATGGGAGAGTCTTCAGTCATTATGAAATTAATGACAAGTTCCTAAGGTCTCTTAATAGAGACTGGGATACAAAGATTTGTGTCATAAGAGAAGTGGCAAGCTTGCTGAGACTCCTCCACAAATATTATTTGGAAAGATGCTCTCTTATAAGATGCAGCTAGCTAGCAGGAAAGAGGAGGAGGCCACCAACAAATCCCAAGCCAAGGAAAAGTCCTTTGCCTTTAGAACAGACAACATCAAGAAGAGTAAGGAGAGGATTCCCTCTCCTCCAAGAAGACCAGCTAATTCAGACAGCTCAGAGTCAGATGCCTTAGAATGCAGCATGTCAGATGAGGACTTTATTTCCTTCTCCAGGCACTTTTAGAAGCTGATCAAGAATAAATGGTGGAATTGTAGACCTTCTACCTCTTCTCATCATAGGAAGAATCACTCCAAGGATGATATGTATGATTCTAAATCTACTGTTAGGAATTGTGCCCTATAATGTTCCTCAGGATTTGAAGTGGCATCACCAATCATGCTAAGGGGTATAATGTATTTGATGTGTGCTTTAGTTCATGCATGCAGCTGGTCCATGATTGGACAAGCGAAGAAAAATGAGTTGGGCAGTAAACTCAATTTTCGTCGAACTCAGCTCAGAGTTTGTAGAACTCAGCTCACTGATCGTCGAGCTCAACTCAGCATAAGATTAGGAACTTAGGATACACAATTCGTCAAACTTAGCATGAAGTTCGTCGAGCTCAGGTTACAGTTCATCGAGCTCAGCCCAACGCGTTTCAGCCAAAGCAAGAGAAAAATTGCTAAGGCAAAAAGCACTGAGACCGCTGAGATGATCAAAGTTCGTCGAGCTCAGTTTGCGGTTCTTCTAGCTCAGCTCAAACCTTGTCAAGCTAAAGCTAGAAAATTTATTTAAGGAAAAAGCGATGAGACTACTGAGAAGAAGGCGTTGAGACCACTGAGACAACCGAGACAGCCGAGAAGATGGCGTTGAGACAGCTGGAACAGCTGAGACATTTGGGAAGATAGCATTGAGACAACTAAAGACAACTAATAAGATAGCTTTGAGACCGCTGAGATAGCTGAGATAGCTGAGAAGATGGCGTTGAGACGGCTGAGACATCAGAGACAAAGTTGGGTGGAATTCTGTAAGTCCAGAAGCATTGAGTGAAGCAGGTTCACTCAACACTTCTAAAAAAAGCAGGAAGCACTGAGACAGTTAAGAGGTAAACAGCAGAGACAAATCTAGCTGGATTTTTCTAAGTCTAGAAGCATTGAATGAAGCAGGTTCACTCAACACTTCTAATGAAGAAGGAAGCGCTGAGATAATTAAAAGCTAAAACCCCTGAGACCACTGAGACAAAGGCTTGACCGCTGAGACAAAACTGCTGAGGGCAAAGTTGACTCAGAGTTATTTGTCTGGGTCAGTTATTTTATTTTCTTCACTTATTGTATAAACTTCCCAGAGGATTCAGTAGATCTGAATATGAGTGTAGGGCACTTTGTGCCTGAGGTAGGTGACAAATTTATCATTGAGGTATGTGCCCTGTTGGAGTATTGAGGTAGGATCCAAGTGAGGATCTGAGTTGTAGGTCTTAAGTGCCTGAGGTAGGAGAGTGCTGCCCTCTGAGTGTAGGGACTTTGTGCCTGAGGTAGGTGACAAGCTTGTCACTGATTTGTAGGTGACTGTAGGGGCACTAAGGTACGAACCTGGAGGGGAACTGTGTTGTAGGAGTGTTGCAGCACTCTGAGAGTAGGGCCTTGTGCCTGAAGTTATAGGGATGAAAAGACTGAGCTGTAGGCCTTAGAGATAAGGCTGAGGTAGGTGGCTTGCAGGTCACTGAGTGTAGGAGCACTGCAGAGCTCTGAGGTAGGATCCATTGGTATCTAAGGTAGGGCTGTCCTCCCAGCCTGAGTGTAGGGCTTAATAGCCTAAGGTAGGTGGTCTGCTGACCACTGAGTGTAGGCTCTTGTGGCTGAGAAGTGAGTCTTGGAGGAGACTTGAAGATCCTGCGTGATCTTAGGTGTAAGCTCTTAGGAGTAGTTTGGAGGAGTTTCTGCCGAGTCCAACAAATAAGTTGGATGCGTGGAGAGGGAAAGTGGATGTACCCAATTATGGAACCACTATAAATTCTGGTGTTTACTGTGTGTGCTTGTTTTTCTTTGTCATTGCAGGATTTAAGGATAAGCTTTAGATAGAACAAGTTGAAAATATCTAAAGATATATTAAAAGTTCAATTCTTTCCTTCAGTTAGATCCTTGCTGAAAGGAATCTTAAGAAGGCTATTGTACCTCTTCCTACTATTCAATCAGCAGCTAACCAAACTACAAGGCCTACACAAAAAAGAAGAAATAACATTCATGAATGTTAGTGTTGTAGCAAAGTGGGCCACTTTGCTGTAGACTGCTGGCATAATACAAGTGTGCCAAGAGCAGTTGTTAGTCCACCAGTCAGAAAAGCTGCTGCTAGACAAGTTCATTTTCAGACTAATATGCACATAGGACCCAATAGATATTGGGGTGCTTGGGTAAAATGAATTGTGTGATGCAGGTTAGTCCAAGTGCCCATACCCCAATATGGTACATGGACAGTGGTTGTTCCAGGCATATGACTGGGACAAGGAGCAACTTAAAGGAGTACACTCCAGTGAAAGATGGACCCTAGGTTATCTTTCTTGGTTCAGATAGAGGGGTGACTAGAGGCTATTGTAAGATTACCAATGACATAATCACCATCACAAAAGTGTCTTATATTGAAGGGTTGCAACACAACCTCATAAGCATAAGCCAACTCTTTGATCTTGGTTATGTTATTGTCTTCCACAAGGATGAGTGCCAGATTAAGTGGTCAAGTGACGAAGAGGTTATCTTGAGAGGAACTAGGTGTGGAAATGTTTATTTTTAAAAATTTCTTTGTCAAGATACAGACACTCCTATGTGTCTAGTGGCAAATGAGAAAGTCTCATATTGTGTCCAATGACACAGGAGGCTAGCTCATTTGAATTACAAGACTATTGGCAAGCTCTTTAGTCAAGAGCTAGTTAGGAATGGTCCTAATGTGAAGTGCACTGAGGGAATTTGCTCAGCATGCCAAAAGGGCAAGCATACCAAAGCCTCCTTTAAGGGCATTGGGATTAAAGACTCTCTGAGGTATTTATACCTCTTGCATATGGACTTGTTTGGTCCTATGTCAGTTCATAGTCTTGGTAGTAAAGTCTACACCCATGTGATGGTTGATGACTATTCCAGGTATGCTTAGGTGTTCTTTCTTAAAAAAGGAATAAAACCATTGATGTCTTCATGAAGTTTGTCAAGAAAATTCTAATAGTACTGTGATCAAAATCAGAAGTGGCCATAGGACTGAATTCCAGTCTGATAGCATGACAAAGTTCTGTGAAGAATAAGGGATTCATCAAGAATTTTCTTCTCGAAGAACACCCCCGCAAAATGGGATTGTTGAGAGGAAAAATAAGACTCTCATAGAGGATGGAAGGACATTGTTGAGTGACACATCTCTCCTAAAATATTTCTGGGTTGAGATAGTAAATACTGCATGTCATGTCCTCAACTGAGCCTCTATCACAAAGAGCCACAAGAAGACTCTCTATGAGATCTTGAAGGGTAGAAAACCAAACCTAGACTATGATAAATTTTTTGGTAGTAAGTGTTATGCGCTTCACAATGGGAAGTACTATGTGACTATGTTTGCTGCCGGGTCCTTTGATGGGATTTTTGTTGGGTACAACAATCATATTAAAGCCTATAGGATCTACAACTGAAAAAGCGAAGTTATAGAAGAATTTTTTCGTGTAGTCTTTGATGAGTCTACTATGATTAACAGTGAGCTGCCATGCTCCTCTTCTAGTACTGCAGGTACAGAACAGATGATGGACTAGTTAACTCTCAAAGAAGCTTCTCCATTAGTCCAAGATAAAGCTGATGGAATGGACAGTCTAGTAGGAATGCAGGATACACGTGAGGTGGATGAAGATCAGGAAGAAGCTGTCCTAGTAGCTAGTACTGAAGCAAGATTGCCTCCAGCAATCAAGCATCTAAGGGATCATCAAAGACATCAAATCATTTGTGATGCCATCTAAGGAGTGGTGACCAGGAGTAGAAGTATCAACACAACACTATAATCAAGCTTCATGTAACAGGTAGAGCCAAAGAAATTTGAAGAGGCTAACATAGATCTGTTCTGGATTGTTGTTATGCAAGAAGAACTGAACTAGTTTAAGAGATGTAAGGTCTAGAAGCTGGTTCCCAGACCACATTTACATATTGTCATTGGAGTCAAGTGGATTTATAGGAAAACACATGATAAAAATGACATTATAATCAAGAAAAAGGCCAGGCTAGTAGCTAAGGGGTATAGACAAGAAGAAGGTGTTGATTTTGATCAAACTTTTGCCTCTATATCAAGATTATAAGTCATTAGACTGTTCCTTGCATATGCTGCACATAAGGGATTCATGGTCTACTAGATGGATGTGAAGTCAACCTTCCTAAATGGTGACTTAAAAGGAAGAAGTATATGTTAAGCAGCCTCCAGGTTTTGTTGTTCCTAACTCACCTGATTCTGTATATAGACTTAGGAAAGCTCAATATGGGCTGAAGCAAGCCCCTAGAGCATGGTATGAGACATTGTCTAGCTTTCTCATTGAGAACAAATTCTCAACGGGGAAGATAGACAAGACCCTATTCCTAAGGGAATCAAAGGGTTAGATCATCCTTGTCTAGATATTTGTAGATGACATTATCTTTGGATCTACAGATGACAACCTTTGTAGGAAGTTTGCCAAACTTATGCAAGGGAAGTTTTAAATGAGCAGTATGGGTGAACTTAATTTCTTCTTGGGACTCTAAGTAAGACAGGCTGATGATGGTTTGTCCATATCCCAGTCTAAATTTACTAGGGAGTTAATCAAAAAGTTTGCTATGGAGACTGCCTCCACCATGAAAACTCCCATAGGGTCAAGTATGCATATAGGCCAATATAAGGTAGGGAAACCTATTGATGAAACTTTGTATAGAGGGATAATTGGCTCCCTTCTATATCTAACTGTAAGTAGGCCAGGCATCATGTATGCTACATGCGTTTGTGCTAGGTATCAGGCTTGCCCTAAAAAATCTCACTACTCCGCTACAAAGAGAATTTTGAGGTATCCTAAGGGTACACCAGATCTTGGCCTATGGTACCCTAGAAATGGGGACTTTGAACTAACAGGTCATTTAGATGCAGATTTTACAGTATACAAAGAGGACATTGTACAACCCGTATTCGTTGAGGATGGGTCCTATAATAGCCAGGTTAGCACAAGCCAAGGTCAACAAGTCAAAGCAGGAGTTAAAGTCAGCATACAAGATCGCAGAAGGCCTGGGCGAGTATAGTCGAGCTCCCCTCTCATACTCGCCAGGTATGCGACTAGGCGAGATACTTGCCCAGCCTGTGCGAGTTCTTAAGGAAGTCGCCTAGTCGCTAGGTGGGGTGGGGTATAAATATGACCCCCCTCTCTTTAGATTTGCCTATAAATAGGACCCCAGGGGTACGAGGCGAGGCACCTGAAATCTTCGGCAGGATACTCGCGCGGCTCTTGTTTGCGATACTAGTTGAACCTTCGGATTCCTTTTCCTTAGAGCAACTTGTGACCTTGCGACTTTGCCAGCTAGCTTCCCTTGTACCCAGTTCAGCCATCTTTGGTTGAGAAAGGGTTGATCCTTTCGAGCATCCGGGTATGTGGTCGGTCCTTGCTGCTATAATTGAAAGGGGAAACTAGATCTGATATACTCTAGAGGGGGGGGGTGAATAGAGTATATGGTGCTTTTTAAAACACAAAGAAAATCTTTTGCAAAGCTTTACAACAATTGTTGTAATGAGTGTGAGCAGGGAAGCAGAAATAAAATAAACCACAAAACTAAGCAATGCACAAAAGAATCTAGGCCAGAAACAAAAGAGAAACATGCACAACCAGAAAACACAAGGAAATATAGTGGTTCCCCAACTTGGGTACATCCACTCTTCTACCACCCTAGGTAGGAATCCACTGCAGGATGAGTTGATCAGGTGTCCTGGGCACCAATGAGCTTTTGACAAGGTGCTCAAAAACCAAAACAGATTTTTTGATCAGGTGTCTTGCCACCAATGAGCTTTTGACAAGGTGCTCAAAAACCAACTTCAAACTTTTGAAGGGAGTTTGAAAAACCCTTTACAGTGAGGGGGTTGAGAGAGTTATGGCAGTCTTCTCTTTCTCAAGCAACTGAGAAGACTATGTGGATTCAGTGATGTTGTCAAAGCTCCCCCTGAGTCCTTGAAGTCTTCAGGAAGATGAGCTTTGCTGAGGGTGATAGGCCTTCAAAGATAGATCTCCAGCAAAGGATGATTTCAGCAAGCTGAATTATTGTGTGTCTGGAGTCTTGAAGTGATGTTAGCCTTGAACACTTGAGAGCTGAAGAGATCTTAAGATTTGAAAGCTTGATCTCTTGATGAGTGTTCTTCTGAATTCTTGATGACAGAAAATTTTCCAGAGTCTCTGAGTATTGAGGGGTGTCCTTGTTCTTTTTTAATCTGTATGTATTGTCTCTCTGGTTCAAAAACATTCTCTCTTTTATCCTCTGAATCTCAATAGGAAAATTGCTCTGTCAAAGATAGCCGTTGGTCTGAATTAATTACAGCCTTAATTGCATAAGATGTTCTGAGGGAAAGTCCACTGATATATTCCTTGAAAAATCCCTTGAAACTTGCTCCAGAATTAAATGAAAAAGGCTGGCAGATCTTCTGACTTAAATGCAGAATAACTTCTATCTTGATTGAATTTGAATTCTGAAGATCAACTGAAATCGTCGAACTGAGCTCTGCCATCGTCGAGCTGAGCTCAGCGAACTGGAGAAAGCAAGCAGCAAAGAAATCGTCGATCTGAGCTCAAAGATCGTCGAACTGAGCTCAGAGATAAAGATCCAGTACAGGGCCAAAAATCGTCGACCTGAGCTCAGCGATCGTCGAATGGAGTTCGACGATATTGAGAAGTTGAGCTCAGCGATCGTCGACCAGAGCTCGACGATATTGAGAGGCTTGAGCTCAGCGATCGTCGAATGGAGCTCGACGATCTGCCAAAGTTGAGCTAGACGATCGTCGACCAGAGTTCGACGAAACGTCGTGCTGAGCTCGACGATTTGGACTTAGTCTCCAGAAAAACTTGGATCTTCAGGGCAGCTTTCAAACCTAGACTCCTGATCCCTTAGACTCAATTCTAATTGACCTATAATCTATACAGAAGGTCAAAACACAGAATCCTAGAGACATAGTGATCCTGACCCAAATTAGTAATAGGGTGTTCCAACAATCTCCCCCTATTTGGGTTAGGAAAACTACTTACAGTTTTTGAAGAACAAACAACATCATACAGAAAAACATAAAACAACAATCAAGACACAGAACAGAACCATCACAGAGATATATTATATATGAGATATCCAGATAGCAGTTAGAAGAACAGAAGTTGTCACCTTATAGAGTTCATTCCTTTTCTTTGCCTTTAACCATTTTAATTTCCCTGTTAGGATTTAATGCTTGTTGTTTGGATCTGGTATCATCAGCTGCACCCAAATAAATTTGCTTTGAAGCCCTGGGAACCACTGCAGCTGGGTGCAACTCCATGTACCTATCTGCATCAAAAAACTTTCTGGAAGCATATCTTTCTAACTCCTTTTGCCTCTGCTCTGACATGGTGGATATGTTGGAGGTGTCTAGCCCTTGTTCCTTTGCTTTCTTTATCTGATCTAATGCAGCCAGTTCTTTCATCCTTGCAGTCCAAGCCACAGGATTTTTCTCAGGGTCCTCAAAAGGAACAGGTGGCTCATACCTGTTGGAAGAAGTTTCCTGAGGAGTCCTGACAGTCACACTTTCTCTAAGCTTATAAGGGAATGGACCTGAAGATGTATCTGAAGAAACATGTCCACCCCTGGAATAAGTATGCTGCCTGGAGTGTCCTTTGGAGTAAACCTGAGTTTCTCTTTGGTTTCCCCTATATCCTCCTCTTCTAGAGTAGGACCCCCTAGATTGGCTTTCCCTTTGATATGTTCTTGCATGAGGCTGGTAGGGAGCCTGGCTTCTAGCAGGGCCTGATCTTGCAGAGCTGCCACCTGCACCTGCATCAGGTGGAGGTGGTGGAGGAGGGTGAGGGTGCTTGGACTGAGAGGAATCTTTATCAAACTTCCTCTTCTTCTTCATTGCCTTTAACTGGTTCCTGGAGAATTGCATCCAATGCTCAGAGATTGGGCAATTGTGCAGAATATAATATGGAACATCATTATCATCTCTGACTTTGGCAGGAGGAACTCTCTTCAAGGCCTTACTTCTTGCCTTTCGTTTCCTTGCAATTGTAGCAGATGAGTCATCAGAAGCAGTAGCATAATCCTCAGATTCAGAGCTTTGTTCATCATACAGTGCATCAAGCTTCTTCATCAAGTCCTCTTTTAACTGGACAGCAGCAGATGGGGCAGAAGATGCAGAAACAGGAGGAGCAACAGGAGCAGCAGCAGATGTTACAACAATTACAGTAGCAGCAGCAGCTTCAGAGATAATAACTTCTACAGCAGGCTCAACATCAACAGCCTCTGTCATCAGAAGATCCTGAGAGAAGGGCTCAACAGCAGAAGATATTACTTCAGAGGTGGACACAGAATTGTCTTCAGCAGCAGCAGCAGCAGCATCATCATAAGCAGTAGTCACTGACTGAATAAAATTAGAGAGGATTCTGGGGTCACAGCAGGAGAAGGGCACTAGAGCCCTGGACAAGTCTTCTGGCTGGGCAGCAGGGACCTCTGAGGGCTGGACAGCATATGGCTCTGGGAGGCAGCAGAAGTGAGCAGTATCAAAAGTAGACAGCAAAGACCTTAGGTCTATTGCTATTACTGGTGTGGCAGCAGCTGCAGAAGCAGACACAGCAGGGGCAGCAGCAGAGACAGCAGCAGGAGGAGCAGCAGCAGCAACAGCTTCATAAGGCATCTCCCCCTGCCTGGATGCAGAAATTTGTGCATCAAGGCACACTGCTGGGGGTGCTGCTGCAGGGATAAGGAAGGAGGACAGCCTGGCAGAGAGAGCTGCCACTGATTGTTGCAGAGGAGCTAAGCTGGCTTCCATGAGAAGGGAGAGCCTAGGAGCAAGGAGCTCATACAACATATCAGCAAGGGCTGGGAGATCTACATGCTCAAGGGGAGCAGAGGTAGAGGGGACAGGGATGGCTGAGGGAGCTGGAGTAGGATGGCTGAAGGGTGGAAGAGATGGCTCAGGAGAGGGTATGGTAGAGATAGAGGGTACAGGAATGGAAATGGAGGGAGTGAAGGTGGGTTGATCAAGAGTTTGAAGGAGAAGGTTTTGGAAAGTTGTGGAGGTGGAGGGTAAATCTGGAGGAGAGGAGGGGGAATCATCCATATAGGAGTCATCAAGGAGGGTGAAGGAGGGAATAGATGGAGAGGAGGTGACATCAGGAGGAGGATAGGAGAAAAGGGGGTGAAAGAGGTCTGCTGGAGGGGATGAAATTGGTGCTGGGGATGAAATTGGGGTGGGAGATGGGCTGGAAATGGTAATGGTGGGGGTTGCTGGAGAGGTGGATGGAACTGGAGGAGGGGAAGCAGCAGCACTGGCAGCAGGCAGGTCTTCTGCAGGGGCAGAGACCTGTGGTGGAGTGACTCTAAGAGTCCTTGTGCCTGAAGGGCCAGAAGAGGAGGGCCTGCTGGGCTTGGAGATTTGCCTGTCCCATTTGCCAAAAAGGGCACAGGTGAGTCTCTTGGAGGCATTGATGTGCACTCCAGAGGAGACTAGCAGAGCTGGGCACTTGGCCTGGAGGAAGATTCCCAGAATTCTTCCAAAGTTGACAAAGGTTTTGTTGATCTTTTTCTTCAATAAATCAAAAAAGACTTCTCCCCAGTTCAAGTCTTTTCTATCTACCAGAGCTCCCATAAGGCAGAGCTGGAATCTGGAGATAGTATCATGAGCAGAGTGCTTAGCTAAAAGAACCTTGCCTACAACATCAGCCAAAAACCTGTATTCCACAGACAGGTTTCTCTTAAACAATTTGCTAGGGTTCCCCTCAGGATGACCCATCCTGGCAAGAACATCAGCAAACTCTTCTCCAGAGAGGTCAGCAGAGCCTTCACCATTCCTGAATCCAAATACCTCTGTGAGTAATGTTGGAGTCAGAGGTACCTGGGTGCCACTGATGGAGCCAACTATGGTGTTGTTGTCCAGGTTGTGGGCAGTATATACCCATTCTTTAATTTCATCAGATGCTAGTTTGATTCTGGTGGACATCAGGGCAGTTAATTGCTGATCTTTGAATAAATTGAGAATATCTTGGAAGATTTGATCTGTGGTGTTGAAGGAATCGAAATCGATGTCAAAGCCGGCATCGAATTTCATTGCCGAGAGTACAGCGACTGAAACGGCCATGGTACCTGCAAAAAATCAACAAACAAAACGACCAAGGTAGAACTGTTTGGAGGGAAGAAAAGTTTGCAGAGAAATTGAAAGCGCAAGAGAGAACGACGGCGAAAAAAGAGTTTTATATTAGGGTTCGACGCAGAAAAGGAAAGATCGTTGAACTCAGTTCGACGATCGAGGCTCCTAAAGGAATCTGAAGAGACTCCAAAAATCGTCGATCTCCGTTCGACGATTTGGAAAGGCGTCGAGCTCCGTTCGACGATCGTTCAGTGAACAAAATCGTCGAGCGCCGTTCGACGATCGTTGACCGAAGGAGATAGTCCAACCTATCAGAGGGGCGCTGAACTCAGTTCGACGATTCGGGAAATCGTCG
Source organism: Platanthera guangdongensis (assembly GCA_039583875.1). Taxonomy (NCBI): domain Eukaryota; kingdom Viridiplantae; phylum Streptophyta; class Magnoliopsida; order Asparagales; family Orchidaceae; genus Platanthera; species Platanthera guangdongensis. The sequence continues at coordinate 48,680,423 of CM077158.1, read as the reverse complement.
AACTCCGTTCGACGATCTTTGGGGAAATCGTCGAGCGCAGTTCAGAGATCAGAGAATTTCTAGATACTAAGAAAATAAACAGAAATTTTGCCTAGTCTTGGTCAATTTTAGCTTTCAAAATCTTGGGTTTTATTTGAGACTTCCTCCATCTAGCATGCCTAACTGATTTAGGAAGAAAGTATGTTTCTTTTCATCCAAAGGCTTGGTGAAAATATCTCCCCTTTGTAAATCAGTTGGGATATACTGCAATTCAATTTTATTCTTCTCAACATTATCCCTTAAGAAATGATGCCTAATTTCTATATGTTTTGTCCTACTATGGAGGACTGGATTTTGAGCTATGGAGATAGCACTTGTATTGTCACAAAATATTTTTGACTTCTCTAAGTTGTAACCATAGTCTAGGAGTTGATTTTGAATCCACAATATTTGTGAACAACAACTGCCTGCAGCCATGTATTCAGCTTCAGCAGTGGAAGTTGACACAGATGTTTGTTTCTTGCAAAACCAGGAGACAAGTCTATCACCAAGGAACTGACAAGTTCCACTGGTGCTTTTCCTGTCAATTCTGCATCCAGCATAATCAGCATCAGAGAATCCAGTTAACTCAAATGCTGAATCTTTTGGATACCAGAGTCCTAGATTTGGACAACTCTTCACATACCTAAGAATCCTCTTTACTAATGTGAGATGTGACTCTCTAGGGCTAACTTGGAATCTAGCACATATACATGTAGCAAACATTATATCTGGTCTACTAGCTGTAAGGTACAGTAAAGAGCCAATCATTGCTCTATATGTTGTCTGATCAACAGGTTTCCCATGTTCATCAGCATCCAATACAGCATTGGTAGGCATGGGTGTTTTCATGCAAGATGCCTCAGACATGCCAAATTTCTTAACCAGCTCATTAGCATATTTGGTTTGAGAAATAAAGATGCCCTCAGCATGTTGTTTGACTTGCAGTCCTAGGAAGAAGGATAGCTCACCCATGCTACTCATCTCAAATTTAGAGTGCATTAGGTTGGAAAACCTTCTGCATAGTTTTGAGTCGGTAGATCCAAAAATGATATCGTCTACATAAATTTGTACTAGTAGGGTATGGGACTTATGGGTTCTAATGAAAAGAGTTTGGTCTACTCTACCCCTTATAAAATCATTTTTCAAGAGAAAGCATGCTAGGGTCTCATACCATGCTCTGGGAGCTTGCTTGAGACCATATAATGCTTTATTCAATTTGAAAACAAAATCAGGATGAGTTGGAGAGATAAAACCTGGAGGTTGTCTGACATAGACTTCCTCTTTGATGTCTCCATTTAAGAAGGCACTCTTGACATCCATTTGATAAACTTTGAAGCCTTTGTGAGCTGCATAAGCTAAGAAAATCCTGATGGCTTCTAATCTTGCAACAGGTGCAAAGGTCTGGTCGTAGTCAATTCCTTCTTCTTGAGAATATCCTTGGGCAACCAGCCTTGCTTTGTTCCTTACTATTACTCCTTGATCATCCAGTTTGTTTCTGAATACCCATTTTGTTCCAACAATGGAATGATCCTTAGGCTTTGGCACTAGTTCCCATACTTTGTTCCTCTCAAATTGATGCAGCTCCTCTTGCATAGCAATGATCCAGTGTGGATCTTGCTCTGCATCTTGAATGGACTGAGGTTCAATTTGAGAAAGGAAGCAGGTGTGCAACAGGTTTTGGTTGACCTGATTTCTGGTTTGCACACCAGCTGAGAGTTCTCCAATTATTTGGGTAATTGGATGGTCTCTGGATGTTACTAAATCAACAGGGGTTGTTGATTGTTCATCAACCTGTGTTGTTGTTTCCTCTTGTGGTACAACAACTGGCTCTTCAAGCTGAGCTTCAATATGTTGAGCATTGCTTTCATCTTCACTGCTTTCATCCTCTTGAGCAACCTGTAGCTTGTTCATATCTTCAACTAGAGAGTGTTCCTGCAAAGGTTCTATGGTAGAAGAAATCTTCTCCTTGAAAGGCATGTTAGTTTCATCAAAAGAGACATGAACAGATTCCTCAATTTTCAATGATGATTTATTATAAACCCTATATGCCTTGCTGATCATGGAGTATCCCAGAAACACTCCTTCATCAGCTTTGGCTTGAAATTTTGCTAGATGTTTCTTATCATTATTGTGAATATAACAAATGCAACCAAAAATTTTGAAATAGTCAACTTTAGGTTTCTTCCCTTTGAGTAATTCATAGGGAGTCTTTCCCTTCAGTTTATGTATCAGACTCCTGTTCAGCACATAGTTGGAGGTGTTTACTGCCTCTGCCCAAAAGGATAGAGGTAGATGAGCATCTGACAACAATGTGGTGGCAGATTCAATAAGGGTTCTATTTTTCCTTTCAGCTACCCCATTTTGTTGAGGAGTTCTAGGAGCTGAGAAAGTGTGCCTGATCCCTTCACTCTGACAGAACTCTTGCATAAGAAGAGAATCAAACTCTGTCCCATGATCACTTCTGATCAGGGCAATGTGAGTATTGAACTCAATCTTTATACATTTGAGAAACTCTGTCAGACACTTAAAGTTATCAGACTTCTTCCTTAGAAAGAACACCCAAGTGAATCTGGAGAAGTCATCTACAATCACTAAAGTGTAGGATTTCCCTCCTAGGCTTTGTACTGTGATGGGTCCAAATAGATCCATGTGTAACAGATACAATATCCTAGGTGAATCACTCTTATTAAGTGACTTAAAGCTGTTTTTAGTTTGCTTGCCTAATTGACAAGCCTTGCAAAGTCCTTCCTTCTTGTAGGGGCCAGAAGGTAGTCCTCTAACAAGGTTGTCCTTGGATAGCCTAGCAATAGTTCTAAGGTTTAGGTGTCCTAATCTCTTATGCCATAAAACATTTGGTCTATAAACTGAATTGAATAAGCAGATGTCTACAGTAGTTGAAAGAAAATCTACTAAGTAGATGTTACCTTTCCTTTTACCTGTTAACACAGTTGTGTTGTCCTCTGATTTGATTTTGCATGAAGTTTTGCTGAAATTCACTTGGTAGCCTTCATCACACAGCTGACTGATGCTGATTAGGTTGTGCTTCAGTCCTTCCACATATGCTACCTTCTTGAAGGTTACAGAACCAATCTGGACTGCTCCATATCCTTTAGTTTGTCCAAAGTTGGAATCACCAAAGATAACTTTGGGTCCAAGCTTGGCTTTAAAGGAATTGAGGTTGTCCTTGTTCCCTGTCATGTGCTTGGAGCACCCACTATCCAAGTACCATTGCTGGTTAGATGTTGGATAGGTCTTCATCTGCACATAAAGCAATTCACTTGTTTTTGACCCAGTTTACCTTGGGTCTAGGTTGATAACCTTTAAACTCAGAAATAAAAGATATCCCTGGCTGACTCTTATATCCTTCAGGATGATATCTCCTTAGAGGTAAAATCCATTCAGTATAAGGGTTAAATGTTTGGGATGAAGAGTCCTCAGGATTCAATTTTGACTTGCCCTTGAAAATTTTTCCAGTGCTCTGACCTCTGTTCGACGATCTTGGAGCTGAGTTCGACGATCTTGGGTCAGATCGTTGAGCTTCGTTCGACGGTCGACTATGGCTGAGGTCAGGTATATGGGATCGTCGAGCCGCGTTCGACGATCTTGGCTGAGATCGTCGACCTGCGTTCGACGATATTACCTGAGATCGTCGAGCTGCGTTCGGCGATCGTCGAGCTTCATTCGGCGATCGTCGATCTCCGTTCGACGATTTGAGTTGGACTTTAGTTTTCTGAGGCAGATCAGAATTCTTCCTGGCAACCTCTACAACTCCCTTTCCCTTGTCAGAAATGAACTTGATAGGGGTTGTTAGAACAATAGGTTGACTGGATGAGGCACCCAAGCCCAGTGTACTGTTGAATCTTGAGTTCACTGTGCTTGTGATGTCCATCAGCTTGATGCTTCTCCCATTGAGAGATTCTTCAAGCTTCTTGGCCTCAGAGAGCTCACTCTTCAGTGAAGCTATCTGTTCCCTATAGTTCTCCAACTCCTGAGAGAGTTTGAGATTTTCTGATTTTAAACCACTTTGTTCAGATAATTGATTTCTGAGAGAGATGATCTCTTTCTCAGATTTTAGCAGATCTAAACATAGTGCTTTAAATTCAAGCTTAAAATCTTCTGAGGTAAAATCAAAAGAGCTGATTACCTGATCTTCTTCTGGTTGAGTCTCTGAGTCTGACTCTGACTCCTCTTCTTCTGAGTTGTTCTGTGAGGCATTGATTGCCATCATGCAAAACTCCTTTTCCTCTGCATCATCCTCATCATCACTTGAGCTGGAAGAGGTCTCTGACTCTTCTTCAGTCTCACTCCAGGATTCAGCAACAAATCCTTTCCTTGTGTGCTTATTTTTGCTGGTGGAAGGTTTGTTGTTTCCATGCCTTTTGGAGTCCTTCTCCTTTCTCCTTTCTTTTCTTTCCCTTCTGTCCTTGTTCTTATTCTCTGGACAGTCAGGAACTATATGCCCTGGTTTCCTGCAACCAAAGCAGATGATATCTTTGTTATTGCCAATGGACTTGTCATACCTTGGCTTGTCTTGCTCCTTGCATGATCTTCTTCTGAGGTCCTTCCTGGCCATCTTATAGAATCTTTTGGCCAATAGGCTGAGAAGTTCATCATTGCTTGTGGCCTTTTCTTCAGGCAGATCCTCAGCTGCCTTGAATGCAATAGTCTTCTCCTTTCTTGTGGCTGGAGAAGCAGCCTTCTGTTCTTCTTCTCTGTTCTTGATGAGTAGCTCATAAGATTTGAGCTTTCCCAACAAGGCTTCAGTGGTGATCTCATTTAGGCTTCTGGCATCTTTAATTGGCCAGATTCTTGAATCCCAAGTGCTGGGGAAGCACATTAGGATCTTGTCATTGAGTTCTGTCAGTGAGATTTCTTTATCTAATGTCCTCAGTTCACTGACAATTAGACTCAATCTATTGTACATGTCTCCCACTGACTCAGTTTCTCCCTTCTTGAAGTTCTCATATTGGGAGATGAGATGAGATCTTCTGTCCTTTCTCTCATCAGCTGAGCCAGAGACAATTTCTGAGAGCTTGTCCCAGATCTCCTTGGCTGAATTACATTCAGCTACCTTCTGAAAAATGTCATCTGACATTGTCTGAGCTAGAATGTTCATTGCCTTGGCATCAGCTACTTTCCATCTTTTAATGTCAGCATCTGTTCCTGATGGAGGTGGGACTGCATTTGTGCTTGTGCTCTCTGGAGGTCTTGGGCACACTGTCAAAACAGAATTAAAAATATCTTCGTCAATTGAATTCATGTAGAGTTTAATCCTTGCCTTCCAAAGTGCAAACTTTGTCAGATTGCACACTGGAGGTCTGGTGCTTGCATAATCTTTGTTTTGGGCCATGATTTGTGCAGGCTGAAACTAATAATACAAAATAAAAGGAAGGATCTAGTTTGGGATCTTTGGGGTTCAGGTGTTAGCCTGTACAACCAAACAGATATGGTATGTTTAACCAACCTCGCTTTGATACCAATTGAAAGGGGAAACTAGATCTGATATACTCTAGAGGGGGGGTGAATAGAGTATATGGTGCTTTTTAAAACACAAAGAAAATCTTTTGCAAAGCTTTACAACAATTGTTGTAATGAGTGTGAGCAGGGAAGCAGAAATAAAATAAACCACAAAACTAAGCAATGCACAAAAGAATCTAGGCCAGAAACAAAAGAGAAACATGCACAACCAGAAAACACAAGGAAATATAGTGGTTCCCCAACTTGGGTACATCCACTCTTCTACCACCCTAGGTAGGAATCCACTGCAGGATGAGTTGATCAGGTGTCCTGGGCACCAATGAGCTTTTGACAAGGTGCTCAAAAACCAAAACAGATTTTTTGATCAGGTGTCTTGCCACCAATGAGCTTTTGACAAGGTGCTCAAAAACCAACTTCAAACTTTTGAAGGGAGTTTGAAAAACCCTTTACAGTGAGGGGGTTGAGAGAGTTATGGCAGTCTTCTCTTTCTCAAGCAACTGAGAAGACTATGTGGATTCAGTGATGTTGTCAAAGCTCCCCCTGAGTCCTTGAAGTCTTCAGGAAGATGAGCTTTGCTGAGGGTGATAGGCCTTCAAAGATAGATCTCCAGCAAAGGATGATTTCAGCAAGCTGAATTATTGTGTGTCTGGAGTCTTGAAGTGATGTTAGCCTTGAACACTTGAGAGCTGAAGAGATCTTAAGATTTGAAAGCTTGATCTCTTGATGAGTGTTCTTCTGAATTCTTGATGACAGAAAATTTTCCAGAGTCTCTGAGTATTGAGGGGTGTCCTTGTTCTTTTTTAATCTGTATGTATTGTCTCTCTGGTTCAAAAACATTCTCTCTTTTATCCTCTGAATCTCAATAGGAAAATTGCTCTGTCAAAGATAGCCGTTGGTCTGAATTAATTACAGCCTTAATTGCATAAGATGTTCTGAGGGAAAGTCCACTGATATATTCCTTGAAAAATCCCTTGAAACTTGCTCCAGAATTAAATGAAAAAGGCTGGCAGATCTTCTGACTTAAATGCAGAATAACTTCTATCTTGATTGAATTTGAATTCTGAAGATCAACTGAAATCGTCGAACTGAGCTCTGCCATCGTCGAGCTGAGCTCAGCGAACTGGAGAAAGCAAGCAGCAAAGAAATCGTCGATCTGAGCTCAAAGATCGTCGAACTGAGCTCAGAGATAAAGATCCAGTACAGGGCCAAAAATCGTCGACCTGAGCTCAGCGATCGTCGAATGGAGTTCGACGATATTGAGAAGTTGAGCTCAGCGATCGTCGACCAGAGCTCGACGATATTGAGAGGCTTGAGCTCAGCGATCGTCGAATGGAGCTCGACGATCTGCCAAAGTTGAGCTAGACGATCGTCGACCAGAGTTCGACGAAACGTCGTGCTGAGCTCGACGATTTGGACTTAGTCTCCAGAAAAACTTGGATCTTCAGGGCAGCTTTCAAACCTAGACTCCTGATCCCTTAGACTCAATTCTAATTGACCTATAATCTATACAGAAGGTCAAAACACAGAATCCTAGAGACATAGTGATCCTGACCCAAATTAGTAATAGGGTGTTCCAACAATAATGTTTAGGGTCCTGTTTGGCATGTCCCTTCTTTCTAGTCACCCTAACCGTCCGATCTTGCTTCTGAGCCGGTAACCTTAGGCGGCTTTGATCTGATTTCTAAGGTTAGGATTTTCCTGGCTTCAACACTTGGTGCGGTGAGTGTGGATCGCAGCCAAGGAGGAAAGTTTGGAAGTTGAGTGAGATGGCCATAGGTGGCGAGCAAGGAGAGTTAGTCGGCAACTCGGCGGGAGGAGGAGATGCCGCGCGAGGAGGCGAGTTTGTGACAGTGGCGACATTTGAAGAATTTGCGAAGAGGATCGAGCAAACCATTCTCGCTGGGTTTGCTCAGCGCCCAGAGGTCACGGTGACTTCCCCCCGTCGCGTGACACCAGTGGAAGAGGAAGCGATGCCGAGGCGAGCAGGGAAAGAGCCCGCTTGGGCGAGGGAAGAGCGACCGATGCAGTCGCGGCTTTGTTCGGCGAGTATCCAGGGGGTCTGTTTTCGGGATCCAATGTAGCCGGAGAGATGCAGGGATACTCGCCACTACAACGAGTATGACGTCTCCAGTGAGGATGAAACTCGCCACCACCAGGGAGGGAGGAGCCCCTTCTGTGACGAGATCCTCACTACCCCAGTTCTAGAAGGGTTCAGGGAACCCGTCCTCACCTACTACTCCGGCAGAGACGACCCTGTCATACACCTCCAGTGGTTTGAAGACGTTGTCTCCATTCGTAACATGTCCGACGCTTTCAAATACAGGTTCTTCTCCATCACCCTCAAGGGGAATTCCAGGGATTGGTTCCATCAGCTACCGGCAGGGTCCGTGTACTACTTCTCAGATCTGCGTCGGTGCCTCATGGCAAGGTTCGCAACATAGAAGAAGAGGAAGAAGGAAGAGACGACCCTCTTCAAAATCGTCTGAGGGCAGCATGAGAGTTTGGGTCACTACATCGACCGCTTACAGGAAGAGATTTTGGAGGTAGAAGAGGTGGACAACTTTACCTTGATGGTGGCCCTAAAGTTTGGGTTGAAGCAGGGGTTGTTCAGTCTGGAGATGGGCTCCAATCCCCCGAGATCCTTTGAAGAGATGATAGAGAAGGTGAACACTTTTGTTCGCGGAGAGGAGAAGAACAAAGACTTCCTAGTGAGGCTGGATGGAGACATTGCGGTGGAGAGGGGAAGAGCAGGACCTTCGGGGTCGAAGTCAAGGAGGATAGCAGAAAGGAAGGAGGAGATGAAGAAGGAAGAGCCAAGGAGAGAAGAGAGGAAGTGAAGAGAAGAACCCAGGAGGGTTGAAGAAAGGAGGCAGGAGAGGCCTCAGAGGAGGGAAAAGAGGAGGTCAGCAGAGGCCCAAGAAAGAGGAAGGGGGAAAGATGATTCCAGTATCCAGAGAATCGCCCCCAGTGGAGAACACCAACAAGGCAGCATGCCCAGGAGGACAGGAGGAATGGTAACCGGCAAGAGGGAGGCCAAGGAGGAGGAAGGAGGGAGACGATGGCGATCGCTTACCAAGACAACAAACGACACCGGAGGGAGTAGCGAGCGATGCGTCAGTAGACGGAGATTCCCCTCTACTGAAATATTCATCGGGTAGAGGGGCACGGGACTTTGGCTTGCCCCGAGTTCTGGGAAGCCAGGAGAGCCAGTAGGAGGCTGGAGGCGGGAGTAGTGGAGAGAGAGCAGCAGCAGAGGCAGGAGGCCCCGGTGGGTAGGTGGCATTCCAAGCTCCAGCTAGAAGGAGGAATGAAGACCGAGTCGACCTTGGGACTCGCGGGGAAGTGTTACATGGCCCAAGATATGGGCATGTAGGCGTGATCAATGGAGGAGCCGGGCTTGGAGCTTCCCGCAAGGGGAGTCTCCACCAGATCTATCGGAAGAACTTCGCTTCGACGTCACAGAACCCGCCGCCGTTGGAGGAGATCACCTTCTCAGAGGAAGATATGTTGGGGAATGAGAACCCCTTCCATGATGCCCTGGTGATCCAAGCTTCCATCGAGGACTTCACCGCCGACCGAATCCTCGCGGATAACGGGAGTTCGGTGAATATCATCTTCAAAATAACTTTCGTCGGGCTTCAGGTGGAAGCGTCCTGGGTCCAAGCTGCAGATGGACCACTCTTGGGCTTCTCAGGAGAGAAGAAAGAGGTGGAGGGGGCAGTGGAGTTGCTGGTTACACTCGGGGGGACGTCAATCTGATGTCGCTTTATCATCATCGACGCACCGAGTGGGTATAATGTCATCTTCGGGCGACCTCTCATTAACTACTTCAGGGTCATCCAATCTTCTTACCACCAGTGCCTGAAGTGTTACCGCGGAGGTGTTCAGATCAGGATCAAGGGAGATCCCAAGGCTTCCAGGGAATGCTACCTAAACACCGTCAGCACCATCAGCTGGATGGGTGACGCGGAGAAGCTGGAAGAGCTGTTGGAGAAGGAGAAGGGGCTGACTGCTACTGAGGAGGTGGAGGAGATAGAGGTGATCTCTCGAGGAGGAGAGCTAGGGTTGCTGAAGGTAGGAGGATCGTAGCCGCTTGGGGGGAAGATAGAGATGGCTACTTGCATGCAGGACAACGTTGATGTCTTTGCATGGAGTGTCGCTGAGATGCTAGCGGTGGACGCTGATGTTGCCTGCCATCGCCTCAACCTGGATCCTGCGGTGGCCCCAGTTCGGCAGAAGCAGAGGAAGAGCGCTTCCATGCTGGCCGAGCCGATTAGGAAAGAGGTGGAGAAGCTGCTGAAGGCAGGTTTTGTCTCGGAGATCTAGTATCCAGGCTGGGTCTCCAACGTTGTAATGGTGAAGAAGCCCGGAGGGGTCTGGCGTCTTTGTATCGATTTTTCCATGTTGAATAAAGCTTTCCTGAAAGATTGCTACCCCTTGCCTCAAATCGATGCTCTGGTTGATTCCGCCGCTGGGTTTCCTGTGATGAGTTTTCTTGATGCCTTTTTAGGATACCACCAGATCCGGATGCATCCCCCCGACTGCCGGGATGTCTCCTTCATAACCAGTGACGGCTGATACAGCTACAAGATGATGCCCTTAGGGCTCAAGAATGCAGGCACAACTTACCAGAGGATAATGGATCAAATCTTCAAAGAGCAGAAGGGGCAGAACTTGGAGGTTTATGTGGATGGCCTCCTCGTCAAGAGAAAAAGTGTCGCGGAGCACATAACGGATCTGGTGGAGAACTTCGCCACTCTGAGTAAGTACAAGATGTGACTCAACCCGACCAAGTGCGTCTTCGGTGCAGTAAGAGGGAAGTTTCTAGGTCATATCCTCACTCCCAGGGGGAACCTAATCCAGACAAGGTGAAGGCTATTTTGGAGATGGTGTCAGCAAGGGATCCCAAGGAAGTTCAGAGTCTGACGGGAAGGCTGGCAGGCATCACCCGTTTCTTATCCAAAGCAGGAGAGAAGTGATCTCCGTTCTTCAAGACCCTTCGAGGAAACCAGAAGTTTGCGTGGACAGCGGAGTGTGAGGAGGCTTTCGGAAAGCTCAAGAAATAGCTAACCCAATCCCCTCTCGTCCAAGGCCAGCGGTGTAACGAGGGTCTTCTTCTCTATCTGGCAGTCGGGACAGAAGCAGTTAGCTCAGTGTTAGTCTGAGAGGAAGGCAAGAGACAGCTTCCAATCTACTATGTTAGTAGAGTTCTGCGGCAGGCGGAGACGCGGTACCCTATCTTGGAGAAGTTGGTGTTTGCATTGGTGGTTTCGGCTCGGAGGCTCCGTCAATATTTCCAAGCTCACTCCATCAAGGTTATCTCTGATCATCCTCTACGTAGTATCCTGGATGGAGTGGAGCACTCTGGCAGGCTGGCAAAGTGGGCGGTGGAGCTTAGCGAGTTCGATATTTCATACTCCCTAAGGGTAGCAATCAAGGCACAGGCAGTGGAAGATTTCCTTGCTGACTTCTTGGCCGAAGTGGAAGGGGAGGAAGGCTCTTCTAGCACAGTCTCCTGGAAGATGTTTGTGGATAGGGCTTCGGGCAGATATTCCGTGGGAGCTGGAGTCATGCTAGTAAGCCCTCATGGAACCAGGATCGAGCAAGCAGTCAAAATCCTCTTCCCAGTTACCAACAATCAGGCGGAGTACGAAGCCATGGTGGATGGCTTGCGTCTCGCCAAGGAGTTAGCAATCCGAGATATAAGGGCCTTCACCGACTCGATAGTAGTTGCGTCCCAGATCAAGGGCGAGTTCGAGGTGAACGATCCGATTTTGCAGCGGTACTTGATCAAAGTGAAAGGTCTGATTGGGGGTTTTCAATCTTTCTTCGTCGAGCACGTACCCCGAGAGGAGAATTCAGAAGCTGATTATCTTGCCAAGTACGGCCCCGGGCCGGGGGGACCGTGACGGAACTTTTTCGACCATCCATCGAGGAATGGAAGATGATGGAGATCGAGCAGAGAGCATCCTGGAGGGATCCATTCATTTTTTCCAAACGACAGGACAGATTCCTGCTAGCGAGGGAGACCAGAGGAAGTTTCGCTACAAAGCCGCCTACTATTTGCTTCAAGAAGTAAATATTGTCAGGTCCTCTGGCCCAGAGCCTGTCAGAGATTGAATTACCTCATGTCCTGGAGGAGATTCACTCAGGAGAGTGCGGCAGTCATTCAGGGACTAGCACTCTGGAGCAGAGAATTCTAAGGCATGGATATTTCTGGCCCACCATTCGGAAAGATGCGGAAGCCTTCTCCAAAAAATGTCCCCAGTGCCAGCTCTTCGTGCCTCTTCAACTACAACCAGCTCAACACCTTCGCTCGATCGCTGCTCCATGGCCCTTCACCATCTGGGGAATGGACTTGATCGGCCCTTTTCCTCAGGCAAGTGGGCAGAGGATGTTCATGCTTGTCATGATCAACTACTTCTCCAAGTGGATCGAGGCAAAGTCTTTAGCTAAGACCACGTCACAGATTGTGAAGAATTTCATTTGGGGGGAAATTGCATGCAGGTTCGGGATTCCTCTCGCCATCGTCACCGACAACGGGCCGCAGTTTGCCAGTTTGGAGTTAGAGGACTTCTGCAAGTAGCTGGGGACGGATCTTTGATTCGCCTTCGTACATCATCCTCGTAGCAACGGACAAGTGGAAGCCGCCAACATGTTGATCATCAACCTCTTGAAGAAGAAGCTCACCAACTTGAAAGGCAATTGGGTGGAGCAGCTCTCCTCGATCTTATGGGCTCTGAGAACTACTCCAAACTCGGCCACGGGGGAAACACCCTTCTCGTTATCCCACGGGTCTGAGGCACTCATCCCTGTAGAGTTCGAGGTTCGGAGCCCGAGAGTGATAGAAGCTGGAGATGGCAGTGAATAATGGCATTTGGAGAATGAAGATGCTCAAAGGCTCTCGTTAGATTTCGTAGAAGAACGTCGTGACTTGGCCTCCATACGCCAAGAGGAGATTAAGCGGCGCATGGAGAAGAACTTCTACAAAAATGTCCGCCTGAAACACTTCCTCGCAGGAGATCTGGTTATGAAGAAGTTGGACGCCGTAGGAAGAGGAGCAACAGTTGGCAAGCTGCATCCAAATTGGGAAGGTCCCTTCATTGTCCAGGAAGCCTTGGCCACTAGAGGCTGTTATCTCCAAGATCAAGTTGGAGAGCAGCTGGGAGATACTTGGAGCGGGGATGACCTGAAAACGTTCCCCCTAGCTGCCAATGATGTATTTCATTTTGTACATGCTTTCATACATATATACAATGGCAACTGCTTGGTTTCTATCTATTCTTTTGTCCCAAGTTTTCTGAGATCTCAAGGTTTTGCTCCAAGACCGGTCCGACAAGTCGGCCGTCAACTTGTTCCACCTGGATAGCCCAGTGCGGATGATAGAACGATGCCTCGGGATATAAGCATCCTTATAAGATCGGACCCCTGCATTGACGGCCGAGATCAGCTCCCCCCTTGCATATCGGCCTAGCTACCCCCGATTGCATCTCTCCACCGACTGGAGGAACTAGCGGGAACAGGTTTGGACTCCAACTTCTCGGATTTGAGGAAGGATCAACCTTGCGAAGCTCTCCCTTCGGGCAACGGCCCTTCAGTAGTCGGAGATCCAGGATAGGCCAAAGGGAATGTGTTTGTCGCAAGTGCGTCCTGGAGGACCCTCGAAAGAACATAACCCCTCGCTCTCGAAGCCAGTTGGTGGAGCTGAGAGTGATCGCAGCGGTTGGATTGGGAAACATGCCTTTGACCTGTTTCTCATGGATAGCCTAGTTCGGACGATGGGACGATGCCTCGGGATATAAGCGCCCTTGTAAGACCGGACCCCTGCATTGACGGTCGAGATCAGCTCCCCCCTTGCATGTCAGTCTAGCTACCCCCGATTGCATCTCTCCTCCGACTGGAGGAAATATCAGGACCATGGTTGGAAGCCAACCTCCCAACTCGATATCGGCAAGATCACCATTCTCTTTGTAAATTCCCTCAAAGATATCGATGCGCTTAATCCATTTTCGAATTCTTGAGGCAGCAGAAAAAAATGTTCAAGTCCTTGAGTGGCAGGTCCTCGTAAGTCCAAGTCCCTACACGAGCTCCTCTCCTGCATATTGGCCACAGACCTCCTCGAGTGAGATCAAGAACCTCGCTGGAGTGATGTCGTAGTCCGAGACCTCTGTATGAGCTCCTCTCCTGCAGACCGACTACTTGCTTCCCCGAGTCGACTGACACCACTCCAATTGAGCAGGGCTCCAGAGAGCTGTCGACTTCAGCAATGTTCAAATCCTCAAGTGGCAGGTCCTTGTAAGTCCAAGTCCTTGCACGAGCTCCTCTCCAGCATATTGGCCACTGACCACCTCGAGTGAGATCGAGATCCTCGCTGGAATGATGCCGTAGTCCGAGACCTCTGTACGAGCTCCTCTCCTGCAGACCGACTACTTGCCTCCCCGAGTCGACTCACACCACTCCAATTGAGCAGGGCTCCTGAGAGCTATCGACTTCAGCAATGTTAAAGTCCTCGAGTGGCTGGTCCTCGTAAGTCCAAGTCCCTTCACGAGCTCATCTCCTGTATATTGGCCACAGACCTCCTCTAGTGAGATTGAGATCCTCGCTGGAGTGATGTCGTAGTCCGAGACCTCTATACGAGCTCCTCTCCTGCAGACCGATGACTTGCCTCCCTGATACTCCGTCCACAAGGGAAGTCGTAGACCGGCATCGAAGTGGCGAAGGGGAAGGACAAGCGCGGCCTCAATACATGTGTTTAGTCGCTCGCTGCGACTAGGAAGTCGGGTCGAGTATCCCTCCGACAAAAGTCGCTCCCTAAAATTTTCTAAGTCCCACTCTGTTGTAATTGACTTTTTGAAAGCCCCATCGGCGAAGTTAGTGGCGTGGGCTTGGTGGAGAGCACTGGCATCGTCTCCAACCATCTTGCGACTCCTAACAAGGGAGATGAAAGAAGAGCGAGGAGCAAAGCAAAGTCGCAGCGCGCAAAGATACACGCGAGCTAGGGGTTCAATAGTGGAACAACGTACTTATTTCCTACCTACCCCCTCTATTTATAGTCGCTAGGGGGTATATCTTCGTTCTGGCGAGTATCGCTCAATGTCGCAGCAATGATCGAGAACTACAGAACAAACTCGACAAGCACAGAACAATGTCATAGAAATATAAACACAGAAAGCATGAGAAATAAATATAATGTGAGATCCACACTCGCTTATTACAATAATCAATAATTGTTCAAATGGTCGCACATGGAGAGTTTTAAGTAAAAAAGAAAAATTCCTAAGTCCTAGGAGGTCTCTCCGGCGAATGAGGATGTCGCCCAACCAATCCCATCTCGCGTGCTCGCCTGAAATGCTCCGTCACCAGTGCCATTGCGTCGTCGCCCAATCGCAGCTGCTCCTCCATCCTCATCAACTGACCAATAGAATCCATGTTCGCACGGATCCCGGCCAACTCGTCGAGGACGAGTTAGAGGTGATGGTTGTTGATCACCAGCTGGTGATCATTCTCCTTTACCATGTGGAAGCGAGATTTGTAGCTCTCTAGAGTACCCCAGAGCTCTTCCATCTTCGACATCCTCACTTCCAGGGATGATATTTGGCGATGAGGCTCGCAGATCGCCAGCTGGTCGAACTTGCTCTCCAGCTCCATATAGGCGCGAGCGGCGGCATGGCGATATTCTATGCCAGACAACCCGATAGCGTCGATGAAGGCCGCCCCTGGAGTCGTCGGCCGATCTGTCAGAATAAGAAAGTCGCCATATCAGGAATAAAATGCTGAGCCGGCATTATGCAACATCGCTGCAAGAACATACCATGACAAGGAGACGTAGATCGGCGAGGAGAAGTCGCGCGAGTTGGCTCATCTCGCCGACTTGAGGATGGGCTGCCAGCGTGATAGGCTGGCTAACCTCGCCCATGTCGTCCATGGCGAAGATCTCCTGCTCTCAACAGGAAGTAGCTCGGCCGCTTCTTGACCTGTCCTGTTTGACCTGCCGCAACGTCTGGGGTCCTGTTTGACCTGTCCCTTCTTTCTGGTCACCCTAGCCATCCGATATTGCTTTTGAGCCGGTAACCTTAGGCGACTTTGATCTGATTTCTGAGGTTAGGATTTTCCTGGCTTCAACAGACATGAAGAGAACTTCTATAACCTGTTAGTTCTTGGGAGGAAGACTAGTGTCTTGGAGCAGCAAGAAGCAAATAAGTTTTGCAATCTCAACTACAGAGTCAGAGTACATCTCAGCAGGTAGCTGTTGTGCTCAGTTATTGTGTATCCAGCATTAGCTCCAGGATTATAACCTCCAGATAAGTAGAAGTCCCTTATATTATGATTCTACTAGTGTCATCTCAATTGCTAGGAATCATGTCTCACACAGCAGGACTAAGCATATTGAGATAAGATATCATTTCATTAGGGATCATGTGGAATATGAAGATATCAACCTTGAGTTTGTCCCTACAGACAAGCAAGTGGCTGACATCTTCACTAAACCACTATATGAAGCAAAGTTCAATACCTTCAAGTTTGAGTTGGGTATGTTGAACCTTGTATAGCTTCAGTTGCTCCTTATGTTGTTGCAGGTTATACTATTTCTTGTAGGTGGAATTATTCTTCAGTGGAATGCAGAATTTTCAAGTGGTATACCTTCAGTGGTATCATGATCACGTACTATCCACACTAGTTTAAACTAGAATGTCTGCCAGTACGTATGATAGATGATGCTTCAGTTAAGAGGGAGCAAGTCCAGCACTTGCAGACGTAGATTCAAGTGGTATCAAAAAGGGGGAAGGAGCAGCACACCTCCAACACTATCAAGTGGTTCAACTGCTGCAAGAGTTGTTATCTGTACTCAAAAAGGGGGAGCAGATAATTAGATCCGCCCTGACTATTTACAGAAGTTAAAAGGAAGAGAGAAGGATACAAATGAGAAGGATAGAAGGATATAAGTGGTACCAGATCTATTAGAAGGAAATGATCAAAATGATCAAGTCTAGGTAGCAGTAATTCAGGGGAAGCAGGTGTGATGATGTTCACCCTCCAGGCAAAAAAAAGTGTTGTAACTATAGCTTGTTCTCTTGTTATAAGTTCTCCTAGTTATGTTTTATTGTTGCATATGTTAGTGTTTGTAATTGACTCAGGATCTTGATTGAGGGTTTTAACTTCTTCAAACAGGGGGAGATTGTTGGGTCCATTGCCCATAATGTTCCAGATTTGAAGAAGATTTGAAGAAGTCAAACATGTCAATGATATACACAGTGTTGTATTTGAGGTATCTTCAAGTTCATACATGCACGTTAGTTCGTGAAACATTTATATGACAGGTATTCGAAGTGATGTGATAGGTGGTCACATAGTAAAGATATGGAGAGACAAAAATCTATCCAAGTCCACAGGTGTTGAGTTATGACAGTTCACTAAACGCCATAGGCCATAAAGCACTGATTTAGTTGTGGACAGTTAAAGCCATGTAGTGTGCAAAGCAATTCTGCAGCCAAGTCCAAAGGAATTGAGTGATGACAGTTCACTCAACGCCATCATCGAGTATAGCTGAATATATCAATGCATAAGTATTCGCGGGCTGAATATTCGACAAAGTCCAGAAGAGTGGAGTGAACACAACTCACCCAATGCCAAAGCAGAAGGCATCATGTAATGATAAAGCCTAAGAAGAAGATAGAAGTCGACTAAGTCTAGAAGCATTAAGTGAAGCTAGTTCACTCAATTCCCAATAAAGAAGACAGGCAAAAGCAGAATGTGTTGAGTGAGGTCAGCTCACTCAACGCCTTCGACAGGTGAAGAAATGACTAAGTCTAAAAGCGTTGAGTGAAGACAGATCACTCAACGCTATCAATGCATGTGATGCAGAATGATTCAGACAGTAGACTAAGGGTTTTGGTGTTGAGTGAAGCTTGTTCACTCATTGCACTCAACGCCTAGAGTGAATTTGAGAAATTGGCCAAGTCCATAAACTGATGACGTCAGCTAAAGTCGACAAAGTCAACAGAGTTCAAATTAAGTGTGGGAAGGCTACCGAACACAACAAATACCACCGGAGGTCTACTATATGTCTTCTTCAGTTAAAGGAAGTTGCAGATGTCAAACTACAGGTAGTCCCCACTGCTTCTTGGAGTCGTTAATCGGTGGAATATAAAAGAGACAACTTCTCAAGGAAGAACTTAACTTTTAGGGTTTCACTTTTTGTGGCTGAACTTCATCTTCCTTGCCATTACTGCCAAGCCAAATGCTTGAAGTCATTACAGCTGAACCAAAAGTTCATTCCAGATAGCTGTTGCATTTTCTTCTTCTACAGCATGTTCAAACTTTTTTTCTGATAAAGATAAGAAGTAGAGCTTTCAGTTTACTGCAGGTTCAAGTTAGCTATTTGAAGAGCTCAAGATCTATCAAGACTTTAGTCTTCTTCAGCAAGTTTAAAAAATTATTTCTGGGTTCTTCCAGTAGAGATTGCTATTCACTGAATACCTTATTCTTGCTGCTGTGAAGATAGTTAGAGTTGAGATAACTCAGCTCTAGTAGCTGACACAGAGAAATTACTCTATGTCAAATTAACTCAAACTATTTCTTTTCTCTAGGATCTTTTGGATTTGAGTTGTAGGGCTTTTGTGCCTGAGGTAGGGCAGATTTTCCTGAGTGTAGGATCTAGTTTTGGATCTGAGTGTAGGACCTGTTGGTCTGAGGTAGGATCCTTTGTGGATTTGAGCTGTAGAGCTTTTGAGCCTGAGGTAGGGTAGTTTTGCCTGAGCTGTAGGAGATTCATACTCTCTAAGTGTAGGACCTTTGGGTCTGAGTGTAGGATCCAGATTTGGATCTAAGGTAGGGCCTTGTGCCTGAGTTGTAGGAGAGTCACTCTCTCTAAGGTAGGGTTATCCTCCATATCTTGAGTTATAGGACTTGAGTTCAAGTCTGAGGTAGCTGATCAGTTTGATCACTGAGCTGTAGGAGCAGTTTGCTATGAGGTAGGGCTTTGTGCCTGAGTTATAGGTCTTGGAGGATACTGAGAGATCCCGCGAGATCTGAGGTGTAAGCTCTTTGGAGTTGACAATTTGGAGAAGTGTCTTGTCTAACAGGAAGTTAGAAAGGCAGGATGAGAGTGGATGTGCCCATAATCTAGGGAACCACTATAAATTCTGTATGTGCTTTTGTGTTTTGTCTTGAAAGCTTAAAAACTACTAACTCATAACACATTAAGTTAACGAAAACAATAATAAACCAAAAACCTATTCAACCCCTCTAGGTTGTTAGCTACCTTGAAAAACAAAGAGTTTCAACTACGATGGGATGAAGCCCAAAGTTCCCTTTCTCAAGGCACTTACTTTATGGGTATTTTTTATTACCTAACCCCTTCCCATATTACTCTTGAGCTAGCCCTATGTGAATTATTACTTTTAGGGGACTGACGATACTTCGTCGGCTCTGGGCACAACTCCGCCTTTTGGTACTCAGTATTGTTAGCAATTTGCCCTAAGGGTGATATCATCTAGACTCCACCAAAAATTTAGGTGTATGCACTATGTTACTTCTCTTGTGAGAACAACAGCTCTACCTTGAATACCTCAAATTACTGTATGCAGACCAAATGAACTAGTTTAACCTTAGGGAAGTGAATACTCCAATTTACTTTATCAAAAGCCTTAGGATTATTTCCAGGGGTCTATTTTGACATGTGCTGAAATCCAGAAATTTGAATTTTTCCTATTTAATTCAGCCTATTTAATAATTTTCCTAAAATCTTGCCCCTATGACTTTGAACTTGAAGTATAATTTTCTGACATGAAAATATTTCTCTAAAATTTCCACAGCTTCATAATGACTAAAGAACAACAAGGTATGAATTCCATGATTTTTCCAAAATGAATTCTATCATAAATCACAATATAATTTTTTTGACCAAAATGCAACTTAACAAAGAGAGTACAACATTTTTCATCCAAAAAATGTAATAAATTACCAGAGGACTATAATGACCATAAAATGTCACTGCCAAATTTCATGATCTTATAATTTAATGTTGCCACATAATTAAATTTATAAAGGAAATTACACCTAGGGCAAATTGTGAAGGAAGCACTACATAATTAATTCTAAAAATTGTAATAAAATTCACAGAGCTTCATAAAGATCTATAAAGTTTACTGGCAAAGTATTATAATTTTCAGTAAACAATTAGTCCTAAAACTAATTTATTTCTCTGAATAATAATATCAAATATTGCAAAGGAGGTACCTCAAATCTTCAACTAAAAATGACACTAAAATTTTCAGACAAATAAAACATCAGTAAAGGCCCATTACAAACATTTCATGCTCTTCCAATATTGTATGGTCATGTATTTTGTACTTGAAAGTAAAGTTCTCATTCTAGGTAATAGGTGTTTTGTGGGGAGAAAATAGCTATAAAATTCTAAATAAATTATTCATGGTGTCTTTCCATCCAATTAAACTATTTACAAAGTTCCGATCCAATCCTTGGGGATGTGACCATATTTCATTCATTAATCCTAATAGGCAGCCCTAAGGTTTGAACTAGAGTTTCATGGCATTGCAACCCTAAATACTTCTAAAATTATTAATAGAGGTGTTTCAAGTGATAGCAATGTAGTGTCCAAGGTTTCACCTTTTTTGGTTGAGGGTTAAGTCACTCAACTCCACTATATGCACTTTTAATGAGCTAGGCTTGTTCCCTCTAGGTGACCAACTTTGATCACTAGATTACCCCTTCAAATCAACTCGAAATGGGCTGATATTTTATTTATGGGCATATAATGACCCCTCTGGTCATCCACTAGAGTTTGGGGGAAATTTGAGGTCCATAAACCCTATTTTCACCACATGTGTGATTTATTAAATTATTAAAAAACTATAGCAAAATTATCTTCAAAAATTCTGATTTTTTAGATAAGTTTGGGGTCATGGCAAGAACAGCCCTTGGTCAAAATCTAAGGCCATTTGACTAAGTGGACCACTGGGGGACTCTATTTAATTTTTGATTATCTTTTGGACACCTTGTACCAAAATGAGTGCTGAGGACAATCCATTGAGCCAAATTGGATGAATCCAATTTTGTATTAAACTAGACTTCAAGGGATGACTTTTATCTATTGGGTAATCCAACCAAAAAGGCATTTATCTATTTTTAATAAATAAAACCAACTGATTGAAATAATATGTTAAAAAGGAAATAATTTATATTTAGTAAATACCCGGACTGTGCATAACTGATCAAATCAATCCAACGACTCTTGGCCATCATCCCTGATGAGCCAAGGTTCGTGATTGCTTCATCCTGGAGCTATTCCAGCTCCTTTTCCCGGCCATCCGACCACCTCCCTGGCCGACCACTGCAACCACCACCTCTGTTGAGGTGGTAGCTATCGCCTGGCGGTGGCATGGCCATTGGAGAGTCCGTTTCCTGCGAACTCGAGGGTTTAATTTTTATGGAAAAATTTCCCTATTTTCCTCACCGGTCGGGCTTGATTGAGCCCGATTTCTCCTCATAGCGATCTTCAGATCTTGCATAGAGAAAGGGGAAGAGAACTAGACCTGCAGGAGGGATTGGTGGCTAGTGTGGTGGTGTTGTGCAATGGCTGACGACCTCCAAGCTCCTCCTCACTGTTTTGTCAATCATATACCTAAAGCAGTGATGTCAAAGCTCAGTTTCATTGCTTGGGAGTTTTTAAAGCTGATGGAAGTGTCAAATTGGGGAGTGGCAGGGAGAAACCATGAATGGACTTTAATGGGGCGGTTGGCCATGGATAATTGGTGCCCTCCCTTACGATTGGCCGGTTGGAATTGATGACATTTTCTTCCCAAGAGTCAGGCAAGAGTAATGGTGCCTTAGGGAAGGGGAAAGGGGAAGTCCCTTTGCATTCACCATTAATCCCCCTCTTTCTCTCTCTTTAAAATGGGAATCTCCCATTAATCACCCATTCATCCTACAAAATCCTATTAATCAGATAAAATTAATTAAATTGATCCTAATGTGCTGTAGAATGGGCCTTGGGCATGGCCTTAACACGCTATAGTTTGCTTGTGCTTAATTTTCCTTCCTTGAGCTTGGTTTGACCAAGGTTGACTTGGGGTCTTGACTTGGTCAATTGAGTGGGTTGACTGGTCAAATATGTGTCTTGAGTCCCTTGTCACCACCCAAGTCCACTGGTGTCTTGGTGTAATCATTTTTGTTCAAGTTAGGGCAATTTTACCCAAATAGGGCTAAGATTGTCTTTGGTCAACTACACCTCTTTGGTTGGCCCCAATGGGTTGTTAGTGCTCTAGCAGACTCCTTATAAAATTAAAACTTACCTGGTGGGGTCAAATAGTAATGTTGGGACCCCAATGCCAAACCCTAGGCTAGGTAACCAGAAATTGCTATTTGCAGACTAAGGTGATTTCATCTATTTGCCTAGGTACTCATGGCCCCCCTGGTCCTCTTAGAGCTTTGTCATGACCTAGTCATGACAAAACTTCCTAGGGGTCTGGTTGCTTGTGTGATGTTACATAAGGTTTTCTTTCTCTTCCAATTGCATTTGGTTTACTTGGCTTGGTTTTGGTTGAGTGTTTCTGTGCCCGTTTTCTCGTTTTTCACGGTGCAAAAAATTTTTGCATTCCATCCATGTCCCCTACCACGATCCCTCTTCCCATTGGTTGTCGTACCTTTTCAATCTAAGCCATGGCTGCTCCTTCCATGATTTAGATGCTTTGGGATTTATTTTTGTGAGATGTTTTTAGTATAAAGGGGATTTATCTTTTTTTATTATGGTTGAATTTTGTGAGAGATCTGAAGTTTGTTGTTAGCCTTCCGTTGAGGGGGTGATGAATGGTAGAAAATTTGATGAATTGTTGTCGATGAAAAACAAAGAAATATCATTGGAGCATGCCTTCCCATCAGTCAAAAGCCTTCAGCAGCAGACAACAACAACTTTCTTCAAGCAGCAGTAGACAGCAATAGCAATACCAGAAGCACAACAGGCAACAGAAAGTAACTGAAGATGATCAATTTAATAAAGCTTCTCCTGGAAGACCTTACTCTCCACCAGTTCCTTTTGTTGATCCAGAACATGAAAATATCTCTAGAATGGCTAGATTTCAAGAGCTGGTTGGACACTCTCAAATAAATAAAGCTAAAAAAGAAGGCAAAGATGCTTCTCAATATACTACAATGTCTTCTTACAGAAGAGAGGAATTAAAAAGTATGACAAAGCTAAGCACTTTTTCAATGTTGATGTTTATATGAGCTTACATCCAGAAGCAGTTATTCCAAGAGCAACTTCTAGCAATATCATTGGAGCAGCTGACATGACTATGTATAAAAGAGAAGCAGCAAATCCCAACAAGGAAATCATTTTCAGACAGCCTTCAGAGAAAGACAAGTCCAAGAAGTCTAATTAGTTTTCTGATTAGCTTATTTCCTCTAAACTATTTGTTTGATTAATCTGTCACAAAGCACTTGATGTATATATATCTGCTAAACTTTTTTATTTTTGCCAGATATCTTTTATGCTTTGTGGTTGTATTTTTATATTTTTAATGTATTGTACATAGTGACCTCACCCAAATAGGTGGAGATTATTGGATCCCTAGTTTGGATTTGGGCTAAGTTCAGTATTAGCTTGTTGACCCTTCAATGTATAGCCTAGGGTCATCTTATTAGTTCTAAGGTGTAGGTCAGTCTGACTAGGATAGTTAATCTTTGATCCAGTCCTCAGACGAAATCAGAGTTCTAGACTCAGAAGAATGGTAGTTTTTAAGAGTTTAGAGAATAAGTTCAAAGTTCTTCGAACTCAGCTTGACGATCGTCAATCACAGCTTGACGAACTCAGAGTCCCTACTCTGAGTTGAGCTCGATGAACATAGAGCTCAGGTCGATGATCTTCGAGCTGAGTTCAAAGAACTTCGAACTTATTCTCTGAACTCTTAAAAACTACCATTCTTCTGAGTCTGGAACTCTGATTTCTTCTGAGGACTTGATCAAAGACTAACTATCCTAGTCATACTGACCTACACCTTAGAACTAACAAGATGACCCTAGGCTATACATCGAAGGGTCAATAACCTAATAGTAAACCTAGCCCAAATCCAAACTAGGGATCCAACATACATCAATATTCCAACCAACCTTTTTTATCTCCCTTTATCAACAAGCACTGATTATTCTCAACACATAACTTCAATCCTTCTACTACATGTGTATCTGTAGGTTGACATGCTGACATACAAGTTTCTTGAATCAAATCTAAAGAGTGTTTTCTTTGAGACAAGAAAATACCTTTATCAGATCGAGACACTTTGATAATAAAAAAATATTTCAAATGACTGAGGTCTTTCATATCGAATTCTCTTGACAAGTAACTTTGTAGAGCCTTCCTTACATCAGGTTCATTTCATGTAATGACCATGTCATCAATATACACAATAAGAGCAGTAATCTTACCACACTATTTTTTTTAAGAATAGAGTGTGGTCTGAAATACTCTGATGGTAGTCAAAAGTTCTCACAGACTTTGTGAACCTTCCAAATAATGCCCTCAAAGAATATTTTAGCCCATATAATGATTTCTTTAATTTGCACACTTTTTGACAATGCACTTAGGTATCATGCACCCTGGTGGCAAATCTATGTAGACTTTTTCAGACAACTTGCCATGCATAAAGGAATTTTAACATCAAATTGTTGCAATAGGCAATCCAGGTTCACAACTAGAGACAATAAGACTCGAACTGTGTTGATTTTAGCTATAGGTGCAAATGTATCTGCATAATAAATTATATAGGTTTTGGTATATCGTTTTACCTTCAGTCTCGCTTTAAAATGTTCAATTATACCATCTACCTTGTGCTTTAATATATAAACCCATTGACATCAAACAGGTTTATTTCCTGTAGGGTGGTTAACAAGTTCTCAAGTTTCATTCTTCTACAAGGATTTCATTTCCTCATTCACAGCATCTTTCAAGCTTGTGTTAGGTATAAAGCTTCCTGCACACTGTTAGGAATAGAATAGTAGATAATTGATTTACAAATGATTTATTTGATTCAGACAAGCAATGGTTATACATATAATGACACATGGGATATTTGACCTTATTAGAAAGTTCTTGTTTATATGTGGGTTTAGGGATACCTTTGGTTTGACCCAGTGGTAGCCCTTTTTTGGGTTGTTCAAATACTATATTAGGACCATCCTTAGCAGATGATTGGTTTGGTGTATCATGTTCCTCTGGTGCAATAGATTCAAATGGATGTTTAACCATAATGCATTCATTATTTGGGCTTTCAATACTTTCATCACCACTATGGCCTAAAGTTATTGTAAAAGCCGAACAGAAACAAACCGAAATGGTTTTAAACTGAACTTTATTATCCGAAAAAGGTATCTATTACAAAGGTATACCCTCCCTTATATAGAATGGAGGAGAGATGAGAGAATACAAATAAGAGATGTGGGACTAAAAATTTACAAGTTAAGCAGACTATACAAAGTAAACCACACAAGCCGCGCGGTTAGACAGAAGGGCTAACCGCACGGCTACCATAAGAGAAGCAGAGAGGTCGCCTGTGAAGATCGCTAGACCGCCCGGTTTACAAGCCGGCGAGTCAAACCGCCAGACCGCACGGTCTTCAACCTGCCAAGACAGGCCGCCCGGTCACCAACTTCAACACTCCCCCTCAAGCTGGAGCGTAGATATCAATCATGCCCAGCTTGTCACAAACATGCAGAAACGAGGCGGAAACTGGCTTGGTGAAGATTTCAGCCAGCTCTTTATCAGATGTGACAAAAGGAGTGCAAATTTGTTCTTTTGAAATCCCTTCACGAATGAAATGGCAGTCGACCTCAATGTGCTTTGTTCTTTCATGGAATACCAGATTTTTGGAGATGTATATGGCGGCCTTGTTATCACAGAACATAGGTAGAGGATGGTTGTACACCTCTCCTAAATCTAGCATGAGAGCCCGCAACCATTTTAACTCACAAGTGGTTGACGTCATACTGCGATACTCAGCTTCTGCACTGGACCTGGAGACAACAGACTGCTTCTTGCTCTTCCAGCTCACCAGATTTCCCCCAACAAAGGTGCAAAAACCTGAGGTTGACTTGCGATCCCCTTTGTCATCAGCATAACTTGCATCTGAGTAGGCTTCAATCCTCAGATGACCATTCTTCTGAAAAAGTAATCCATTCCCAGGCGCTACTTTGACATACTCCAAGATCCGCAAGGCGGACTGTAGATGACACTCCCTAGGCGCTTGCATGAATTGACTCACCTTGCCCACAGCATAGGAAATGTCGGGTCTGGTCACTGTGAGATATATGAGCTTACCAACCAGACGCCTATACCGCGAACTATCTGAAAGAGGAGGCGAATCATCTGTCCAGTTTTTGTCCTCCCCAGTTGCCATGGGGCATCGGGCAGGTTTTGCTCCAGTCAATCCTGCCTCTTTTAAAAGATCAAGGGCATACTTACGCTGAGAGAGAACTAAGGAGTCGGGCTTCCGAGAGATTTCGATCCCCAGAAAGTACTTTGGAGAGCCCATATCTTTAGTTATCAGATGTTGACGAAGATGTTGCTTTGTCAGGGCTACCCCTTCCTTGTCATCGCCAGTGAGAAGAATATCATCGACGTACACAGCAAGAACAACCAGCCCAGAAGGAGTTTTGCGAATAAAGAGAGAGTGATCAGCAGAGCTTCGCACAAAACCAACAGCCGCCACAATGCCGCTGAACTTGTCAAACCAAGCTCGAGGACTCTGCTTGAGGCCATAAATTGCCTTCTGCAGCCGGCATACCCGTGTCTCCCCCTGAGCAACATACCCAGGAGGTTGCTCCATGTAAACGGCCTCGTGAAGATCACCATAAAGGAAGGCATTCTTGACGTCCAGCTGAGAAATCGGCCAATCCCGATTGACGGCCACAGAGAGAAGGACCCTGATAGTGCTGAGACGAGCCACGGGGGAGAAGGTGTCAAAGTAATCAACCCCATAGGTCTGATTAAAGCCCTTAGCAACAAGGCGAGCCTTATACCGATCCACAGTGCCGTATGTGCCAAATTTGACCACAAATACCCAGCAACAGCCAACAACATCAGTACCGAAGGGAGGAGGAACAAGAGTCCATGTACCTCGCTCCATGAGGGTCGCCATTTCCTCATCCATGGCCAGCTTCTAGTGGGGAATAGCAAGGGCCTCCTGATAGGAACGAGGCGTGGCAGTAGCAGAGATAGCCAGCGCAAAGGCCCTGCGAGAAGGTGTAAGACGATCATATGAAACAACAGCAGCAAGGGGGTGGAGGGTACATGTCCGCCCCCCTTTGCGAAGAGCCACAGGGAGATCCATGTCGGCAGCCCCCTCGGGATCCGGAGCGTCCGTGGCAGAGAGAGCTGGCCCGGGAGAAGAGAGCGACGGCGGTGGAGAGGGTGGAGATGGAGGTGGAGAAGTGGGAGAGAGGGGTGGAGCGAGAGGAGGAGACGAAGAGGGCGGAGGGGTGGGTATCTCGGTAGGAGACGAGGGAACGAAGGGAATAGCAGGAGAGTCAGAAGACGGGGAAGGAGAGGAGGAGTCAGCCGAGAAGTAGGAGGCATTCTCGAAGAAGGTAACGTCAGCAGAGACGAACTGCTGACGAAGAATAGGGTTAAAGCAACAATAGCCTTTCTGAGTGGTGGAGTACCCCAGAAAGACACATTTGGTGGAGCGAGGGGAGAGCTTGTCACGAGTGGCAGATGGGGTATGGACAAATGCAGTGCATCCAAAGATGCGGAGAGGGAGAGGAAAAGGCTCATTGTCCGTATATAGAATGGAGAAGGGTGTTTTCCAGTGGAGAATGGTGGATGGAAGTCGATTGATGAGGTAGCAGGCAAGGAGAACGGCATAGCCCCAATACGAGCAAGGGACATGCATCTGGGTCATCAATGTGCGAGCCACATCGAGGAGGTGACGGTTTTTGCGTTCCACCACCCCATTTTGTTGGGAGATGTAAACACAGCTAGTCTGATGAGTAATGCCATGTTGCACACAAAAAGAAGTAAAAGCATGACTCAGATACTCTTTAGCATTGTCGGAACGAAAAGTTTTAATACAAATATTGAACTGAGTTTTAATCAACTGGTAAAAGGATATCCATACATCTAAAAGTTCAGAGCGATCTCGGAGGAGATACACCCAAGTACATCGAGAAAAATCATCTATAAAGGTTACAAAATAAGAACTACCCCGACCAATGGTGAGGGTAGGAGCAGGTCCCCAGATATCAGAGTGGACAAGATCAAAAGGACGAGTAGAGCCCCATACGTGCTTCGGCGAGAAGGAGGAACGGTGATGCTTGCCGAGTTGACAGGCATCGCATTGGAGAGGAGTACTGGACGGAGGGAGGTGCGGCATAAGCTGATGTAGAAGACGGGGTGGAGGATGACCGAGGCGGATATGCCACTGGAGAAGATCCGTACAGGAAGACGAGAAGGCGGACAAGGCAGAAACATTGTCGAGGAAGTAGAGGCCTCCGCTCTCAGTCCCAGTAGCAATCGTCCGGTGGGAGCTCGGATCCTGAAAAGAACAAGAAGTTGGTGTAAATGTCACAGAACACTGAAGCTGTTTGCATAAAGAGGTAACAGACAATAGATTGCAACGAAACTTGGGCACATAGAGAGTGTCCGCTAGGCATAGTGACGGAGTAACATGAACCACTCCCGTCCCATGAACCGGGGAGGGATAACCATCCGCAACTAGTACCGGGGGCAACCGATCATGTTGTTCGAGCAAAGAGAAGCACTGAGGGTTGACCGTCATGTGATTAGTGGAACCAGAGTCGATGAGCCATTTACCTTGAGTCACCACGTAGGCACTACCTGAAGAAGTTACAACAGAGGCAGATGGCTTGGAAGAGTCACCGGAGGGGCGAAGATGAGGATGCTTCGTCCAGCAGCGTTCGAAAGTATGGCCGGTGCGGCCACAATGAGAACAGAGGTAGCGGGAAGAGGCACGGCCGCCGAACTGGTGACTGCGACTACCAGAGCCACTCCGCTGAGTGTGATGAGAATAGTTGTCCGGTGGTGGAGAAGGAGCGGGCAAAAGGGGCGCTGAAGGAGGGAGGTGACAGCAGCGATGCGGGCAGCGGTGGCATCTAAAGTGGGAGATTCAATCTCACCCAGAATTTGCTGGCGGATCATGTCATAAGTATCAGGAAGCCGGAGCAGATAACACACAACCAGAAGCTCCTGAAAGTGCTTGTGTTGTTGAGCCAAATCCGCAGAAAAGGGACGATTCTGAAGAATCTCAGCCCCAAGAGCCTGGACCTGTTGGTAGGCAGCAGCAGGAAACAAGGTGGGACGGGCAAAGAGGTCTGCATACAACGTATAGATGCGGGAAGTCTGAGCCCCTTTGGAGTACAAAGCGGCAAGATGAAGCCAAGCGGCCTTGACCGTCTCATCATGACGTATGACGGGAAGGCACTCATCAGAAAGACTGTTCGCGAGCCAAGTACGCACAAGCGCGTCACTTGCATCCCAGTCATCAAAGAGAGGTGAAGTGATAGGAGGTGGGTCATCAACGAGATGGTGGCGTTTGCGTTGTGAGCGAAGAAGAAAGGTGAAAGAGACTCTCCAATCCGGGTAGTTGGAGCCAACAAGCTTGGAAACGGTCCCAAGGTTCCCGGAAGGAGTAGGAGGAAGAGGCGGAGCCGGATTGGCGACAGGGGTGGTGGCAGTAGAGGCATCATAAAAAGCCATAGAAGCTGGAAACAAAGGAAGTCGGGCGGTTAGGCAACAAACCGCGCGGATAGGAGAAAGAAGGGCGGCAGCGGCCAGAAAAGCCATGACCTAGCTGCAGACACAAACAGAGGGGAAGAAGTCAAACGGCTAGAGGACAGGCCGCGCGAACAGAAGAAGTCAAACGGCTAGAGGACAGGCCGCGCGAACAGAAGTAGGACAAAACAAGTCGCTGTGAAAGCCACGACCAAGCTGCAGACACTAGTAGAGGGGAAGAAGAGGCCGCGCGGATAGGGAGCAAACCGGCGAAACAAGCCGCGCGGACAGCAAGACACAGAATCAGGAGGAGTAGATCGAATGCTCTGATACCATGTAAAAGCCGAACAGAAACAAACCGAAATGGTTTTAAACTGAACTTTATTATCCGAAAAAGGTATCTATTATAAAGGTATGCCCTCACTTATATAGAATGGAGGAGAGATGAGAGAATACAAATAAGAGATGTGGGACTAAAAATTTATAAGTTAAGCGGACTATACAAAGTAAACCGCACAAGCCGCGCGGTTAGACAGAAGAGCTAACCGCACGACTACCATAAGAGAAGCAGAGAGGTCGCCTGTGAAGATCGCTAGACCGCCCGGTTTACAAGCCGGCGAGTCAAACTGCCAGACCGCGCGGTCTTCAACCTGCCAAGACAGGCCGCCCGGTCACCAACTTCAACAGTTATACCACTCAAATCACCAGTATTCTCACTAACAAGTACTAGGCCTTCCTTTTCATTCCCATTCAGCTTGTTACCAGGTTAAGAGATTTTCCCTTTTATAGAGATTATAAAATCATAGTATAGAGCTTGGAATTCTTCCAAGTGCTCCCCTTCAAGTTCAAGCTCATGGGAAAATACATCGAGTCTTCATGAAGACTACATCCATTGTCGTAAACATCAATTTAACTAGAGGGTGATAGCATCGGTACCTCTTTTGATATGCAACATATCCTAAAAACACATCGCAATGCTTGAGGTGTCATTTTGTTACGATGATGCTTATGAAGATGTATAAATGCTACACAACAAAAGACCCGAGGAGGTAAGTTGGGAACAACTCAAGCAATTTTTGTTTCAATGAGATCCTGAGACGATGTGTGAAAATCAATAGTGTTGGAAGGTACTCGGTTGATCAAATATGCTGCAGAGGTAAGTCCGTGTCCCCAATAGGATAAAGGCTTTTGTGCTTCTATCAATGAAGCCCGGGCAACCTCCAATAAGTGCCAATTTTTCTGCTCCGCCACCCCTTTCTGTTGGGGTGTATCAGAATAAGTAGTCTGATGAATGATTCTATGGGCTTCTAAATACCGCTTCAATGCAAAACTTAAGTATTCACCTCCATTGTCACTGCAGAGAAATTGAACATGTGCATTGTACCAACTACAAACCATTTTTGGAAAATTTGGAAATAATAAGTTTGCTTCACTTCTGGACTTTATCAAACATACCCAAGTCATCATGGTACAATCATCAATAAAAGTCACAAACCAATGCGATCCATCCAAAGTTGCAAATTTAGATGGACTCCTCATACATACCTAGAGGCATATTAAAAAGACACTATCTTATTTAGTTGCACTCAGTAGCGAAATAATAATAGATTAGACACAACATGATGAAAACATGCAATAGTTTTCTTCACTTTTGGAAGATAGAGTCGTTGCAGCTGTGGTTGTTTATATACAGACAGAGATCATATTTTACAAGAACTTTTGGAGAACGTTTGCCATCTCTCAAAACCTTATGTTTTGCAAAAGTTGGCTAGCAGAGCTCAAGCCATTTTTTGTTCATCTTCAAGCCTACAACATAGAACAACAAACATTTTCAAGCTTGAAGAAGAAGTAGAGCTCTACATAAGTTCTACATAGCACAAGCTGATTCAACTCTGAAAAAATATTTTCTTGTTGATGTGAAGAAGAACGACTATTTACAACGCAGTTAAGGAAGTGGACTCAGGGAATTTTGTCTAGAGTCATTTCACTCCAAACATTATTCAAATCAGTAGGATCTTTCTAGAGATCTGAGTTGTAAGCTTAATTTATAAAGGCTAAGTTATAGGAGTGGACATACTCTGAGCTGTAGGGTCCTTGAGTGGATCTAAGGTGGGATCTTGAAGGAGATTTGAGGTCGTATATCAGTAGGATCTCTGAGTGATAGGAGTTGCTGAACTCTGAGCTGTAGGGCCCTGGAGTGGATCTGAGGCAGGGTCCTAGAGTGGATCTGAGGTAGGACTAGAAACAGTCTGAGCTGTAGGAGTGGAATTCACTCTGAGCAGTAAGATCCTGAAGGATTTGAGGTGTAAGCTCAAGGAGCTGAGTATAAAGGAGGAGTTAGCTGAATCCAGCACACCACTAGATAGATGAAGGGGGAAGTGGATGTATCCTATCTAGGGGAACCACTATAAATCTTGTGTGTTTTCTATAATCTTCAAATCTAACATCTAACTTAAACACACATCAAGCATTAACTTGAAAAGATCTTAAAGATTTAAAACAAACTGATTCACCCCTAAGTATTTAACCACCCTTAGAAAAGACTATCAAGTTGTATCAAAGCGAGGTTGTTCAAAAAAGGACTTAATGGTCTAAACAAGATCTCCTAGTGTTGTAGAAGCATATCTTCATGGCTTCTGGTGAGACCATAAGGAGTTAGGTTCTATAAAACTTCCTATATGTAGGAATGAGAACTTTAGGATCTGGAAAGAAAGGATGAGGTTATTCATGAAAGCCTCAGACCCTAGGATATACATTACAGTATAAGAGGGATCTTTCATACACATAAAGGTCTTTATTATTGATGCATACAGACACCCGAGAGAAATTCAAAGATGACTAAGGATAAGGTGGTTTTGGACAACATGGATAAGAGGGCACAAAACATAATTGTCAGGATCATAGATGATTCGACATTTCAGAATTTGGTTCACTACAAAACATCCAAGGATTTCTGGGACTCACTAATAGTCTACATAGAGGGAATAGAGGAAGTGAGAGATGACAAAAAATCTCTCCTCAATCACTAGTATGTGGCATTCAAGAAAGTTAATAAGGATTCTATAGCTTATTGCTATGAGCAATTTTGCAAGATTGTGAACAGTCTGATCACCTATGGCAGACAGTTCACCAACTATGAGCTGAATGAAAAGTTCCTGAGATCTCTCAAAAAAGAATGGGATATCAAGATGTATGCCACATGGGAAGTGGGCAACTTGGCCAACACATTGCCCCAGAATTTATTTGGCAAGCTGAAGTCACATGAGGTTTAGCTGAATTCCAGGAAAGCTCAAGAAGAAACTGCCAAGTACCTTAACAGAGAGAAGTCAGTGGCCTTCATAGTTGAAGTCTCAAGAAGGAGCTAGGAGTAGATTCCTTCTCCTCCAAAAGGGATGCTAAGTCAGAAAGCTAAGTTCCCAACACTTCATGGAATGAGCTATTAGATGGAGAACTTACCGTGTTCTCCAAGCAGTTCAAGAAGATGCTGAGTAGGAGGAGTAAGGGAAGAACAAGGTCTCATCTAGATCTAGCTACAAAAATCCATAATCTAACTAGGAGAAATCCAAAAAATACCCCTCTGGGGACATATATGATTCTAAATAGAATAATTACTTTAAGACTAATATGGTTTACTACTACTATAATAGGTCAGGACATGTCATTACTGACTATTCTATCAAGAGGAAAGAAAACAAAAAAATTTGATGATAAAAATCATCATAAGGACATGAGGGTAGACAAGAGCTTCTTGGCCAAGAAGAAGTCTTGCCTGTCAGATAGTGATTCTGAGTCTTCAGAATCAGAAGAAGAAGAAGTGGCCTATATTGGTATTATCTCTATACAAGAGGATGATGATCTTCCTGCTGCCATAATAAGAATAAGGGTACCACTGTACTTTGTTGAAAGTGACTTTGAAGATGATGAAGAGATCAGCCTCATGGCCATGACTGAAGAAACTCGGGATAAATCTGATCCCGAGGAGGTAAACACTCTTTCCAACTCACCTTCTGTTTATAAGACTAGCACAGATTCTGATGCATCCACCTTTTCCAGCGAGGAGGATGGATCAGAATCTGATGAGAATGTCAATCAATTGATTAATAAATATGGTGCTATTTTGCTGGCTCTGAAGATGAGAAAAGTTTGTCAAAAGGCAGGCTGAAGACGTTGTCTCCTTACAGTAGACTAATTCCATGCAATCTGAGTCAGCTTCACTTCATGCTCAGATGAGCAGAGAAATTAGTTAGCTAAGGTCTATGACTAAAATCTAAATAAGCACCTTTAGCCCGAAGTGCAAGATCATTCGGGATCTTGAGGAGATTCTCCCCAAGGAGAGGATGCTAGTGACTGAGTTTTCCAAGCCAAGGACAGTGTTTCCACTGATTGGCTCATTCACCTCTCAAAATAATACAAGGGGATCGGGGTTCAGGTGGAATGCTAGAGTGTCCCATTCAAAATGGAAAGGCATGACTCCAATTGTCCCTCAAACCATCTTTTAGAAGATAGTTTTCCCTTCTAATAGGTATGACCATGATAACATGTATGGTCACTGGAAGAATGCAAATTCTTCTTGTAAGAGCAATAATGCTACTTATAATGAAAGAAGAAAGGGCATGGGGTTGAGTGCACTGAAGGCTCCCTATGAAGAAATCCAAATGGCCCACTATGGACCATTTGTGCTTGGTGTTCCTACACCCACTCTCAAGAGTAAGGCAGTGGTCTCCACCGAAGGTCTTTCATCAAAGAATAAGGTTGTGGGCAAGATAGCAACCAAGTATCACTTGGATATTTCTGATGCCATCAATACCTTATCAGCTGGAAAGTAGACATGTGCTGCTGGTAGTAAGAATAAACCCAATGAACCTACTGGTAGGCTAACCTTTAGCCAAATTCTAGCTGAAAGAAATAAGAAGAGGGTTGCTACACTCCCCTCTAAATAAAAAAGTCTGATGGATCACACACATCTAGGGATTTTTAGAAGAGGAGATATAATAATCATGAGTGCTGGTGTTGTGGCATGGTGGGATACATTGTCATACACTGTTGGCACAACACAAATGTGCCAAGGGCAAAGGTGAGTCTTCCAGTAAGGGAAGCTGCAGGGAGTAATGTTCAAGTTTCTGCTAACAAGAACTAAGGACCCAAATTCTTTTGGGTACATAAGGTAAACTAAATTTGTGATTACAGGTTAGTCTAAGTACCCATCAAACGCCTATATGGTACTTGGACAATGGGTATTCCAGGCACATGATTAGAACAAGGAGCCATTTAAAGACTACACTCAAGTAAGGAATGAACCAAAAGTCATATTTGGTGGTTCAGATAGCGGAGTCACTAAAGCCTATGGTATGATCACCAATGACATAGTCTCCATCACAGAAGTGGCTTATGTGGAAGGATTGCAACACAATCTGATTAACATAACAAAAATCTATGATATTGGCTATATCATTTTTTGGAACCCCAGTTATGATTTGGGCAAGGATCACTATTAGGTTTGCTTAGACTGACCTAAAATGTATAGTCATGGGTCATAGGTTTATTTCTAGAGTCTAGGCCAAGAGTCAACATCACATAGACCGGCCTTCAACAGACTATCAGAGACTCAAGCAACTGTGTCGACACACAGGATTTGTGTCGACAAATAGGATTTGTTTCGACACACAGAATATATGTCGACACATAGGATTTGTGTCGACACACAGAACATCTGTCGATACACAGAATATCTGTCGACACCAACTCTGTCGACACCAGAAGTCAGATTATGTCGACACACAGAATATCTGTCGACACCAACTGTGTCGACACCAGAAGCCAACTCTGTCGACACACAGATCAACTGTAGATAAAAATTATGTCGACACACTCAAGACAGTTTTCCAGCTCGACGAAATAAGAAGCTGAGCTCGACGAACACTATTCTCTGGTCGACGAAATCTTGGAGACTATACTTCAACACTTGAAGTTCAGAGAACATCAAAATATTCTAAGTCCAGAACAAGACTTTGGTCGACGAACTTGATCCTCAACTTGACAAACTTGAGAGAGAATAAGCAAGTCTGGATAATACAGTTCTGTTTTCAGCTTGACGATTTTGGAATTCAGCTCGACGAACAGCTATCATCTGTTCAACGAACACAGCTTCTCAGCTCGATGAACAGCTATCATCTGGTCGACAAACACAGCTACTCAGCTCGACGATTCCTATTATTTGTTCGACGATTCCAGACTTAGTCATTTTCCATCCTTCTGTCTCTTTCCAAATGAAATAATTCCTGGCAAATTAATGCTCAAACATTCTCTAAATATAACCATTAGACAGAGCATTAGTAATGGTCTTCTCCAGGATTATTGCTTGTCATTTTTCCATGGGACAGTTGGAAAAATAATTCAATGCAGATTATTCACAGGCCGTCAGCATTGATTGCATAGAAATTAAAATTCCAAAAGGTAATTTTAGACAGAGAATATTAAAAAGGATTTCAGTCTTCTTCTGACAGATAATAAACATAAGACACAAGATAGAAGATGAACGAACATAGAGAAGATTAACGAATAGAGAGAAAGAGAAGAACAACACACAGGGCAATATCACTGAAGCAACTGGAAGCCCTAGATCAGAGAAGTAACAGCAATCTGAAGAAGAAGAACATCCATCCATATCAAGAGTCTTCTTCTTCCTTATACACTCCAGGATTCTTCAAGGACAACAGAAACTTTATCAGTCAAGGAAGTTCCTGGAGATCTCTCTGGTCAAGGCTGAAGATTGATGGCCTACACCCTGAAGCAAAGCTCCAGATCTTCCCCAAACCATTCTACATCTCAGGGGGAGCCTTTACTAACATCAAATCCACATAAGTCTTCTCAGTTGTTATTGAGAAAGAGAAGACAAAATCAATCTCTCACCCCCTCTTGTATAAAGGGTTCTTTAACTCCCTTCAAAAGTTATTCTTGGTTGCAAGTCACCTGATCAAAAGACTTGAGGTTTGGTTTTTGAGTACCTGATCAAATGCTCATTGTTGTCAAGCACCTGATCAAAAATCTGAGTGGATTCCTACCAGGGTGGTAGAAGACTGGATGTACCCAAGTTGGGGAACCACTATAAATTCTTGTGTCGTCTGGATGCCCATTTCTTTTGTGTTCTTGTTATGGCTGTGATTATTAGGACTGTTGTGTGCTTATTTAATTAGTTTTAATTCTGCACTTTTTCATTTACAGCAAAAGCTGTAATAGTTTTTTAAGGTTCCAAAAATACTCTATTCACCCCGCCCCCCTCTAGAGTATTTCAGATCTAACACATCACTTTCAATTGGTATCAAAGCTAACTTTCAATTGGTATCAGAGGAGGTTCCTTTGGTTGTATAAACTAATCCTTGAACCAAAGATTCTTTGTAAGATCTAAATATTATTTTATTTCCATTTAGATTTATATACACAGCTATGACACAGAACAAGGACTATGCAAGCACCAGACCTCCAGTTTACAACCTGAATAGGTTTGCCATCTGGAAGGCAAGAATTAAGTTGTACATGAATTATATTGATGAAGATATCTACAACTCCATCTTGACAGGTCCCCGATAGGCATCTACCTCTACAACAACATCTTCAAATATAAATGTCGTTCCATCATCTTAATGGACAGATGACCAGAAAAGGCTAAAGATTGCTGATGCACAAGCAATGAACATTCTTGCACAATCAATGTCTGATGACATTTTTGAGGAAATTGTTGAATGTTCATCAGCAAAATATATGTGGGACTCCCTCACAGCAATGGCTGCTGGATCAGCTAAAGAAAGAAATCTTAAAGCTGAAACCTGGAGTGACTCTGATGCCTCATCCTGCACAACTGAAGATGAAGAAGAGACAAAAGCAAAGGAATTTTGTCTGATGGCAATTATGTCTGTTGCAGTAACCCTGATGAAGAATCAGACTCTGATGAAGAATCAGAATGCGAACCAGAAGAAGATCAGGTAATCTCTATCCTTGATCTTTCATCAGAAGAATTTAAAACTGATTCAAATTATTATGTAAAGACTTAATTCAATCTGAGAAGGAAATAAAACTCCTCAGAGAAAATCTAAATAATTTATCTTCTAAAAATACAAAACTCAAAGAAGATTTGAAGAATACTCTTGAACAGATAATTTCTTTAAAATCAATTAAAGGAAAAGAAAAGTTAGAGGACATAGATAAAATTACTGAAGAATTACAACAGAATAAATCAAATCATTTTGTTCAAAATAATTTGTTGAACCGAGCTTGACGAAAACAACACCATTCGTCGAACAAAGCTCGACGAACTATGAACAAAGATTTTGATCTTAACTGGTCTGGAATCTATGCTCGACGAAATAAATACACTTCGTCGAACAGAGATCGACGAAAATGGAATACAGAAAACAACTATTATCATTCTATAAAAAGAGATCGACGATCTAGTACAATTCTTCGAACTCAGGTCGACGAAATTACCTTAATTTGTCGAACTCAAGATTTCAGAATAGAAAATTTTATTCTCTTCCAAATTATAATCAAACTCAACATTTTACAAATCCTTTTACTGAGTGGATAATCCCTCCTAGGAA
>CM077158.1:47868182-48042090 GCA_039583875.1 Platanthera guangdongensis | reverse complement strand
TCCAGTGTTTTGGCACTGCAGGGATATCTTGATGGTCGGTCCAGTTATGGTTAGGGCTGGGACAGATAGAGAGTTCTGTCGCTAGGATGCCGGGCAATAGTGATTGTCGCTGGCGATAGTTCCTAGCTAATATTTTATTGTGAAGCCAGTCCTTGTGGACAGTGGGTATTGTGAGACTTATGAGTCTTAAAAATGGGCTTCATGCCGAAATGGATAAGGGAGAAGCCGACCCGCGTCACTGTGGCGATTGAGCAACGAGTAGGGCTGACCTGTCTCCGCGTTACGGTTGTCAACTTGAGTTGCCGGGTTATTGGCATTCGTTATAGCAATAATGAGCTCTTAGGCTTGCACGCCATTAAGACTAAAGTCTCTGGATGTAGGCCGTGGAGCGCAAGCTCAAGGTTGGACGTTTTGGAATGGTTGGTGAGGCATGATACTTCGGCACACCTAATATGTTGCCTGAGTGTACGAAAGTTTGGCCGCTAAGGCATTCGTTTGTGATATGTTGCAACTGTTTCTGACATGATTGATGACATCACTCTCACCTCAACTATGGTTTCCAACAAAATGAGGTCTAATAGAAAGAGGAACTTGAAGGACATCCACCAATCTGAAGAGTATGTTCCATAGCTCACTCAAACAATAGGAACACAATTCTCCAATTCCTCTATCTACCAAGCTAGTTGTGCTGCTTTAACCTAACAGGATAAGTAGCTCAATTTTTTGTATTTCATGAGAGTGGAAGTAACTACCGAGTTGGGTGTTTTAAGGACTAGTGATCCCCGATTCAGTTGTTGGAGTAAAGGGAATACATCACAACGTTTTTTTAGCATTTCTTCCATCCCGTTGACTCTATAGTTGCCCCTGTTCCTTTTCCAGGAACGTGAATGTATACCCATAAGTGGCCCAACTTAGGCACTTAAACATGGGAGTCATAAGTAGCCCAACTCAGGCATTTCAACATGGAAGCCATGTTAATGAATAAGGTGGAGATACTTGACAAAATTTTTGACTCGGTATGAGGTGTCAGTTAGACGTAGTGTACAAGAGGGGTACTAAGCAAAGTGTACCTAGCACGAGTATTTACCTATGGTGAATACCCATGGTTGTCATCTTTACTTAATGGTATTCCGTTGATATGTATCTCTTGGACTACCCACCTCACGACGAGAGAGGATTTCGATCTATCTTTTCACACATACCTTGTATAAGTTTTGATTAACCTGTATTTTGCTTTCTATTAGCATTTCAATAATTTTAGTTATAATAGTGATCTCCCCTTATATAAGGAACTGCATGCAAGTCTTAGGATTTCTCATAGGGTCTTTTGCAAGCTCTCTTCAAGAGGAATTACTAGAGGAAACCAACCCTCAAGACTCAATTGTTGATGCAAGCATATATTGCGCATCTGTATCTCATTTCTGATTCTGATGCTGTGTACCAATTTGTGTATGTATCAATTCGTCTGTCCTGGAATGTTCCCCATTGCAGCCTTCAGTCACTGACACTTACCCTTGCAGTCACAGTGATCAGCTTGACTGATCGATTAGGAGTCGATCGACCTCGAACTGTTGTACCCCATGTCTTCAACCTCGCCTCATGTCAAGCTCGATCCCTCTATGGCCGCATGTCGTCGGTATTTTCTCTTCAGACGCCCTCTAATAGTCCTCTAACAACCATTCTAGGTGCTACTCAAGCGCAGACAATATATGGAAGTAGGTCGCTGCCCTAGCCATCATTCTGGACTAGTCCACTCGACTTCGCCGCCGCAGACTCCACATGAATTCTCTGATAGACGCACTGCATAATTCAGTAGATGTTCCACTTGCGTAGGCTTCGCCACTGACACACAATCACGTTCCTCATGACTCCTCTTCAGTTTGTTGAAGCTCAATTGACGACAACCTGCCTTTTGACGAGCGAAGATTCAAAGCAAGTCACTGCAAACTCATATTCTTGATTTATTTAATCTAAAACTACAATATATGAGATAGTGTCAGGGAGTTGTAGGAGTTTACTTGAAATCTCTTGTGTGCTCTCTTGGAGAGTAACTCTTAGAGTGGATCTTAAACTCTCCAAGAGTTATTTACTTTTAAGAGTGGATCTTAAACTCTCCAAGAGATATATACTTGCAAATAGACGGAGGAATAAGCTGTGAAAGAATCAACAACTATTGAACCCTCATCTTTTGGAGGAAGGACCACTGATAGCAGTTTGTCTTATTAGTAGTGATCAATGGGAAGAAGTGAAGATGCTAGCAATCAAGATGCAGATCTAGAAATTAACAAAAGGTCCTGGATTCAACATTTAAGATACAAGCATTGATTTCTGCCCTCCCGATTTATTATGGAGAGGCTATTCTTTCAGCCGCAATTTAGACTTCAACTTCAATGTTTTTTTTTAAATTCTTCTCTGATGAATTCCTCTTTGGCTGCATAAAGTCCTAGTTGAAGCAGTCAAAAAGCGGGAAATACCAACTTGACAAAGGGGTAAGTTCTTCTTAAATGCGATACGAACCATTCATCTTATCTTAATATAATAGAAAAATAAAGGCAAGAGTAACTCATGAATCATCCTAATTAAAGTAAATATTGTAAATTACGCGAAGGATGTAATTTTATTAATTGTTTCATATTACTCATTCTTGTACTCATACGGGCTGTTTTGGAGGAGATTCAATCTCTCTGGCTGGGAGAGGGTCATCTATATAACAAAAATCTACTTTCTTCCTATGTTATCTCTGACGGTATGCCAGTATGTGCTCTATTTGTTGTGTGCTGTGAGGACAAGCAATATTCATAAATACCAACAGCAGCAGTATATTTAATTCCCAGTCATTTGAAAGTTTCTGCACTTTAATATTGCAATTATGCAACAGGGCATTCGTTTAAAAACGTTGGTGCATTCAGTTTTGAGATCTTGTATGCCACTAGTTTTAATGATGGTTGCATTTGAAGGCTATACTGTTATAGTTTTGGAATAGAAAATTAATTTTTCCTTAATGAGCGTTCACCTCTTTGATCTGGCATAATAAACATATTACTCTAATTATATGTTCAAATGATATATTTCGTTGGAAGGGTTTTTTTTAATCTATTTATTTACTATGAAAAAAGCAGGGTAAGGTTTACCTACATTTCACCCTTGTGGTGAGACCTTTTCCCGGACCCTCACTACGCAGGGATGCTTTGTGCACCGTGCTGCCCTTTTTATTTATTTATTTACTATGCATTATGAAGATCACATAGATGGCAAATTACTAATATTGAATCCTGTAGAAAAATTGAGCATTGAAACCTGTGGGTTGTTTTTCTTGTATTAACCTTCAAGTATGAGTACATATATATAGGAAGAGAGGAAGAGAGAAGTCCCAAAAAATACAATGTAGGACAA
Source organism: Platanthera guangdongensis (assembly GCA_039583875.1). Classification (NCBI taxonomy): domain Eukaryota; kingdom Viridiplantae; phylum Streptophyta; class Magnoliopsida; order Asparagales; family Orchidaceae; genus Platanthera; species Platanthera guangdongensis. The sequence goes on along the minus strand of CM077158.1, from coordinate 48,038,697 downwards.
AACATAAGACACACATGGGTTTATAAATGAGCCACAATTACAATGAGTTTTTACATATCTTTTTACTATCTTCTAACACTCCCCCGCAAGCTGGAACATACAAATCGTAAGCACCAAGCTTGGATAGGAACTGCTGATACAATGACCGAGGTAAAGCCTTAGTAAAGATGTCGGCAACTTGCTCAGAGGTTGGAACATGTTCCAATTCAAGTTTCTTCAGTTGGACCTTCTCCCAGACAAAGTGACAATCAACCTCAATGTGTTTTGTTCGCTCATGGAACACAGGGTTTTTCGCAATATGTATAGCAGTCTGACTGTTACAGAACAGAGTTGCTGGTGAGCAGAGTTTGACATCTAAATCACAAAGAAGGATCTCCAACCAGGTAAGTTCAGAAACGACATCTATCATTGCATGATACTCGACTTCAGCAGAAGAGCGGACAACAACCGATTACTTCTTGCTATGCCATGTGATAAGATTTCCTCCAAAGTAGGTACAAAAACCAGTGGCGGACCGTCGATCATCAAGCGAGCCCGCATAATCAGCATCAGTGTACACAACAAGAGATAAGGAGGAGGATGGCTTGTATACCAACCCTCATCCCGGGGCAGCTGTCAAGTACCTGAGAATGCGTTCGACAGCCTGTAGATGAGAGATCATTGGTGAATGCATAAAGCGACTGACCACTCCAACAACAAAAGAGATATCATGCCTTGTAACTGTTAAGTATATCAGTTTTCCTACAAGACGCCGATAATATTCAGGATTTGTAAGCAGAGAATCTGATTCTGTTCCATGAGCACTTAGCTTGTGGTTGACATCCATAGGTGTTTCCGCGGATTTACATCCGGAATAACCAACATCCAGAAGAAGGTCAAGAAAATATTTCTGTTGAGATAAGACCAGGCCATCAGGTCGACGAGCAACCTCAAGTCCAAGGAAGTATCAAGATTTCCCAGATCTTTTGTTTGGAAGACCGAGTTTAAGTGTTGTTTGATCTAGTGTATCCTGATTGAGTCATCGCCTGCTATCAAAATATCATCCACATAGACTAAGAGAATGACAACCCCTGTTGATTGATGACGAGTAAAAAAGTGAGAAGTTTGCCGAGCTCCACTGAAAGCTAATGTCACGAACATCCTTGCTAAATTTTTCAAACCAAGCCGGAGAGGACTGTTTGAGACCATAAAGAGCTTTACACGGACGACACACCCGAGACTCCCCCGTGGTCTCAAGCCCGGGAGGTTGGTGCAAGAAAACAGTCTCATGAAGATCACCATTAAGAATTGCATTTTTAATGTCCAGCTGATGTAGGGGCAGGTGACAGTGAACAACAAGTGAAATAAGGACCCGAACAGAGTTTAGTTTGGTGACAGGGGAGAAGGTCTCCTCATAGTCCAAGCCCTATTGCTGAGTGAATCCACGAGCCACAAGACGGGCCTTGAGGCTGTCGATTGTCTCATCCGGAGCATGTTTAATGACAAAGATCCATTTACAGCTAATGCAGGACTGGGCGGGAAGAAGAGGTACCAGATCTCAAGTGTGATTAGCCCAAAGGGCTGACATCTCAACATCCATTGCCCCACGCCACCCAGGGTATTGAAGAGTCTCCTGCACAGTGTTAGGAATAAAAATATAGGAAAGAGAAAGTGCAAATTTGAGCAGAGGAGGAGAGAGACGATGTAACGAAATGTAGTTCGCGAGTGGATGAGCCGTAGAAGTGGAGGTAGGATCAGCTGACCACGAGATAGTACTGGTAGACGGTAGCAGTGGTTGGGACCCGAAGTTCGGATTACGACGAGTGTTGACACGGAGGAGAGGTGGTTTGGGTGGTTGTGGTTCCGCGTGGGGTGTTGGAAGAAGAGGAGGTAGAGAAGTCATGACTGGAACAGTAGGATGAGGCACGGGTAGCACAAGTGAAGGAGCTGAAGTTGATGAGTGAAAGAGTTGGTCTTCCAGGAAAGTAACATCAGCTGAAACAACCACTTTTCTGTCGACTGGAGAGTAACATACGTAACCTTTTTAAGTGTGAGAGTACCCCACGAACATACATTTGGTTGCACGAGGGGCAAATTTGTTCGTAGGCGAACGTTCGGCTCGTATATTCACGCGCATTATCAGTTCGAATGATTTTAAGCGGAGAAGAGAACTGAGTACGAAGTTCAGTAACGAACGTACGAAATATAGAAGTAAGTTCGGTACGATCTTGTAGTAAATATAACCATGTTATACGAGAGTAATCATCGATAAACGTTACAAAGTAGCGGTACCCAAATACACTAGGGACTTTATAAGAGCCTCAAATATCAGAATGAACAATAGATAAAAGAGTAGTACTCCGATGACAAACATAACTAAAAGAAACTCGATGTTGTTTACCAAATATACATGATTCACACGTAAACTCATGCAGAGAGATCCAAAAGAGCTTGTTTGAGAATCTGGAGGGAAGCATTCCCGAGGCGACGATGTCAATCAACCGAGGAGATGATAGAAAGAGTAGATGGAAGAACATCAAGAAGATAGAGCCCATGGGACAGCCGCCCCCTACCAATAATATTTCGCATTCTCCGATCCTGCACAACAAAGAACGATGGTGAGAATGTAACATGACAATCAAGATCCTGCTTAAGTCGGCTAACAAAAAGTAAGTTAAATGGGGAGCCCGGGACATGAAGAACCGAGGTTAAGGAGAGGGTGAGTGTGAGATGGATAACAGCAGCTCCTGAGACAGGGGTGGATTCACCATTGGCCACAGTGATAAACTTGGGATGAGGAAATGCCAAGTATTCTGGTGGCTTCTGGGAAGTAATGTGGTGGGTGACACCAGAATCCATGATTCAGTGGGAACTCCGAGATAGACAAGATATACCTTCATTGGCGATGGAAGCCACAGAGTCCGAGGAGCGAGCAATCACCCCTTGGAGCTGCTGAAGCTGGGTGCGAAGAAACAGATGAAGAATCAGATGTAGAAGGAGAGTGCGGAGACTCGGCTTTAGTAGAGGCAATAAGATGGGCGTCAGACCATGCTTACGATAACAGGCGGCCTCCAGATGATTATCCCGACCACAGAAAGTGCATTTAAGGGGGGATTTGTCATCACGTCCTCGTCCCCGAGACGTGTGGCGACCCCCACGGGCTGAAGGACCACGATTGGAGTGATGTGGTGAAGGTAGCTGTAGAAGCGCTGGAGAGGGACGCATAGGAGCCTCGGGTGACGGGGTGACCTTCAGAAGCATTGAGCAGACATCTGAGAGAGAGGGAGTAGTGACTGAGGAGAGGATCTGAGCTCGAACACTATGCAGATGAGATGGGACCCTCGCCATCATCATGGAAATCCCGACGACCTCTTTTTGTGCCCGTTGAGCAACCAAATCTGCAGTAGGAGGCTGGTGTTGTATCCAAGCCTCAACAAGGGTCTTGGCCTTGTCAACGAAGGAAGTCATATCGCCTGGTATCTCGGGATCAAGAGATTGATGATCAGTGATGATATCAAACAACTGTTGGAGGCTGTTTTGGCCAGACTAGAAGGAATGGAGTTCCTCCCACATGGACTTAGCTATGTCATGATACATGGCCATCCTGTAAGGCTCAGTATCTATGAAGTTGAGAAGCCAGGATTGCACACGGACGTCATCACGAAGACACACATTAGTGGGAAGGACAGGAGTAGCCCGGGTTAAGTGATGAAGAAGTCTTTCGTCTGGAGCACTCGACGAACAGAATGCACCCATTTCACAAAGTTTCATTTGCCATCGAGAGATATGGTGGTAATCCTGTGTTCATCCCGAAGTTCAGTAGCAGGAGTAGCAACACGAGGTGGTAGATGCGAGGCAACAGTGGACTCGCCAGAGGCAGTAGTGGAACCCATGAAACCGCAGCGAGGAGATCAAAAGGACTAGCCGCCAGAAGAATGAAAGTGAAGCAAGGATTAGCCAGAAGGAGAGACATCCTAGCCGCAACGAATAGAATGCAGTAGAGGCCGCAACGAGGAAGGGGCTCAACGACTAAATGAGGCCGCACCAGAGAGGTCACAACGGGAAGCAGTTGCTGCAGCGAAGAGAGGGCGCCACAACTAGATGAAGCCGCAGCAGAGAGGAGGTCGCAGCGGAAAGCAGATGCTGCGAGAAGAGGTCGCAGCAAGAAGCAAATGCTGCGAAGAGAGAAGAGGTCGCGGCGAGAATGTTGTTGCAGCAAGAAGAGCCGAGGAGGAGAAACAACAACTAGATGACGTCGCAACGAAAAGGAGGGGTCGCAGCGGGAAGCAAATGCTGCAAAGAGAGAAGAGGTCGCGGCGAGAAGTTTGCCGAAGCGAGAAGGAGGCCGCAACGGATAGGTGTCACGGTCACCACAGCGGACAAAGTCGCGGCAAGAAAGAGCAGTAAAACAAGCAAACCGGCAGGGGGGTCCACCAGGTCTTGAAGGGAGAAAAAACCTATAAAAGGTTGAGGGAGGGGAGAGAAGAAAGGGTGGGGAACGACGAGAGATGAAGAAGAAGCGATTAGCACTAAACTTGCCGCAACGGATAGCGGTTAGTCGGAGAACAACCAACAGTTAGAAGAAATCAAACCGCAAGCTGCAGCGGGTAAACAACAAGAAGGACAAAACCTGCCTCTGATACCGTGTAGAAAAACTGAGCATTGAAACTTGTGAACTATATTTCTTGTATTAACCTTCAAGTATGAGTACATATATATAGGAAGAGAGGAAGTCTCAAAAAATACAATGTGGGACAAAACATAAGACACGCATGGGCTTATAAATGATGAGCCACAATTACAATGAACTTTTACATATTTTTTTACTATCTTCTAACAAATCCAAATTTAAAGGTGGAGGTCTGGTTGGGCACTATTAGAGAATAAATGATTATTATATTGAATAATAGTCGAGTAATTGAAAAAGGATGGAGTAATCGGGAAAATAAAATGATAGGGAAGTAGAGATAACAATGTAGCAAGGATTATTTTCTTGTAGTATCAATTTAGGTTATAATTTACAATGAAATTATTGGACCAAACTAGATAAAATCCCCTTTATAGTTCTCACATTGCTTTACATATAGCAAACTTCGATCCGACTTGCACATGACAAATATGCAAGAAAGAGATCTTACATAACACCCTATGAGAAAAAGGGTAGTGGGTGTGCTCTTTTGTTAGAGTTGTCATTCTAATGAAATATGCAAGAAATAGAGAGTATTTTGGTACAAAATAGATATACAAAATAGATATACAAAATTATGTTAATTATAGAAGAATTAAATTAAAAAATCATGTCGTGAAACTATGAGAACGAGTAATAGAAAGAAGAGTAAGACGAGAGACTAGCATCTCAAAGAATCAATTTGGATTCATGCCAGAGCAGTCGACCATGATAGCTATACATTTCTTGAGGAGACTCATTGACAACTATCGAAAAAGAAAACAAAATTTGCATATACTATTTATCGATCTAGAGAATGCTTATGATAGAGTTCCAAGAGAGATCTTATGGAGAATCTTAGAAAAGAAAATTGTAAATGTATCTTACATTGACATAATAAAAAATATATATACAAATTCGGTGATGAGGGTGAGGACATATGGAGGATTAACACCGGAATTCTCTATCATTGTTGGCTTACATCAAGGTTCAACTTTAAGCCCTTATCTCTCTACCTTTATCTTAGATGAGCTCAACGGGCATATCCAACAAGCAATACCTTGGTGTTTATTGTTTGCAGATGATATTGTTTTGGTCGATTAGACGCACATGGGGTGTAAATGCGAAACTTGAATCTTGGCGAGACACTATAGAAAAGAAGGGTTTTAGGTTGAGCAGGGCAAAGACGTGTATATGGAGCTTAAATTTAGCAATGCAAAAATGATGGATGACTTCGTTATTAAGTTGGGTGATCAAGATATTTTTGGCAGTGTGTGCTTTAAATATCTTGGATCGATAGTTCAAAAAGATGGAGGTGTTGATAAAGATGTGGTACATATTATCCAAGTAGGTTGGTTGAAGTAGAGAGACGCGTCAGGGATCTTATGTGATCGTAAAGTACCATTAAAACTTAAAAGGCAAGTTTTATTGCACTGCAATTAGACCAACAATGCTCTATGGTTCTGAGTGTTGTGTAGTGAATTGTGTACATGCAAAAAATGGGAGTTGCGGAGGTGAGAGTACTTAGGTGGATGTGTGGGCACATGAGATTGGATAAAATTAGGAATGAATCTATCAGGGATAAGTCAGGAGCGGCACAATTGTAGAGAAGATGCGAGAAGTTCGACTAAGATGGTTTGCACATGTATAAAGGAGACCATTAGAGACATCAGTCAGGCGTTGTGAGAGTTTATTCACTAGGCATGTTAAACAGGGGAGGGGTAGACCCATAAAGACTTAGAATGAAACTATAAGGAAAGACATGATATACTTAGGCATTAGTGAGATCCATATAGCCGACCCCACTATAGTGGGATCAAGGCTTGAGTGTTGTTGTATTATTTATAGTGGAATCTGCGGTTGTCAAGGTATGCTGTAGATCAATCTCTACTATGAGTATCTCCTCAAGGCTAGTAGTTGTTGAGGTCCCTGTAACATCCTCTTTCTTTTTTGGTGTGGTTTCTAACTTTGTGTGAAGGACACATGAAGATAATTTTTGGTTGTGCAGCTTCCGTTCATCATATTCTACTCCATGAATGTTTTAGGATAACAAATTTGATTAAAAAAGTACAGAATTTGTCACATATCAAGCTCATTAAATTAACAGGCTTTTAGGGATAAATATTCAGAATTTTGTGATGTCGAAGTACTCAGTTCACGAGGATTGGAGAAAATGCTATTACAAGGGGTAAAAACAATTTGATTTAAAGGACAACTAATAATAACAAGTATTTAAACATAATTTATCATGTGTTGATCTAGTGTAATATCTTGATAAAAATGATCAAATTCCATCCCTAAGCTGTTTTACTATATTATATATTAAAGCACCAATGATCTTTATATTATTGCAACTTTTTACTAGTTAACTGTTGCGCCCCCGGACGGAGCCCGACTATTTGGGCGTCAGTACATGCGAAGGCGGAAGGAAACCGAAGGCGACAACGGGGCTGAACTAACCGGTTCAGCCCTCTCTCCCTCTATCTGAAGATCGGCGGTATGGGGGCCGAACCAGACCGGTTCAGCCCCCATATGGGGAGGGGCCGGCCGGCCCCTCTCAACCCCGGGTATAAATAACCCGGGGGGCTCTCTTGGTGGAAAAGCAAGATTATTCCAAGGTATTCTCTCTTCTCTTCCACTCAACCCTAATTCTCTAGTTCTTTCCCTTTAGATCTCTCTCTCTCCCCCTTCCTCTTCCTATCAATTGGTACCAGAGGTTCTTTCCTCCACCATGGTGACTACTCGAACGCAAGATGAAATCGGCTGCATGGAAACCCTAGAAGAAAATCTGATGGGGTTGACGGATTCAGTGGCCGCCATCGAGGAAAATGTGAAAACATCCACGCAAAGGCTAGAAGAACGGATCGACACCCGAATAGAGGAGATCATGACGTTATTGGCACAAAATTTGAAGGGTAAGGCCGTGGCGGAAGAGGATCCGGGCGGATCTTCCGTTCCACGGTCCGATCCGCACCGGAGCGTCGAAAACGGGGGGCAAAGGGAGGCGGAAGGCTCAGCCAGGGATCAGGATCGGGGCGTGGGACTCGCAGCAGGGGCCAGATCTGGCCAGGGCGGCGGAATTGGTGCAGGAGGGTTCGGCGCAGGCGGGTTCGACGCAGGGGGGGACGACGGCTTGGGCCCAGGCGGCGGGTTTGGCGCTAGAGGGAGGGCATCGTGGTGGCTGTTTCCCCCATATGGAGGGGGGGGGAAGGCCTGCTGCCTCACCCGGCCGGAAGGGGGCAGCCCGTGGGGTTCGTGGGAGGCGTGCAGTGGGGTGGTCAAAGCGTTCCAGTGGCGGGGTCGTTTCATCAAGGGTTCCCGGGAATGCCTTTTGAACCCGGGGAACCAAGAAGGCCGACAGAGTATGGACATGAGGCGGGGTGGCGTGGACAGGCTGGCCCGCGGCCGTACATGCCGCCAAAGTTGACGCAGATGAATTTTCCAAGTTCAATGAGGGTGACGCCCGGAGTGGCTGCAGAAGGCGGAACTGTTTTTCAGTTATCAGGAGATTCCCGAAGGGCAGTGAGTGCAGTTAGCATCATTCCACCTGGAGGATGATGCTTTCCAATGGGTGCACTGGTTCCTGAGGGGCAAGGACTACATGCCCTGGACCGAATTTGTGGATGGATTCACTACTCGTTTTGGGCCATTGGAGTACGAATACTTTGAGGCACTCCTACAGAAGCTGCGCCAGAAGGGTACAGTGATGGAGTACCAAACAATGTTCGAGAAGTTGGCTAACCGAGTACAGTGGGAAGAAAAGACATTACTCAGTTGTTTTGTGTCGGGCCTCAAGGATTATTTGCGGGCTGAGATCTAGTCCTACATGCCCCGCAACCTGAATCATGCGATCAGTTTAGCTCGGATACAAGAGGAACGCTACAACAGGCAACGCTCCCGCAACGCAACATGTACTGCTACCACCACGACGGTGATGTGAAGGGAATCCCAGGGTCCAAGCTAGCCGGTTGTCACTCGGCTGACTTGGCCGGAACTTCAGAAGCGGGAGGAAAAAGGGTTGTGCTTCAACTGTGATGAGAAGTTCGCTCCGGGGCACAAATGTCAAAAGGTGTAGGTGTTCATGCTACATGAGGATGCCGAGGAGGAGGTGGACATGGTCCCCGAGCCGGACTTGAAAGAGGAGTCAGCGGTGACTGAGTTTGGAGTATCGATACAGGCTATGGAGGGCTGCAACACCCCCCTCACTATGCGCATGGAGGGCAAGGTCCGATGGGATCATGTGACGATTTTGATAGATAGTGGGAGTACCCACAACTTCATCCATCCCGAGGTGGCGCGCCGAGTGGGACACGTGTTCGATCGAGGTGCTTCCTTTCAGGTTATGGTGGCCGATGGGAGCAAGCTGCAGTGTGAGGGGGTGATGAAGCAGGTGGAGCTCAACATGCAAGGCTACACAGGTCATACAGATGTTTATCTTCTTCGCATCTGAGGTTCAGACATGGTGCTTGGGGTACATTGGCTGCGACAGCTACGACGAGTCACCTTTGATTGGAACCACATGACTATGGAGTTCTTACAACATGGAAAGCAGTTTTGTATGAAGGGCCTAAAATCATCTCCAGTGAAGGAGGTCTCTGTCCGGAGCCTACAACATATTGGGGAAGAAGGCAACATGATGACAGTGCTTTTGGGAGTGAAGTCGGCCGACACTGGGCCATCTGAGGTACCCGTCCAGATGCATTCTCTCCTAGAATAGTATGCTGACATATTCTAGGAGCCCTGCACTCTTCCACCACCGCGCTTTCAGAATCATCAAATCGTCCTCAAAGCGGGGGCGGAGCCTACCAACATCCGGCCATATCGATATCTGCACATGCAGAAGGCTGAGATCGAGCGCAGTGTTCGTGAGATGCTAGATGCGGGGATCATCCGCCCCAGTACGAGCTCATTTTCTGCCCCGATCATTTTGGTCAAGAAGAAGGATGGTTCGTGGCGGTTCTCCGTACACTACCGCGCGTTGAACAGTGCCACTGTAAAGGACAAATTTCCTATTCCTTTGATTGAAGAATTGTTGGACGAACTGCACGGCGCACAGCGGTTCACCAAGCTGGACTTGCGGTCCGGTTTCTATCAGATCCTTATGCGAGAGGGAGACATCCACAAAACAACTTTTCGGGCACATGACGGCTTCTATGAGTTCCTGGTAATGGCCAACGGGCTGACCGGTGGGTCGTCCACCTTTCAGGCCAACATGAACGAGATTTTTCCTCCTTCGCCGTTTTGTGTTGATCTTCTTCGATGACATTCTCATATACATTCCCAGTTGGGAGGAGCACTTAGCTCATGTTGAAGAAGTCTTCTCCATCCTCCGCCAGAACCAACTCTACGCGAAACGGTCCAAGTGTTCCTTCGGTCAGGAGGAGGTGGAATACTTGGGACATTTAGTCTCGGCTCAGGGCGTCAAGGCCGACCCCCGGAAGATTGAGAGTATGTTGTCCTGGCCTCGGCCCCATACTATACGGGTACTATGGCAAGATCGCCCGACCTCTTACTCAATTGCTGCAGGACGCCTTCCTCTGGCAGGATGAGGCGGAGGAGGCCTTCCAAGCATTCAAGAAGGCCATGACGACTACGCCGTTCCTAGCGCTTCCCGATTTCACCAAGGAGTTTGTAGTGGAGACCGATGCTTCAGGAGTGGGGCTCGATGTTGTATTGATGCAAGAGGGGCGGCCCATAGCCTTCTACAACAAGGCGTTGACTCCTCGGACGCTGGGGTTGTCCACCTACGAGAAGGAGATGTTGGCGGTCATTCATGCAGTGGCCCCGTGGCAGACATATTTGTTGGGAAGAAATTTCAAGATCCGGACTGACCATCAGAGTCTAAAACATTTCTTGGAACAGCGGGTCTCTTCTCCTTTCCAACAGAAGTGGGTGACCAAACTTCTAGGGTATGATTATGAGATCGTCTACCGGCACCGGAAGGACAATCGGGTTGCTGATGCTTTGTCCCGCTTACCTGAGGGCGCCCTCGCTCAGATTTTTACACCACTGCTTGACTCCATTGACGAGATACTGGACGAGATACAACGTATTTCCGTGTTTCAACCTATTATGGAGGCTCTTCGACAGGCTCGTGAGACAGCTCCGGGCTACCATCTTCAGAATGACAGGTTGTTCTATCAGGGCCGCGTGGTCATTCCTTTGAAATTAAGTCCGCGTGGTCAGCTCTTCGACAGGTTGTTCTATCAGGGCTCGTGATTCCGATTTGCCATGTCTTGCTTTTGTTTATTTTCCCTACCATGCAATATTTACATGGGAAATGAAGTCCTTTCATATGAAATCCATGTCTAATTTTATAAAGGTTCATATGAAATTGTCATATATCAAACTTATAGAAGTCATGCCTAATTTTATAAAGTTTCATATGAAATTTTGTCATATACCAAACTATGAAGTTAAAGAACCCTAATTTACAATCTACTCAATTAAGTAAATAATGTAGAATAAGAACTGATGCTAGTTAACCTTTTGATATTCATGTTAAAATGAAACTTCCATATGCATTTAAGAAACTATGGAGAGTTATATTAATGGTCTTGATTTCTAAGAAACAAATGAGAAAAAAAACATTTTGCCTTCACGTTTGACCGACCGATCGTCATATTTTTACAAAAACAAAAGAGCAGCCACGTGCACAAATCATCCATGTGCAGTGAGGGTCTGGGGAAGGCTCCCACCACAAGGGTGAAATGTAGGCAAACCTTGTCCTGCATTTTTTTGCAAAATGTAATAAAAATTCTTCTCAAAGTCATCTTAATGTTCTTGATCAATTGTTTTTTTCTTCTTTTTTTAATGTTGTGAGCCTATTTTGTTTAGATGTGATCAACATTATACTTTTATTTTATGTTCTTTTTATTAATAGTTTTTTTGCCCTTTATATTATCTTGTTTTTATGTGCTTTTGGTACATATATTTCTTGTCTTATGCTTATCAAATTTGTTTGCATTTCTAGACACCATTATGCCTTCATTCTTCAAGTCAAATCACACAGCAAATTCTTTTATCATATATTTTGTCTACAGAGAAATTTCTAGCTTCTGTTCATCTTCATTCTCTTTTCACCTCTTTTGAGTCCACACTTTTAATTTGACTATCTCCCTTTTTTTTTGCAGAAATGGGAAAAAAAGTAATGGCTGCATATGAGCCCAAAAGCATCCTCATCACTGGGGCTGCTGGCTTCATTGCATCCCATGTTGCTAACAGACTCATTCGCAATTACCCTGCATACAAGATTGTCGTTCTCGACAAGCTTGACTATTGCTCCAGCCTCAAAAACCTATCCCCTTCCCGCACCTCCCCAAATTTCAAGTTCGTTAAGGGCGATATCGCCAGTGCTGATCTTGTCAGCTATCTTCTCATCACGGAATCCATCGACACCATAATGCACTTCGCTGCTCAGACTCACGTGGACAATTCCTTTGGAAACTCCTTAGAATTCACCAAGAACAACATATATGGAACTCATGTTCTCCTCGAGGCCTGCAAGGTTACCGGCCAAATCAGGAGGTTCATACATGTCAGTACTGATGAAGTTTATGGCGAGACTGACGAGAATGCCGTCGTCGGAAATCACGAGGCTTCTCAGCTCCTCCCGACGAATCCGTACTCTGCAACCAAAGCAGGAGCGGAAATGCTCGTGATGGCTTATGGAAGGTCCTATGGCCTACCTGTCATAACCACGCGCGGTAATAATGTGTATGGTCCAAATCAATTCCCGGAGAAGCTCATTCCGAAGTTTATCCTTCTGGCCATGAGAGGACGGCCCCTTCCGATTCATGGAGACGGTTCCAATGTGAGAAGCTACCTCTATTGCGAGGATGTTGCTGAGGCTTTCGAGGTTATTCTTCATCGAGGAGAGATCGGCCATGTTTATAACATCGGGACGATGAAGGAGAGGCGGGTGATTGATGTGGCGGAGGACATCTGCAAGCTTTTCTCGCTCGATCCTGATGCGGTGATCAAGTTCGTTGAAAACAGGCCGTTCAATGACCAGAGGTACTTCCTCGACGACCAGAAGCTGAAAATTTTGGGCTGGTCTGAACGGACGAATTGGGAGGAGGGGCTTAGAAAAACGATTGATTGGTACACGAACAATCCTGATTGGTGGGGAGATGTCTCGGGCGCCCTTTTACCTCATCCGAGGATGTTAATGATGCCGGGCACTGAGAGGCATTCCGATGGGCCCGAAGAAATCGCAAGGAACTTCAATAATCCGGCAGTGCCAGTTTCGACGACCACTGATTGCTCTACTAAAAAACCTTCTTTGAAGTTTTTGATATATGGAAGGACTGGATGGATAGGAGGCTTGCTTGGAAAGATATGCGAGAAGCAAGGGATATTGTATGAGTATGGGAAAGGTAGATTGCAAGATCGGGCTCAGCTCAAGTCAGACGTTCGCAATGTGAAACCGACGCATGTTTTCAATGCCGCCGGTTTGACCGGGCGTCCGAACGTCGACTGGTGTGAGTCCCATAAGCAAGAAACGATACGCACGAACGTTGTCGGTACGCTGATGCTTGCAGACGTTTGCCTCGAAAATGGGTTGCCCCTGATGAATTACGCAACTGGGTGTATATTCGAGTACAACGCACATCACCCGGAAGGCTCGGGCATCGGGTTCAAGGAGGAAGATACTCCAAACTTTACTGGTTCGTTCTACTCGAAGACAAAGGCAATGGTAAGCTTCTCTGAGCCATCTTCTCTGAGGAGAACCAATATTTTTTTTTGGAAAAAATTCTTCTGAGCTCATATTCAAATGATGCAGGTTGAGGATCTTCTCAATGAATATGATAATGTGTGCACTTTAAGAATTAGAATGCCAATATCTTCTGATCTAAGCAATCCTCGCAATTTTATCACGAAGATCAGTCGATATAGCAAGGTTGTGAACATTCCAAACAGCATGACGGTGCTCGAGGAGCTGCTTCCGATTTCTGTGGAGATGGCGAGGAGAGGCTGCAGGGGCGTGTGGAACTTCACCAACCCAGGTGTGGCGAGCCACAATGAGATCCTGGAGATGTACAGGGATTACATCGACCCGAGTTTTCGTTGGGCCAATTTTTCCCTCGAGGAGCAGGCGAGAGTCATCGTCGCGCCTCGCAGCAACAACGAGCTGGATGCTTCGAAGCTGAAGCGGGAATTCCCTGAGCTGTTGTCGATCAAGGAGTCTCTTGTGAAGTATGTGTTTGAGCCCAACAGGGGGCGGGAGCTTTCTTCATAATGTGTTTTACATTTTTCTCTTTGGAAGAATAGCTTTTTAATAATAATTTAACATTTTAATAATAAAATTTTGAGGTATGATAATTATTTATGGCATAGTTAAGTGAAGGTATATATATTCTAAATAAGGTTGTTACAAAAGGTCAGCTTTGAGAATCAAAGAATGTGATGGGTGAAAGAGTCTTGACTAAGGCTCCGTTTGAGAGGACTTATTTTCACCGGTCAAGCGGTTACGACCGCATGAATCACACCATAATTTATGGTCCGATTCATGCGGTCGTAACCGCTTGACCGATGAAAATAAGTCCTCCCAAACAGAGCCTAAGAGAAGAAAACTTTTGAAGTGGTGTGATGGAAAAATGTCGATTGCTAATTATTGGGGGGTGATTTCGTAAATCCTTGAATAGAAGAGGAGACATTGAAAGTAGATGAAATGGTTTTTAGAAAGTCATGTTGGGCTGGCCTTCAAGAAACTTATAAAATATTTTTCTCACAAAATTCATTTTAAAATCATCCAAACAATCTAAAAAGGATTGTACCGATGGAAATAAAGCTTTTCTCAGTGGTACCATTTGTTGCAGACCAATATGCAGGCACACCTTGCACTTGCTCGGTCAATATTTTTCCAACGTGGACCAATCGGTTCCTCCATTATTCTAATTTCGCGACCGTAAGAGCTGCAAATTGTGAGGGGAGCGTTCTCTAATTTCCATTTTCTTGGACGACACGATGAGAAACGAAGAAGATGACGGTCAACGAGCCGTAAGTGTGCCTAGTTTCCTGGATTCGCCATTTCGATTCCCAATGAGCATTTTGAAAGTATTTAGTTGCCTATCTAAATCACCTAAAGAGGGATGAATATGTGAGTTCTGCGTCTAATAGCGGATTAAAAATTATTATAAACAAACACCACATGAATTTATAGTGGTTCCCCGATTTGAGTACGTCCACTGTTCGGGTCAATATTTCTCAGTGATACCATTTGTTGCAGACCCATATGCAGGCACACTTTGGCACTTGCTCGTGTCAATATTTTTCCAACTTGGACCGATCGGTTCCTCGATTATTCTAATTTCGCGACCCGCAAGAGCTGCAAATTGTGAGGCGAGTGTTCCCTAATTTCCATTTTCTTGGACGACACGATGAGAAACGAAGAAGACGACGGTCAACGAGCTGTAAGTGTGCCTAGTTTCCTGGATTCTCCATTTCGATTCCCAATGACTATTTTGAAAGTATTTAGTTGCCTATCTAAATCACCTAGAGGGAAATGAATAGGTGAGTTCTGCGTCTAATAGCGGATTAAAAATTATTATAAACAAACACAACACAACACATGAATTTACAGTGGTTCCCCGATTTGGATACGTCCACTGTCCCGCCTCGCCTATCTACCAAAGGCTCGATTCGGCTACTTCATATTTCTCAGATTTAAACAAATCTTACAACTCGGAGTCACCACTCCTACTTCTCGGAGAACAACCTCTCCTACGCTCGGAAAACAAACTCGTCTACAACTCGATCATAATACAAGGATCTACACCTCTGAAAACTTCCCACAACAGTACAAAATAAGTTTTATACAACACTTTAGATTGAGAGTCAATCTATTTCTTCAGATCTGAAAATGTTCAATCTTCTTCTTCCTTGGAATGAAAACTTGAGGGTTTTGTAGAAGGAGAAGATTTGAAGTTAATCTGGAAAGTTTGATTTAAAAACTTGATCCGACAAGATCTTAAAACTCATGTAGAACTACGAACGAGATCTGTCAAATCACTTCTTGAAGGAATCACTGATCAAGAAAGACTAGGGGTCTGTTTGGGACAACTCTGGAGGATTGAAAAGCTCTTTTCCAACCGCCAGAGCTGTTATTGTCGTTGTTTGGGACAGCTCTTATATAAAATCGCTTTTTGAAGAGCCACTCCCAAAGCACTTTTCCGGAAGCCCCTCCCCCTGCGTTCAGCGCCTAAAAAATCGTTTGCCGATTTTCCCCCCTGCGTGTGAATTCCTATCAAATCTCCGCTGCGAGACCATCAATGTCTCCCACTATCGCCCCTCTCTGGGACGATGACGAGTGGGAGGTTTGCAACGACGACGGCTTTATCTACAAACGCCGCCGCCTTGCCCTACCCGAGGGACCCTCTCCGACGGACATAGAGGTCGAGCTCCGGCGACAGAAATGCGCGCGCAAGTGGCGGTGCCTTCGGGCCATACACGACAAATACCAGCGAGAAATAGATCAATGGGAGGGCCTTTCCGCCTCCCTCACTCGCCTCCCTTCTCCTCCCACATCCACCTCCAATGTTGGCCCATCATCCATGGATTCGGCCCCGCCCTCCCCTCTGTCCCTACCAATGGTCAACGACCTCCTCTCCACAGTAAACCTCGTTAGGGTTAGGGTTTGGTTCCCCTCTTTTTATTTTATTTTATATGAACTTTTGTATATTCGAGTATTTAATTCATATGTGACCGTGAGCTCGTAATTGGGAGAAAAAGTAGTGTTAGAAAACGTCATTGACACAGCAGGATGCACTATACTAGTAAGCTGCCTGATACAAACTTTGGAGATCCCGAAGAGGAATCCGGCAAGGAGGAGGGCCGACAGTGGTGGGAGAGAAAAAGGAGGAGAGAATAAGAGGAAAGGTTAGGAAGCAACCTTAATTCTCATAATCCAAAAGAGTACAACTGCACCCCTTATAGGTGCAGGGTGTGACATGATAAGGAATACAACATAAAGGGAAATAAATAAATGTGTTTGGGACAGCTTCCAAAAGTTATTTCTCCAAACAGCTAAAAATAGAAAATCGCTCTTCAAAGCGCACTGCTGCACAGAACACCCAAACACTCTGCAGCTTTTCAAAACTGCTCCCCAGAGATCTATTTTAAAACAGCTCTATTCGGACAACAGTTTTTCAATCCGCCAGAGCTGTCCCAAACAAACCCTAGGTCGATTAGCAATTAGCGTTGAACGAATTAACCCTAGGTATTAGCGATTAGGGTTGAACGAATTAACCCTAGGTATTTATTGGATTCCTTCTAATAGCAAGAAAAATATTTCTAAAGCGAAACGTCCACGTGTACTGTACATGACTGTCAGCTTGAAACAGAAACCCGTTAGATAGAAAATCAGGAAAAAAAATTCGCTAAGTCCATTCGTCCAGTATCGTTGTATATCCATGAGAATGCTCGACGGACAACTTTGATATCTCACGAATTTAACTTAGACAAATCCAGAGAAGTAAGGTCGAGAATTTAGAAGCTTTATTAGTGAGACTCGACAAATTCAATGTGTATCGACTAGTATATTCGATGAATTTGATGAGTGTCAACAGGTACACTCAACGAATTCGACGAGTATATTTGAAGATACTCGATGAATCTTACTTAACTGATTTCCAAGTTCACAGAAGAATTTCTCTAAGTAATCACGACAAATTCGAGGAGTATCAATAGGTATACACGACAAATTCGACGAGTATTCATAAGTATACTCAATGAATTCGACGAGTATTCATTACTATACTCGACGAATTTTACTTGAGAATTATTTTGATTTTTCTGAAAACAACAACTTGTCCTTCCTTGGGCCTATTGATGCACTTGAAAAAAAGTACAATCCAATAGAGAGATTATACGTGAGTCAACACTTTGGCCTACATAATGAGAGATTACATTGTATAGTCTTGTGTTTCATGACCCACTGTAACCTGACATTGGTTTGTGTTTAGCAATAAACCCTGCAAGCACATGACTAAAGAAACATCATCAAATACAAACTCAATTCATCTTTGTTTAGGGGACACTTCTTCAAATCAAGGTCATTGTGGATACAATACCCAACAATCTCCCCCATTTTGAATAAGTCGGAACCCTATACACTAAGATGAATTGCACACAAGAAAATCTTAAATAAGGACAAGTAAAGGAACATAAAATCAAGTAATAAGAGGTTCTATCTCAGTCAAAACATTAATGTATATATATGAATAGTTTTATCAGGACAAACAGTTTTCACATAACAACAATTAGAGAAAATAAAACTTCAGATAAGTTTGCCCTTGTTCTTCTGATACTGCGTGTCAAAGTAAGCTTTGGGCTTCAAAAAATACTTTGGAGGCGGAGAAAGAGCATCTGGATCATCCCTTCTGTATTTTCTGAAATGAATCCTTCTTTTGGCATTAGCCACTTCATGTTTCTGTCATTCCTCCCTACTATAGTGATTCCACCTGCCTTCATTTTTCATGCCAACCAATGTGAAGGTGTCCAGAATAATGCCCTTGGAGATTGAGCTCCATACTTCACACAGTTCCCTATTAGGATTAGACGTGTGAACATATGAGCCTTCTCCAAATCTTCTTTTCTTGAGGGCTAGTTGATGTACTTCTTCAACCACTTCAATATCTGGATCAATAATAGTAGCAGTCCCAGATTCTGTTCCATACTGATGGAAGTCCTGAGGAAAGTCTTGAGTGTCTGTCCAATATTGAGAATAGTCCTGAGCAGGATAAACATCATCATGCATAGGTTTTGGCATACTAGCTTCTGCATTACCTGGAACTTTGAATAATTCTCCATGTAACCATTTGAAATTGTCATAACTGTAAGTGTTGACTGCCTGAAACTATTCTTTCGAGGTGGCTTCAATTGTATTCACCTTACCTTTGAGTTCTTCCTCCCCCTTTCTAACTTCTGCAATTACAACTTTAGTTATCTCATTACTGAAGTGCATCATTTGTTCATCAAAGTAGTGCATCCCGACATTTTGGGCTTGAATAATGATTTTAGCATTCTCATCAACATTCTGAATCACATTAAAAGTGCTTTTAAGTCCAGCCATTATGTGAATAATAACATTCCCTCCTTAAACTAACAATGTGTTCAGATTTGCTTCCAATTTATCAAAACACACATTTATCTCAACAAACCCGTTGTTCATATCTTGTTCAACCTCTTTCACTTTGTTGAGAACCTTCTTGAGCGAGTGATCAAAATGTGCATGTTGTTTGGCCATCATGACTTCAATAGATTTCAGCAAGAGATTATCTCTACTTAAGCTCAGAATATCTTCAGTCTGAATTCTTAGAGGAGAAGGAAGATCTACAATGTTCTCATAATCACTAGAAGACTCTGCCACTAGAGATAAATGAGTTTCAACAATAAAGCAGGATCAGGAGCCTCTAGGACAGGAGGAAGCATCTCAACTTCTTCCTTATCAGAAATTACCACGATATCCTTTCCCTCAATGGGAGACCCACCTGTAATCTGAGCAATCCTCTTTTGTAGGTTACAGACAAACCTATCTATCTCAGTTTGAATCGAAACAGATTGATGACTCCCCTCAGCTGCAGTTGGAAGGATTTCTGTGAAACTTACAAACATGTTGGTAGATGCAGCAATCTCAGCAGAAGCCAACACAATTCCTTTTTCTTGCTTATCAACCTTGTCAGCATCAAGATCACCAAGACCAACAACCTCTACTTCAGTAGAATCATCAAAGTCAGCATCCATATCAACATTATAAATTAAATCTTCAGCAGTCTCATCAGTCACAATCTCAACAACAGCTGCAGCAAGACCAACATCAATAATAATTGTAACTATATCAACAATCACAGTCGTAGCAACAACTATCTCTGCAATAATTGTCTCTGCACTCTCTGAGGCCATAGGAACGGGCTCAATAGAAGTGGGAATAGTGGGGAGCACTGGAATATCAACAGTCACTAGCATAGAAACTGACTCCCCCTCAACTCCTACACTAGAGCTTTCAGGAGCCTGATGGGGGGTAGGAGTAGAAGTCCTAACCTCAGGAATAACTTCTTCCTCCTCCCCAGCCAATTCTCTTAGTCCACCCTTCCAGGGGATTCTCCTTTCCCATCTGGTGAAAATTGATGAGTCAATCCTCTTCAGGTGATGGATTGGCACACCTGCTATGATGTCAAACGTGTTCCTGTCCAACTAGTTTAGATACAGACTGAACATCCTTCAAAAATTTGGAGTACGTAGACTGTCTTTGATCCTACTAAACAGTACTGCTCCATAATCTAATCTCTTCCTGCAAATGATTGCGGTGAGGAGCTTGAACATATCGTTGGAGAGGTAGTCATGGGAGCCAACTTTGCACAGTAGGACTTTCCCGATGACATCAGATAGTAGTTTTCTTTCGTCATTCATAGCTTTTATTTTGATGGTTGTAGTTCCTTTGGGCAGACCACAGAATAGCAGAGCTCTAATGAAATCACTATTTTCAACTGGTTCAACCTCTTCAAAACCTGGAAGCCTCAGGAATCGGGTGAGGAGGGTGGCCTTCACTTTGATTGACAGATTCCTGACCTTGCTCTAGATGACCGTATCCTCATGGCAGAGCTTTGCATGTTAAAAGTATTCCAATACATCTATATCCAAGACCTTGCATTGATGTTCCAGAATGAAGGAAAGTCCAGCGGCCTCAAGCATCAAAATGACGTTCTGAAATTCATCGGTGGCGGTAGCAAATCCCGTGCGAACAAGTTCTCTCCCTAATAGAAGGTTTCATGTACCTCTTGGAGCCATGGAGATCGATCGAGAAACGAGGAAGACGAATCGTCGAGACAGTCTGTTCGCGGAAGATGAACAATGCACGGATTTTCGGAATGATTTTGACGAATGTGAAGTTTGTTTGCCCGATACTTCACTATTTATATATAAAATTAATATTTTAAACATGAGAGAGAAGGGTGTACCTTTGCCTAAATTGACTTTTCAGGTCCAATAAATAGATATAAAAGGAGTTCAGGTTATAATCGTCGAAATTCCTTGAGTAAACCTGGCCGATTCGTCGAAATACCATAAGTGAGAAGTGTCATTCGGCGAAAATTGTCGAAATAACTCAGGTAATCTCGATGAATTCGTCGAGATTCCATATGTGATACACGATAAATATTCCCTGGGGATTTCTGAACTTTCTGAGATGAAAAAATCCTTGACCAATCTGACATAAGTCTGAATCCTTGATCATCTTCATGAGTCCTTTTTGAGCATACAAAGTTCCATTTTGAAAAAAAGAGAACTTGGCCTCATCCAGTGACTTTATGAAAATATTTGCGACTTGCTTTTCCGTCGGGACATAACAAAGGTTGATGTCCCCATTCTCCACATGCTCTCGGATGAAATGGTATCTTATCTCGTTGTGCTTTGTCCGACTGTGAGAGACTAGATTATTAGCAATCACAATCACATTATAGGAGTCGCAAAATATTAGAATCTCCTTTAGCTTCATGCTGTAATCTTCGAGCTGATTCCTTATCCATAGAAGTTGAGCGCAATAACTGCCTGCAGAGACGTACTCTAACTCGGCAGTTGAGATTGCCACACAATTCTACTCTTGCTGCTCCAAGAAATCAACCTTCTTCCTAGGAACTGACAGGTTCTGAAAGTGCTTTTCCTGTCATCTTTGCTACTTGCAAAATCAACATCTGAAAAGCCAATTAGCTCGCAGTCATTACATCTTGATACCATAAGCCAAGACTTGGTGTACCCCTAAGGTATCTCAGAATCCTCTTTGCAGCGGCGTAATGAGATTCCTAAGTGTTCACCTAAAATCTAGCACATACGCATGTTGAAAACATTATGTCTGACCTACTAGCAGTAAGATAGAGCAAGGATCCAATTATGCTTTTGTACTTGATTTCATCAAAAGCTTTCCCTTTTTCAGCTTTGCTCAGAGACATAACTGAACCCATTGGAGTCCTCATAGAGGTTGAACTCTTCATTTCGAATTTCTTAATTAACTCGTTGGAGAACTTTATCTGAGAGATGAAAATTCCATCATTAGATTGCTTCACCTGAAGTCCTAGGAAATACTTTTAGCTCACGCATACTACTCATTTCAATCTTTCCTTGCATAAGTTTAGAAATCTTCTTGCAAAGGTGGTCAATTGTAGATCCAAAGATAATGTCATCGACATAGATTTGTATTTGCAAAATCTTTCTGTTAACTTCCCTAAGAAATAATGACGTATCTATCTTTTCCCTTGTGAACATGTTCGCAAGAAGAAAGATAGTGACTTATACCAAGCTCGGGGAGCTTGTTCAGGGAGAGTTGAGTTGACAAAACCTGCAGGTTGAGCTACGTATACTTCCTCTTTTAAGTTACCATTGAGGAATGCTGACTTCATGTCCATTTGATAGACTTTGAAACCTTTGTGAGCAGCATACGCAAGAAACAACCTAATCGCTTCGAGTCTTATCACAGGAGCAAAAGTTTTATCGAAGTTGATCCCTTCTTCTTGCATGTATCCTTGTGCTACATGCCTGACTTTATTCTTTATAATCATTCCATTTTCATTCAGCTTATTTCTGAATATCCACTTAGTTCCAATCACGTTATATCCTTTGGGTCTAGGCACCAACTCCCAAACTTTGCACCTTTAAAACTGGTTGAGCTCCTCTTGCATACCCATTATCCAAGAAGCATCCCTGTTTGCTTCTTCAAATTTCTTCAGCTCAACTTGAACGAGAAAAGTAAGATGCAAAACTTTGTTAGTTGTACCTCTTCTGGTTCTTATTTTGTCACTTGGACCTCCAATGATCAGATCTACAGGGTGATCTCTTGAGTGTTTGATCACTAGATTCCTTCTCATCCCACTAGGAGGTTCTGCCACACCTGGTGCACCTATGATTGGTGGAGGAAGATCTTCATTTTGAATTTCCTTTTCAACCATGCTTGGATTAACAACTTTGATTGAATTTGGAGCATCTTCTTTGATTGCTTCTTCCAAGTTTAGCTTTTTTATCCTGGTACTTGCATCTACATCAATAACACTAGATGAGCTGCTATGAAACATACTTGTCTCATCAAATACAACATTAAAAGACTCTTCTACAACCAGGGTTTTCTTATTGAAACTCTCATATGTATTACTATGACTATTATAGCCTACAAAAATACCTTCAAAATATTTTTCACTAAACTTCATACGATAATACTTCTCATTATTAAGTATAAAGTATTTGCTGCCAAAAATCCTAAAGTAGGATATAGTCAGTTTTCTGCCCTTCAACAGTTCATAAGGTGTCTTACGATGGCTTTTGTTTATTAATGCTCTATTTTGCACGTGACAAGCTGTGTTGACTGCTTTAGCCCAGAAGTATTCTGGTAGTGAAGAGTCATTTAACATAGTTGTACATACTTCAATGAGTGTTTTGTTTCTTCTCTCGGCAACTCCATTTTATTGTGGAGTACACTGAGAGAAAAACTCATGAAAGATCCCTTGACTTGCACAAAGTTTTGTCATGACCCTAGACTAAAATTCTGTTCCATGGTCACTTCTGATTTTGACCACTAAGCAGTTCAATTCGTTCTGAACTTGCCTGACAAAATTTATGAAAGCTTCAAAGATGTCTGACTTGTGTTTCAGCAAAAAACACTCAAGTAAAACGAGAATAGTCATTAACAAGAACTAATATATAAACTTTATCTCCTAAACTATGAATTGACATAAGACTGAATAAGTCCATATGACTTAGATATAAACATCTAGAAGAATCTTTTTTAATAATATCCTTAAAGGTAGTCTTTGTCTGTTTACCCATTTGACATGCATGACATGGACTCTCTTTAAGACACTTAATGCTGAGATCATCACGTACTAAGTTTTCAGAAAATAACATACCTATAGTTTTAATATTAATAAGTACTAACCTCTTGTGTCATTGGTCACAGAGAAATACACTATTTTTTGTAAAAAGGCACACTGGTATAAAATTGTCTAAATAAAGAAAATTTAAACATAAAATATTTCTACTTCGAGTGCCTGTTAAGACTGTCTCCAAATTGGCAGATAATTTTATCAAACACTTGTCCTTTTAGAACCCAACGATATAGTCTTTATCACATAATTGACTTATGTATATGAGATTATGTTGCAATCCTTTAGCGTAAGTCACGTCTGTGAAGGAGACTATGTCATTGAAAATCATATCGTAGCCTTTAGTTACTCCCCTGTCCGAACCTCCAAAAATGACCTTTGGGACGTCCTCAACTGGTGCATACTCTAGAAGTAGGCTTCTTATCCCGATCATATGTCGAGAGCATCTACTATCCAAATACCAGATAGGAGTTTTGTTGGCCTTTGAACATACCTGCATTCATAAATCATTTATCCTTAGGAACCCAAACAGATTTTAGTCCATGGTTCCTGTTTAGCTTAACACCACTAGGAATATTAATATTTCAAGTGGGTCTCACAACGTTAACTTGTGGAGTTTTGTATTTAACTAGATAAAATCAACAATCCACGGCAAAGTGATGACCAATCTTGCCGCAGCACCAACAGTCAAACTTGTTGTACCTTCTTTTATATTCCTGGTTTACCTTCTGAATGGGAGTTCTAGAAGGTGATACGTACTTGGAGGTGGAAGGCACATGATTGCAGAACACACAAGACTTCATTGCCTCCTTAGCTTTAGGAACAACAGTTTTGGCTTTGAGTGCTTTCTTCTTACTTGATACTTGGTCCATGAATGTAGGGACCATAGTCTTCAAGAGTTATCTCTTCATAAGGGGCCTTGAAAGCACTTGTACCAAAGTCTCGGGGACGGCTCTATCCTTGGTAGTTCTTTTTAGGCTTCACATAAGTAGGCCAAACAAGGTGACCATAGGACGTCTCAAGGTCATATTGATTTGTGGGGAATATTACCTTCTTAAATGATGGCTGATTTTGAGGTGCCTTCCCTTTACCTTTGGTAGCGGCTCTCTTAGCAGTCTTACCTTTCTCAGCTACATGACCGAGACCACTACCCTTCTTAGGGGCAGAGAATTCATTAATGAGTGGAAGAATATTTTTTGACTTGAAGGTGCTTTCAATAAGTTTCCTCTCAACCAATAGCTTTTCTTCTAATTCATCTAAGAATTTCTCCATCTGACTTAGTAGCTCAACCAAGTATTTTAATGCCTCTTTCAAAGCATGAACTTCATCTTTGAGAGTAGTCAATTCCACAATTTCCGCCATCATACTTGATTCCACTGCCTTGAGAGAAGCAATCTCTTTTGTTTGTTTTTTTACCACCTTACGACATTTGTCAAAAGCTTTCAACAGTACTTGATGCCGAGCCTTCTAGTCAGAATCATCTTCCTCAGAAGAGTAATCTTCATGACCACTAGATGATGTTTCTGATTCTGATAGCATGGTGTGAGAGTTTACCTTCCTGTTGTTTTGGGAGACGTCTACTTCCTCATCTAAGTGAGCCATGTGCCCAAAGTAAGCTTCTTCATTATCTGAGATTGACTAGCTTGAGTCACTCTCGCTAAGAGTCTTAGACTTTTTTGCGACAAAGCTCTTTTCTTCTTTCCTCTTACCCTTGAAGGGTCTCTTCTCTTCTTTCTTGAATCCTTCCTTCTTTTTGTAAGGACACTCCGCGATCAAGTGTCCTGGCTTATTGCAAAAATAACAAATGATGTTAGAAGAAAAATGTTTGTTAGGTTTAGATTTGTACCTGTCATCTCTATTGTGACTTCTCTTAGAATGATCAACATCAGGATGTGATCTACTATAGTCAGAGGAGGCGAAACAAAATATTGACTTATTTAAAAAAATTAATTAGTTTAGAGATTAAAAACTGCTAAAATTAAGTTAGAGACTATATCATATTTGGCTCTTGCGGCTCGTTTGGCTGTGGAGATGGCATTTGAGTTTTGTTGGTCATCTGTGTTAATTAAGTGGGACTGTGCAATTCTGATTGGTTGTTTGCGGGTTGGTGCGACGCCCTCTTCGCTGTATCATCCTATCATCTTTGAAACTGTTCGACTTGCTTAGAGTCTTCCAAGTGTCGAGTATCTTTTCTCCGATTGTTTGACCAATTGGGTGGCGTGTGCTATTGCGTCGATTTCTTTTCATTCGCCCATTACTTTGCCTATTTCTATTTTACAGTTGCTTTGTATGGATTATGCTATGAATGAATTAATGAATCCCTTTATTTTTTTGCGTAAAAAACTGGCTTTTTAAAACTCTCTTTTCAAAACTGAGAGAAATGTTTGGATAACTATCGGCGATGGTAAGTTAATTTTAGCTAATTAATTAAATGACGAGTTAATATTAACCAAATGATAGTATTAATTATTAATTAATTAAAATCAAAGTATTATATAATAAAAAGTAATTAATTAATACTCAAATTGCCTTGTTTCATATTGGTCCTTTAATTTTTATTTGCTTCAAACAAGTCTCTTAACTTTTGACATGGTTTCAAATATATCTGTACCTTTTGATTTACTTCAAATTGGTCTCTTAATTTTGGGCATAGTTTTAAATAGATCATTTAATTTTCATTTACTTCCAATTAATTTCTTAACATTATAATTTATTTCAAATAAGTTCCTAAACCACTATTATTTAGATTACTATGCACTAATGTAGCATTGATGTGGCATTCACGAATCACTTATGTGCTAATAAAATAATATTTGTAATTATTTAATCAAAATAATTACTATTTTATCTAATTTATAATTTATCTAATTATAAATTATAAAGCAAACACTTAATTGAAATATCAAAAAGTGAAAGAAATTAAAAATTTAGTCTTTGCCATATTTATTTTCATCAAAATATATAAAATAGATGTTAATTAGTATAAATAATTGTAATCGAGAATGCAACTTTTTGAATTTCTTTCATTCTTTTTGAGATTTTAATGGCACGATGTCTTTCATAATCTTTTTTTGTTAGCTATTTTGAATAAAAGAATATAAATTTGAAGTGTGTTAAAAAGATATTAAGAAAATTATAAATTTGAAGTTTTAATAAATCATTTTATTAGTGATGGGTCCCCTTAGAAGTGCTAGCCGTAGACCATGCATGGGGTGCGGTTATCTGAAAACCCCCGCTAATCGCTTGTGGCGTAACCGCCCTGGGAGAAACCACACTGGGAGAAACCGCATGAGACGGAGCCGCCCAAGCCGTAGCCACCCCTGTTCAGCCACCCCCTCATTGTTGCCCAGCAATGAGGGCGGAAAAGCCCAAGTCGCCCTCGCCCAGGCCAAGGGCAAGGCCGCCCAGATCGGGCGGCCTTCTGGAAGGCCGCCCTATCTAGGAGGCGTCTTGGCCGCATGGGGCGGGCAACCCAATGGCCACTCACACCCATGGGCGCTGTCCCGCCTAGGGGCAAGGCCGCCCAATCTGGGAGGCGCCTCTGCCGTAAGGAGCGGGCAGCCCCTGGCCGCCTGCTCTCTTGGTGCTGCCTCACCTACGGCAAGGCCGCTCAGGTCGGGCGACAATCTGGCCGCCCGACCTCAGCGACCACTTTGCTACCAGGGGCGGGCAGCCCTATGGCCTCCCGCCCCCTCGTCGGGGGTCCACTAGGAGACGGTGCCGCCCAAAATTGGGCGATCTCCTCCTCACCCAGCCTCCATTCTCGTCGAACCGCTGGTTGGTTTCTCCAGGGGCGAACTCATCATTTCCGTAAATTTGTCAATCTGTGTGCCCCGTTTCGAATGTTTCTATTTGTCTGTATGGTAATTATTGAAGGAAATTATTGGGTTGCCACAATTGGAATCTATAAATAGATCTCAATTCTCTTTCTTTTTCACTATCTTCTTGGCCCGAAAAATCCTCCTACGTATTTTCCTATCCTTCTTTCCTCCTACGATTTTCTCTCTCCTCTATTTTCCTCCTGTTGCGCGCTCTCGCACGTGCCTCTTCCTTGCATGTGCGCCTTCCTTGAGCGCTCTCATGCGTGCCTTCAATCAGATCACCAGAGAATGTAATGATTCGATCTGGTTGCACGACCTAACCTGGCTATGAGCCGATTGTCGGAGAATGTAAGGATTTGATCTATGGTGAATGCCTGCAGGAAAGGAGCAGCGCAGCCCCGAGAGAGGGGTGAAGTCGTTATACTTTGGTCAGCTAATGCCGACTGTTGCCTTGTTTTCCACATTTTGGGTGGAATGTCTTCGTACAGGTGTAACTGAGCCAAGCAAGAAATAGCAGGCTAACACCCATGGTTGCTAAGCCGACCCTCGAAGGCCAAAGCGAAGTGTGTTTCCTTTTACTGCTCATATGTGATCGGCCTCCGTGCCGATGTATGTAAAACAATATTATTTGTGGAAACTGTAAGGCCTTAAAGCCATTACTATTTAGTGTATTTGTCTTATCATTCCTATTTGGTTTAATGAACATTCAAATGGCTGTGTTCTAACCAATTAATTTACTTTCGCTAGAATGCACTCTGAGTTATGATGCACGTTTATGGATTGGGGTTTCAATACGTAACTCCAATAACTATATGTATAATATGGTGTGGGGCCTCAACCGGACCTTCTGTTATATCCTATGTCACAGATATGGGTGTTATAGATCACACCCCGCCAAAGGGGAGGGGCGCGACCAGCCGTGCTTGACAACTCCTGCGGAAGCCGCGGGGGGGGGGGGGGGGGGGGAAGGCTCCCGCCGGCCGGGGTGGCTGGCGGGATCACCACACCTCGCGACTGCGGGCGCTTGGCCGCGTAGTGCGGCCCCTCGGCCGGCCGGAAGCCGGGCCGACCAGAGTCGGGCTGGCTGCGGCGAGACGGAGGGATGTCGACTTCGATGGTCGACACCGGTCAGTTAGGGAACGGGATCCCACGCGCGCGGATCATGCGCAATTGCACGTGCCGATCGTCCACACGGCGCCCCCCCCCATGATCTTCATTTTTGATGATGAGATCATGAGGAGTGAGCTACCCACACCCCATTAATGCTATAAATGGGCTTGTCTCCATCAATTACCCCCTGAAATCCTCGGTGACAGGAACTGCTTGAGAAGAGCGAGGATTTTTTCTCCTTTTACGAGGGATTCTTCTGGTAGTGATAATGATGATGGTGAACAGAGAGGTGCCATAGAAGGCGAATGGTGGCTCTTCGCAAGCAAAGGTAAGTCGTAAAGAAGACGAAAAACGGTGAACATGGCTGAAATACGAAGTCGGCAAGCGAAATCGTCTGATGCGGGGATGGGCTCGCCACCTAAGACGCCTCCCGACGCGGGCTTCATCGAGGTAGTGCGTGATGTAATGCCCCAATTTCCCAAAGCAGGAAAGTGGTTTCTGGGAGATACTGCTCGGCGGTAGGGTTACCGCGCGGCGGTAGCGCCTTGAGTTTGATGGCAGCAGCTTCGGAAAGATACCGCCCAGCGGTAGAAATACCGCTGGCGGTAGCTTGGTCGATTTAATCGGAAAAGCTCTCGGGTTGCTACCACGTGGTGGTAGAAGTTGTCGCGCAGCTGTAGCGGTAGTGGTCGTGTCGTAATCGACGCAGTTACCACGTGACGATAGTATCCTATCACGCGGCGATAGCAGTTCTGTAATGAGGTGGCCACATGTCGGCCTGTGATTGGATTGCCTGGGCGGTGGCACACGAACCGAGGCGTTGAATAACGGTACCGTGCGGCGATAGCTAGTTACCGTACAGCGGTAGCTAGTTACCGTATAGCGGTAGCTCGGTATATAATGTTGGAAGAGTCGTTTTCTCATCATTTCTTTTTGGAATTTTAGGGTTGAGTGACTGGAGAAGGAAGGGGGAGCTTCATCTGAAAGAGATCTCGCTGTCATTGGAGTTTCGAAGCATGGATTCGCGAGGCGAGTTCGGATCTACGGAGGCAAAGCCAAAGCTGTCGTTTCCATCCGGCTAAAATCTCTCATATGGCGCCAAAATAGACTTTGAGGGTAACGATCCTCTTCCTTGGACATGTGAAGACCTTCATTTTGGCATTTGAGGGTTAACGCTCCACGAACACGTGGAATTGGTTCTCCCGATGGGTAGATTTGTGTATTTCCGTTCGTATTCCATTTAGATCTGGAATCGAAGTACGAAATAGGCATGCTGTGTGAAACCCATCCGGACAGGTTGGTCTGGACTGGTGATGTTTGTATGTTTGGTATGTCGGAGAAAACTCTATGGTAATCGTATATATTTCGTAGTCATGAGGTGTGCAGATGGTTGTAGTGAGAGTACTGGAGTTGGGCTCCAGGAAAACACCCGAAAAGGGGGAAGAACTGATAGTCTGTCTCCTACCGCGCGACGGTAGCACTACCACCGGTGATAGCTCCCAGTGAGCTATGTTTGGTTGTTGAGGCCTATCTCTTAAAGATCTGGGGGCCAATGTGTGGGGCTGAGATCCTTTGTGGCCCAGCCAAGGCGACCGTCAGTGCCGGCCTAGGATCATGACGAGTTCATAATTTGTACGGATGGTAAAGGGGATGCTGACTCGCATCGTGGCTTGTTGCGCCCGACGATTTCGAGCATGTGTGTCGATGTATGCATGAAAATTTATTCTAAGATTGAATATTGTAAGGCCTTAAGGCCAAAACTATTGGTGTATTTGCACTATCATTCCTGTTAGAAAGTAGCGAAAAGAAGCGAAAAGTAGAGAACAAGCAAATAAACTTTTGAATAATTGAAATTTTATTATCCAAAAAAGATATCATTTACAAAGGTATGACCTCCCTTATATAGAATGGAGGAGATAAGAAAGAGAGTATACAAACAATGTGGGACTAAACATTTACAGCACTAAGCGGCTAGAATAAGGGAGACCGCACAGGCCGCGCGGTTAGACAGATGGGTTAACCGCTCGGCAACTCCAGCAGGATAGAACAGGCCGCAATGGAAGACCGATAGACCGCCCGGTCTCCAGGCTTTAGAGTGAGACCGCCAGACCGCTCGATCAACAAACCGTTGGATCAGACCGCTAAGCCGCCCGGTCAACAAACCGCTGGATCAGACCGCTAAGCCGCCCGGTCTAATACTTCAACACTCCCCCTCAAGCTGGAGCATAGATATCAATCATGCCCAGCTTGTCACAAATGCGGAAGAAGGAAGTAGAAACCGGCTTGGTGAAGATATCTGTCAACTCCTTGTCAGAGGTGACAAAAGGAGTACAAATCTGTTTCTTCAAAATCTCTTCCCGAATGAAGTGACAGTCAACCTCTATATGCTTTGTTCTCTCATGGAAGACCGGATTTCTGGATATGTGTATAGCGGCCTTGTTGTCACAGAACATAGGGAGAGGACAGTCATATACCTCGCCCAGGTCAAGCATGAGAGCCCGCAACCACTTTAACTCACACGTGGTTGACGCCATACTCCGGTATTCTGCTTCGGCACTGGATCTGGAAACAACAGATTGTTTCTTACTCTTCCAACTCACGAGATTACCTCCAACAAAGGTACAGAAACCTGATGTGGATTTACGATCGCCTTTGTCATCCGCATAACTTGAATCTGAGTAGGCCTCAACCCTCAGATGACCATTCTTCTGAAAGAGTAACCCTCTGCCCGGTGCTGCTTTGATATACTCTAAAATCTTCAGGGCGGACTGAAGATGGCACTCCCTGGGAGCTTGCATAAACTGACTGACCTTGCCTACAGCATAGGCGATGTCGGGTCTAGTCACCGTGAGATAGATGAGTTTGCCTACTAAACGTCTGTACCTTGTGACATCAGATAGAAGAGGCGAGTCATCCGTCCACGTTTTGTCTTCTCCAACAGCCATGGGAAAACGAGCTGGTTTGGCACCTGTCAATCCTGCTTCTCGTAGAAGATCAAGGGCATACTTCCGTTGAGAGAGAACCAAGGAGTCAAGTTTCCGAGAGATTTCTATCCCCAAAAAGTATTTTGGGGAGCCCATATCCTTCGTGACCAAGTGCTGACGGAGGTGCTTCTTCGTCAAGTCCACCCCATCTCGGTGATCGCCAGTAAGGAGAATATCATCCACATATACGGCCAAAACCACCAGTCCCGAGGCCGTTTTGCGAATGAATAAGGAGTGATCGACCGAACTCCTTTGAAAGCCGATGGTAGCCACAATACCACTGAATTTGTCGAACCATGCCCGAGGGCTCTGCTTTAGGCCATAAATGGCCTTCTTCAAATGACATACACGTGTCTCCCCCTGAGCAACATACCCAGGAGGTTGCTCCATATAGACGTCCTCCTGAAGATCGCCATAGAGAAAGGCATTCTTCACATCAAGCTGGGAAATAGCCCAAGCCCGGTTAACAGCCACAGAAAAGAGAACCCGGATGGTGCTGAGGCAAGCAACCGGAGAGAAGGTATCAAAGTAATCAACGCCGTAAGTCTGAGTGAAGCTCTTTGCCACCAGCCGGGCTTTGTAGCGATCCACAGTGCCGTCGGGGCGAAACTTCACAACGAAGACCCAACGACAGCCAACCACATCAGTGCCCACGGGAGGAGGAACCAGGGTCCAGGTACCCCGTTCAGTAAGAGTAGCCATATCCTCATCCATGGCAGACTTCCAATGAGGGAGAGCAAGAGCCTCCTGGTAGGTACGGGGAGTAGAAGTCGCAGAGATAGCCAAGGCAAAACACCTGCGAGAAGGAGAAAGCTGATCATAGGAAACAACAGCCGTGAGCGGGTGTTGAGTACACGCCCGCACCCCTTTGCGAAGGGCAATGGGAACATCCAGGTCAACGGGAGCGTCGGCGACGGGAGCGTCAGCGACCGGAGCGTCCGTGGCGGAGAAGGCTGGCCCGGGACTAGAGAGAGACGGCAGCGGAGAGGAGGGTGGAGGGGTGGGTGGGGAGATGGACTGGGAAGGAGTGGGTGGAGGAGGAGACGAAGGTGGGAAAACGTGGAGAGGTGTGGAAGGAACGAAGAGATCAGAAGGAAGAGAAGAGGGAGGAGAGAAATAGGAAGCATTTTCGAAAAAAGTCACATCTGCGGAGACAAACTGCTTGCGGAGAAGAGGGTCAAAGCAGCAATAGCCTTTTTGAGTGGTAGAGTACCCCAAAAAGACACACTTGGTGGAATGGGGGGAAAGCTTGTCTCGGGTAGAGGAGGGAGCGTGAACAAAGGCCGTACAGCCAAAGACACGGAGTGGAAGAGGAAAAGGTTCCTGGTGGGGGTAGAGAAGGGAGAAGGGAGTCTGGCCATGGAGAACCGCGGAGGGAAGGCGATTGATGAGATAGTAGGCGAGGAGCACAGCATAGCCCCAGTAGGAGCGAGGGACATGCATCTGCGTCATGAGAGTACGCGCAACATCAAGTAGGTGACGGTTTTTATGCTCCGCCACCCCATTCTGCTGGGAGGTGTAAACACAAGTCGTTTGATGAAGGAGGCCATGTTGGTGAAAGAACGCGGAGAACTCATGAGTCAGATACTCCTTGGCATTATCAGAACGTAAGACTTTAATAGAAATAGCAAATTGAGTCTTAATCATAAAGTAAAATGATTGCCAAACAGAAAATAGTTCAGAGCGATCTTTTAACAGATACACCCAGGTACATCGAGTAAAATCATCGATAAAAGTGACAAAATAGGAACTGCCCCGACCAACTGTGAGGGTAGGAGCAGGACCCCATACATTAGAATGAATAAGATCAAAAATGCGAGAGGAGCCACGACCTTACTTCGGTGGGAAGGAGGAGCGATGATGTTTGCCAAGCTGACACGCATCACAGTTGAGCGGAGAACTGGTAGGAGGTAAGTGGGGCAGAAGCTGGTGAATAAGCCGAGGAGGAGGATGTCCAAGACGAAGATGCCACTGAAGGAGATCGGTGGAGGAGGAGTAGGCAGATAGAGCGGAAACATCGTCGAGGAAGTAGAGGCCGCCGCTCTCAGTCCCAGTAGCAATCGTCCGCTGGGTCCTCGGGTCCTGAAAAGAACAAGTAGTGGGAGTGAATAAGACGGAACACTGAAGTTGCCGACATAAAGTAGTAACTGATAACAAACTGCACGAGAACTTCGGGACATAGAGGGTATCCTCCAAGCAAAGCGATGGAGTGAGTTGAACCATGTCCGTCCCATGAACCGGGGACGGGGAACCATCCGCCACACGAACCGGGGGTAAGCGGTCATGGGTCTCAAGACGGGAGAAGCAATGAGGGTTGCCCGTCATATGATTTGTGGCACCGGAGTCAATCAGCCATTTACCTTGGGTAACGACGTGGGCACTACCTGACGTCGTGGCCACAGAGGCAGACGGCCTAGAAGAGGCGGAGGCCGAAGAAGGAGCATCACCGGAAGGGCGAAGATGAGGGTGTTTCTGCCAGCAGCGGTCAACAGTATGGCCAGTACGACCACAGTGAGAGCAGAGGAACCGGGATGAACCCCGTCTGCCAGAGGAGCCGCGGCTACTAGGGCCCCCCCTCTGAGCTTGGTGAGCAAAGGAGTCCTGGGAAGGGGGGGAGGCCAACAGAGGTCGCTGGAGGAGCGAAGTAACAGCGGCAATGCGAGCCGTAGTGGCATCCAAAGTAGGAGATTCCGCCTCACCCAAGATCTGCTGGCGGATCATATCATAAGAGTCGGGAAGACGAAGAAGATAACAAACAACCAGGAGTTCCTGGAAGTGTTTGTGCTGGTCGGCCAAGTCCGCGGAGAAGGGGCGATTCTGGAGGATTTCAGCACCAAGAGCCTGAACCTGCTGATAAGCCGCAGCCGGCGACATGGAAGGACGGGCGAAGAGGTCCGCATAAAGAGTATAAATGCGGGACGTCTGGCCCCCCTTAGAATAGAGAGCAGCGAGGTGAAGCCAGGCGGCCTTGACCGTCTCATCATGGCGAATGACGGGAAGACACTCATCAGAAAGGCTGTTGGCCAGCCAGGTGCGGACAAGAGCATCACTCGCATCCCAGTCATCAAACTCAGGAGAGGTGCGAGGAGGAGGGTCATCGGTGAGGTGATGACGCTTGCGTTGAGAACGAAGGAGAAAGGTGAAAGAAACGCTCCAATCGGGATAGTTGGAGCCAACAAGCTTGGAAAGGGTGCCAAGGTTGCCCGAAGGAGGAGGAGGAGAAGGAGCTGCAGGAGTAGTGGTGAGACCGGAGGTAGTCATAGAATCCCGACAAGCAGAAGAAGCCGCGCGAACAGTAGCGGTTAGAAAACAGAAGAAGCCGCGCGAACAAGAGCGGCTAGAAAGAGGTCAAAGGCACATCGGGGAAGAGGTCGCGCGGACTGAAAAGGCCGAGCGAACAGAAGAGAGGAGAAGAGCAGGTGACCGCGACCAAGATGCGGGTGAGAAAGGAACAACCCGCACGGTCAGGCAGATCACAGCAGTAAACCGCGAGTATAGAGACAAGACACGCGGACAGAGACAGACCGCAACGACTAGGAAGTCAGAGAGGCAAGAAAGAACAAGGAGCGCGGCGACAAGGAAACAGGTCGCTGCGACAAAGAGCAGTAGGAGAAGAGAACCAAGAAGAAGCAAGCCGCGCGAACAGAGGAGAAGGCAAGCCGCGAGTCAAGTCGCAGAACGCGGAGAACAAGCCGCGAACACCAGAGAGCGCACAGAATCAGGAGGAAATGACCGTGTGCTCTGATACCATGTTAGAAAGTAGCGAAAAGAAGCGAAAAGTAGAGAACAAGCAAATAAACTTTTGAATAATTGAAATTTTATTATCCAAAAAAGATATCATTTACAAAGGTATGACCTCCCTTATATAGAATGGAGGAGATAAGAAATAGAGTATACAAACAATGTGGGACTAAACATTTACAGCATTAAGCGGCTAGAATAAGGGAGACCGCACAGGCCGCGCGGTTAGACAGATGGGCTAACCGCTCGGCAACTCCAGCAGGATAGAACAGGCCGCAATGGAAGACCGATAGACCGCCCGGTCTCCAGGATTTAGAGTGAGACCGCCAGACCGCTCGATCAACAAACCGCTGGATCAGACCGCTAAGCCGCCCGGTCAACAAACCGCTGGATCAGACCGCTAAGCCGCCCGGTCTAATACTTCAACAATTCCTAATGAAAGATATTGTACCTAATCACCTAGAGAGGGGGGGGGGGGGTGAATAGGTGACTTAAATCTTTTTAACTTTTTAGGCAGAATTCAACTTATAATCACAGAATTAAATCTACTTGTACACAGCAATCACACAGCAATCACAGCAAATCACAAGCACACAGTAGACACACAGTTTTATAGTGGTTCCCCAAGCTTTGGGTACATCCACTTTCCCCCTTCGCCTATCTAGCAGTGTACTAGATTCGGCCAAACTCCTCCACTATCTCAGATCCTCAGATCTTACACTCAGAACCCCAAACCAGGTTCCTACAACTCAGGCCCAAGGCCCTACAACTCAGCTTCTTCTCAAAGCCTACACTCAGCCACCAAGGCCTACACTCAGCCACTAAGGCCTACACTCAGCCACAACTGGCCTACACTCAGAGATTCAACTCTCCTACACTCAGGCACTCAAGCCCTACACTCAGCCTTTATAATTTCAGGCTTACAAAGACTCAGATCCCTAAGGATCCTACAAGATAATGTGAATACAAATATTGTAACTCAACAACTCAGAGAAAAGAGAGATAAGTTGTGAGTTTCTTGATGAGTTCTTGGAAGAACTCAGCTGAAATCAATCTGACTTAGCTTTCTTCAAAGCTTCTTGAAAGTAGAACACAATAAGACTGATCTCTTCTGCAGTTGATCCTTGATCTCTGCTACTTAAGATTCAGAATAAATCTGAACCCTTCTTCTCAGCTGGGTTCCAACAGCTGACTTCTTGGATGGAGCTCTCTCTCTCCAACTACTTAGATCTTCACTTGATAGCTAGATCTTCTTTGTATAACTTGATGTGTTGATCTTCTAATCAATCAATCTCTTGAACTTGAACAACCGTTTCTGTAGACAGTCTAAGCCTATTTATAGGCCTTCTTCATGGTAACCGGTTGGTCCGGTTCATAACTGATTTCTGACAACTCTGACAGGTGCTGTAGACCGGTTGGAATGGCAACTGTCAAGTCATCCAGTCAGTTCTTGAAAATTCTGTAACTGTCTGTAAGTGTCGAGACTGTCTATCTTAAAGTGTCGACACTTATAGACCAAGTGTCGACACAAGTTGACTAAGTGTCGACACTAGCCTACAAGGTGTCGACACAACTCCTTGTGTTGTAGATTCTATGTCTCGACACTGCTTCTTCTTCATGTGTTGACACTATAATGTGTGTCGACACAAGTCCTTGTAATTCAGTATTTTGCTGAATTCTTCTAAGTGTCGACACAACACCTTTGTGTCGACACATCTTCATGTGTTGAACTTGTCAGTGTCGACACTGCTTCTTGGTGTCGACACATGTCTTTAGTGTTGATACTTGTTGAGTGTCGACACAACTCCTTGTGTCGACACATTCTTCTTCTGTTGAGACTTTTGCTGAGTGTCGACACATCTCCTTTGTGTCGACACTTGTACTTAGAATATTTTGTTGAACTTTGCTGATCTTTGCTAAGTGTCTACACAGCTCCTTGTGTCGACACTTTCTTCAAGTGTTGAGTCTTTAGCTGAGTGTCGACACATTCTTTCTTGTGTCGACATTTTATTCAAGTGTTGACTCTTCTGCTGTGTGTCGACACATTGATCTGGGTGTCGACACTTATACTTAGTCTCTGCTGACTTTTACTGAGTGTCGACACAGCCTCCAAGTGTCGACACTTTCTGATGTAGACACAGTTTCAATGGGTGTCGACACAGCTCCTTGTGTCGACACTGCTTCACTGCATTTTACTTCATTGAGTGTCGACACAGCTCCTTGTGTCGACACTTTCTGTCTGGTGTCGACTCTGCATCCCTGGTGTCGACACAATGACTCCAAGTGTCGACACTGCTTGCATGGGTGTCGACACAGGTCTTCTTAAGTGTCGACACTTTCGCTCTGGGTGTCGACACATGGACTTAGAAACTTTTCTTCTTTCCTGTAAATACTTAACCTGCACAAGTAAACTCAAAACACATCAAATACATGTTGATGTATATCATTGAGTTGGGTGAGGCTTCTTCAAATCAGGTACATTTAAACCAATGTACCCAACAATCTCCCCCTATTTGGAGAAGTCATAACCCTTAGTCAATGATATACACCATACAAAATAAAATCATAACATGATGTATAGCAGGAATATATAACAGGGCAAACATAAACATGTATCAATCAACCATGTATACATAGACATAATCTCAGAACAATTATGAAATAAATTTATCACAAAGCAAATTTATCACACAGTACATTGTTCTAATAACTTGTCATATTCATATTTCAAAAAGTTTACAGAATGTTTAACATCAAAAGATTACATAGTAAACTCAAGAAAATTCTATTCTATTTTTGATCAGCATCTTTGATCACTATTCCTTTTCCAGACTGAATCTTGGCTTGTATAGGAGCTTCAGTGTCTTCAGCAGCAGCAGGCTTTTTGCCTTTCAGATCCTTTTTCTTTAGCTCTTCAGCTTTGATCTTTTGCCTTTCAAAATAATGATAAGGCTTGGGAAAGTACTTGCTAGGCTCCTGGGCAGTAGGAGGTAGCTTTCCCATCTTGGCCTTTCTTTTATATTGGACTATTGCTTCTTATCTTGACTCATGTTTCCTCCATTCAAGTTCAGAAAACCATTTATTTCTGTCTTGAATGTTATCTTTTGCAGCTTTCCATGCAGTCAAAATAATATTTCTTGAGGTGGGGCTCCACTGCTCAAAGTCTGGTCTTTGTTCAGCTTGCTCCCTGAACCTCTTCTTAGACAGTCTGGCTTCTTCTTCTTTCTGCATGGCTTCTTGCATAACTTCAGATATAGACTGAATAACTTTCTCTATGATGACATGTTCTTTTCCCTCAGGTGGGTTATACATTGTCTGAATATCAGCATGTATCATATCAAAATCTGGAGGAGGGTAGATGACTTGAGCTACTTTAGGTTGCTCCCCTCCTAGATATGCAGGGTTAATTCCAGATTCAGCCACATTATCATCATCACAAAGAGAAGGATAACCCAGAGTAGCTCTGATAGAATTAGATATCCACTTGACATGATCAGAGCTGGCTTTGACTAATACCCTCTCCCCCTTTATGACTTCTCTGGCTATGTGATCTCTTACATCATCTTTCTGAAACCTAATTTGAGCATCCAAATAGTTGACTCCATCTTTAAAATAAGGTTTCAACCTTTGGAGTTTGTCAGTTATGATCTTCTGAGAATCTTGAATTGCAGTCTTAACAGCAGTGATTTCCTCTTGGAATGCTTTGTCAAAAATCTGCTTTAGCAGTAGCAGTAGAAGGTGTCTATCCAGCAGCTATGCTTTTCATCTCTGTTACTATGGCATTGTGAGAAGCAGTCAAGTTATCATTCATTCTAATTTGATTCTCAAGTACATAGCTTTGCTTCAGTGCAATGTCATCAACTTGAGCCTTTATCTTTTCCTGATGAGTTGCTAAGTATACCACTGCATTCCCACCCTTGTGGAAGCAGTCTGTCATCTCCTTCTTATTAAGATTCATTTCAAATCTTATTGACTTTATATCTTGGGCTAGATCAAATTGTAATGATTTTTTCCCCTCATCCACATACTTCTCAATGGCTTGCCTGTGCTCATCCAGCTTGATTTGCATAGCAACCATTAGAGCACTGTAATCAACAGATGGTGCTGGTTGAGATATAGGCTGTGGAGCAATAGTTTGTAGAGCATTCTTATAATTCTGGCTCCTTCTCTTGAATACTTGAAATTTCTTTTTCTTTGCCCTTGCAATCTCCTCATCTTCAGAGGCAGATGTGCTGGCTATGTCTACCCTCTCCTTAGGTAGCTCCTCAACAGCTGGTTGTTTCTCAGGCTCTTGCCTTGCAGGTTCTTCAAGAATTACCACTTGCTCCCCCTCAACTGGAGCATTCTCCCCCTCAGCAGCAGTTTCCTTGTCAAGATCTGCTTGATCTAGGTTGAGGAAGAGATCTTCCATAGTGAATTCTTGTGGTGAATGGGTTGGAGAAATTCTTGGCTCATCCACCACTGGATCAGATATAACTTCAATTGTAACAGATGTGTCCTCCATGACAACATCTAGGACTTGACTATCATTCTGTGGTTGCTAATAAACATCAGACAAATAGTATCCTCTATAGGAAAATCTAAAGCATTAAGCTCAGTGATTACCTCAAGGATGATGTTTGTAGCTTGCTCACTCTCAAGAGTAGTTGGCTCTTCTACAACTAGAGGCTCCCCCTGGACTGAATCCTGGTGTAAGGGGCTAGCTTGTGGTAGCTCCCCCTGCCTCTCAGCAGTATCTTGTTGAACTTGAGATTTCACAACAGTCTCTTCTTCATTCTCATCAGGTGAGAAGACAACTTGCTCTGCACTACCAGAGCTGCTAGTTGACTCTTGAGCCACTAGGGCAGTTTTCTTCTTCTTCTTCAGTGGAGTTTCCTTCTCAGAAGTTATTTTCACAGGGGTAGGCATCTCCTTAGACAAAACTCTGTCCCACCTAGAGAAGAGCCTCATGTCCATTTTCCTCATGTGATTGATTTTACTGCCAGCAGCTTGACTCATAACCTCTGGTATGCTACCAGCTAGGTATAAACTTAAGATCCTGCCCAAGTTGGGCTTCTTCAGGCTCTCCTTGATCTTCTCAAAGATCACTATAGACCAGTCAGTTTTTAGGCTGAAGATTATCCTGGTCATTATACTGAACATATGGGCAGATACCCTATCATGTCCTCCAGGTTTGCTTAAAATTACCTTGCCAACAATTTCTGACAGGAATTTCCCCTGACTGTTCATTCCTTTTCTATTGAAAACAGAGACAATTTTCATCTTTGAATCCAGACCACACCATGCCAATGCATCTCTGGTCCTGGAAGCAGTAACTTCTTCTTCTTCCTTGGTTCTTGGTAACTGAAGTACTTTCCTCAAACTTTTAGGTGACACCTTCACCTTTTCACCATGAACCCTAGACTTGATCTTGAGTCCAGATTCATCTATTTTAGCTCCAGTTAGAAACTCTATAACTTCCTTCTTCCAGATCTTTGTGGGCTCAGAAACAAGAAATTCTAATCCAGAGTCGGCAACTAGGGTTATTACATCCTTGATTTCTTGTTCTGCTTCGTCAAACGCTTGTCGCACCAGTTCGTAACCTTCATTGACGTTCTCCTCGAGCTTTGACGCCATTAGGGTTTGAAGAATTTGACTTGAGAGAAGAGAGGTGTCGACACACAAGTTTGGTCTCGAAACTTTTGAAAGCGTGTCGACAGACAAAGGCAAAATCCTATTTATACATTTCTAAGTTTGAAGATGAAAGGGCAGGTCAGCTAACTTAAATTGTGTCGACACTGTGGATAAGTGTCAACACTGACTTATAATGTCTCGACACAGTGTGTCGACACAAGTTTTAGTCAACATATATATGCGTCGACACTTGATTATGTGTCGACACCACTCAACTCGACATTTAGTCGAGACTTCACTTAGATAATTCTGAGTAAATACTAAGTGTCGACACCATCTTGGATGTGTCGACACCTACTTGTCATGTGTCGACACAAACTTTCTGAAGTGTCGACACTAACTTCCTTGATGTGTCGACACCTTTTCCCTGAAGTGTCGACACCACTTTTCTGTGTCGACACAGATATCTCTGTGTGTCGACACCATTTCACTTAGCCATTTTTATAAACTTATTCTAAGTTTATCATACCGAGTTCAATTTTAAACCTATTGAACTTAGTTTCTTCTAAGGGCTTAGTATACATATCAGCTAGTTGATTATCTGTTCTAACATATTCTAGTAAAATATCTTCTCTTTCTACATGCTCCCTAAGAAAATGATATTTTATTTCAATATGTTTGGTTCTACTATGGGAAACAGGGTTATGTGCAATTGAAATAGCACTAGTAGAATCACAAAATAGTGGAGTTCTACTTACCTGAATTCCATAGTCCTCAAGCTGATGTTGTATCCATAGAAGTTGAGCACAGCAACTTCCTGCAGCCACATATTCTGATTCTGCAGTGGAGATAGCCACACTTGTTTGCTTTTTGCTACTCCATGAAATCAGTCTACCACCTAGGAATTGACAGGTTCCAGTTGTGCTTTTTCTGTCTTCTTTGCATCCTGCAAAGTCTGCATCTGAATAACCTGTTAGTTCAAAATCCCCATTCCTATGGTACCAGAGGCCTAGATAAGGAGTGCCCTTTAGATATCTCAGTATCCTTTTGACTGCTGTCAAATGAGACTCCTTAGGGCATGCTTGATACCTTGCACAGACACATGTAGCATACATGATATCTGGTCTACTTGCAGTCAAATATAATAGGGAGCCAACTATCCCTCTATACAAAGACTCATCTACAGGTTTCCCTGCATCATACTTGCTAAGAGACATACTTGACCCCATAGGAGTCTTCATGGTACTGGATGAATCCATACCATACTTCCTTATAAGTTCCAGGGTGAACTTAGACTGGCATATGGATAATCCATTCTCAGTCTGTCTTACTTGGAGACCAAAGAAGAACTTAAGTTCTCCCATACTACTCATCTCAAATTGTCCTTGCATCAGTTTTGCAAACTTGTTGCAAAGACTACTTTCAGTAGACCCAAATATTATATCATCTACATATATTTGGACTACTATTACTTTGCCTCTAGATTCCCTAAGGAATAGAGTCTTGTCTATTTTCCCCCTTGTGAACTTATTCTCAATGAGGAAACTAGACAGGGTTTCATACCAAGCCCTAGGGGCTTGCTTTAACTCATATAATGCTTTCCTAAGTCTATAGACATGATTAGGTAGAGTTGAATCAACAAAACCTGATGGCTGTTCCACATAGACTTCCTCTTTAAGATTACCATTCAGAAATGCTGACTTGACATCCATTTGGTAAACTTTAAATCCTTGAAAGGTTGCATAGGCCAGGAACATCCTTATGGCATCTAGTCTGGCTATTGGAGCAAAGGTTTGATCAAAGTCAATACCTTCTTCCTGCCTATATCCTTTAGCAACCAATCTTGCTCTGTTCTTAATGATGACTCCATGTTCATCCATCTTGTTCCTAGATCCACTTGGTTCCTATTATATTGTGGTCTTTAGGTTTAGGAACAAGTTCCCAGACCTTGCACCTCTTGAACTGATTCAGTTCTTCTTGCATTGCCTTAATCCAGTGAGGGTCTAGGATGGCTTCTTCAAACTTCTTTGGTTCAACTTGGGATAGGAAACTGGAGTAGATTGCTACATTCAGGTTTCTGCTCCTTGTTTGTACCCCTTATCTTGGATCACCAATGATTTGTTCTGCTGGATGATCTCTTAGATGCATATAGGCTGGAGGCATCCTGACTTCAGGTTGAACTACTTCAACTTCTTCATCTTGCTGCACTCCTTGAACTTCATCTGCATTAGGTACATGTAGTACTCCCCCTGGACAGCAGCCACTATCTTCTACTTGCTGTCTTACAGTAGGCTCTTCTTCTATAGTGAGCTTGTCCATCTTCTTAGTAATCCCTGAGGAGCTGCAAATACTACTAGACAACTCATTGTTAATAAGTCTAGTTTCATCAAACACTACATGTACAGACTCTTCTACAACTTGTGTAGACAAGTTGTAGACTCTATAAGCCTTACTGTTGTTGCTGTACCCAACAAAAATTCCCTCTTGGGACTTGGCAGCAAACTTAGTCAAGTAAGACTTTCCATTGTTAAGTATGAAGCACTTACAACCAAAGATCCTGAAATAGGATAGGTTTGGTTTTCTGCCTTTCATAACCTCATAGGGGGTCTTGTTGAGGCTTTTAGTAATGGTAGCTCTATTAATAACATGGTATGCAGTATTAACTGCCTCAGCCCAGAAATATTCTGGTAGTGATGTATCACTTAATAGGGTCCTACTAGCCTCAATCAAGGTTCTATTCTTCCTCTCAGTAATGCCATTTTGCTGAGGTGTTCTAGGTGAAGAAAACTCTTGAAATATCCCAAAGTCTTCACATAGTTTTGCCATACTCTCATACTGAAATTCAGTACCATGGTCACTTCTTTTCTTGACCACTGTACTGTCTAGTTCATTCTGAATCTGTTTGACAAAGCTATAGAAGACACTAGGTGTTTCAAATTTCTGTCTAAGAAAGAACACCCAGGAAAACCTTGAGTAGTCATCTACAACTACAAAGGTATAAACCTTCCTACCTAGGCTGTGAACTGGCATAGGACCAAAGAGATCCATATGCAAGAGGTATAAACACCTCACAGCATCTTTGTTTTCTATACTTCTAAAGGTGGATCTAGTCTGCTTGCACTTTTGACAAGCTGAGCAAATACCATCTTTAATACACTTAACTTGAGGACCATTCCTCACTAACTCTTTGCTAAAGAGTTTGCCAATTGTCTTGTAGTTGAGATGGGCTAGTCTCTTGTGCCATTTGACACAATGAGAGACTTTCTCATCAGCTACAAGACACACTTGAGAACCATTGGTCTCACACATAATGTCTAGGCAGTAGACATTCCTCTTTCTATAACCTGTCAAAATGATCTCTTGATCATTTGACCTCTAGATATGACAACCATCCTTAACAAATGAGATGTCATATCCTACATCACTTAATTGACTTATACTGATTAGGTTGTGTTTCAAACCTTTAACATAAGCCACTTGAGTAATGGTAACTAAGTT
The DNA here is from genome assembly GCA_039583875.1 of Platanthera guangdongensis. Lineage (NCBI taxonomy): Eukaryota > Viridiplantae > Streptophyta > Magnoliopsida > Asparagales > Orchidaceae > Platanthera > Platanthera guangdongensis. Next base: position 47,994,419 of record CM077158.1, on the reverse strand, counting down.
ACTAGAAATGTTACCAAACCCTTTGATGATTCCTTTTTTAGAACCACCAAAGGTGACTTTTGGACCTTCTTTGATGGGTGTGTAGTCCCTTAGTAGTCCCCTAGTTCCAGTCATATGTCTGGAACATCCACTGTCCAAGTACCATATTGGGGCATGGTCACTTGGACTTACCTGCAAAACAGATTAGTGAACCTTAGAACCCAAAGAATTCTTGGGTCCTTGGTACTGGTTAGTTTACTTCCTAACAAAGCTACCTGTAGGTTTTCCAACAGGCAGTTTGCTACCCACTTTGGCACTAGCATTGTGCCAACAGTCCATTGCAAAGTGGCCTACCTTGCCACAGCACCAACACTCAAACTTATTGTACCTTTGCTTAGGTACAGTCTTAGCTGTTTTATCTACAATTGGCTTGTTGAGAGTTGGGGCTTTGCCCTTGGACTTGGACTTGACAGTCCTAGCTGGTTTAATAAATCCCAGTCCAGCTTTACCTTTGTGATGAACAAATTCATCTATTAAAGGTAGAACTGACTTAGGTTTAGAAAACCTAGCAACTAGATCTCTCTCCTTCTGAAGACTAATCTCCAGACTCTTGATTTGATCATTCTTATATGTTATAGTCCCCATCTGAATCACTATTATGTGCTTCAGTCTGGCTATCTCATTAAGTTTTTGATCAAATAACTTCTCATAATCAGTTGCAGCCATTTTGAGACTTGCAATCTCCTTAGCTTGACTCTTGGCCAAGGATTTGCATTTCTTAAATGCTTGCAACAGAACTTTATATTCATCTATCAATTGATGAATATCCTCTTCAGACTCAGATCCACTCTCATCATTTGATGATGATGAATCTGTTTCTGAACTAGCACAAGAAATTGAACTCAAAGAACAATTTAGTACCTTACTTGGTCCTGGCTGCTCCAGGATTTTGTCACTTTCTGTTAATGTCATCAGTCCTTGGCACTGACTGTTCTCTTATTCATATATAGAGTTCATGATCTGAATGAACTCTTCTTCTTCTTCCTCAGCAAACAGCCCTATATATGCCTCAGCATCTGACTCAGTTTCTGATGAAGAGATATCTGACAGGCTCTTATCCTTCTTGGCAACAAAGGACTTTTCCTTTTTGCCTTTGAAATGAGTCTTTTTCTTATCATTAGACTCCTTCCTTTTCTCAGGACAATCTGCAATCACATGTCCTTGTCTATTACAGCAATAACACACTATTTTTGATAGAGTTGATTTGCTAGACTTAGTCTTTTTCCTGTCTTTCTTTGAAGACTTTTTATTCTGATAATAGTCTTCTTTACCCTGTGAAGTAGATGGCCTTGTCCTCCATTGTTTCTTCTTTAAGAACTTCTGAAAATGTCTTGTGAAGGCAGCAAAGTCCTCATCACTTTCACTGCTTTCAGATTTTCTGCTTGCTGACTCATCAGACTCAGTTTCAGCATTCTTTGGAGGTGGAGTTGGTGACTTACTTCTGTACTTTCTGGGGGCTTCTGTTTTAAAGGCCACAGTCCTTTCTTTATGTTCACTCCTTGTAGATTTCTCCTCTTCTTTCCTCACTGTCAACTGCATTTCATAGGACAGCTGTTTGCCAAATAGTGTTGGTGGAGGAATTTCTGCTAGCTTTGTCATTTCCCTTATGGCACAGATCTTGGTGTCCCAATCTTTTGTAAGGGACCTTAAGAACTTATCATTGAGCTCATAGTTACTGAACTCTCTTCCATAGGACATAAGCTCATTCACAATCCTATAGAACTTTTTATAGTATTCAGTTATGCTATCAGATCTACCTTGCCTAAAGCTTTCATATTCTTGGTTTAGCAAGGATTTTCTGTCTTGCCTCACTTCTTCAGAACCCTCCATGTATACAATAAGAGTATCCCATATTTCCTTGGATGTCTTGCAGTGTATGAGATTCTGAAAGGTAGCATCATCTATAGCACTTACTATGATGTTCTGAGCCCTTTTGTCCATTATGGCTAGAACAATCTCATCCTTTGTCATTTCAGAGAAATCTTTAGGTGTCCTTTGATTAGCATCTAAGACTGAAACCTTCATGGGCACATATGACCCTTCTTTCACTGTGATATAAATCCTAGGGTCTGAGGCTTCCATAAACAGCCTCACCCTTTCCTTCCAGATGCCAAAGATTTCCTTTCTGCAAATGGGTAACTTCATGGATCCCAATTCCTTATGATTCTCAGTGGAACCCATGGTTCTTGATTTTCTTGATTCTGTAATGTACTTACACTGAATCTGCCAACATGATCTACTCAGACAGTTAAGTCCTCTTTTGAGTAACCTCGCTTTGATACCACTTGAAAGATATTGTACCTAATCACCTAGCGGGGGGGGGGGGGGGTGAATAGGTGACTTAAATCTTTTTAACTTTTTAGGCAGAATTCAACTTATAATCACAGAATTAAATCTACTTGTACACAGCAATCACACAGCAATCACAGCAAATCATAAGCACATAGTAGACACACAGTTTTATAGTGGTTCCCCAAGCTTTGAGTACATCCACTTTCCCCCTTTGCCTATCTAGCAGTGTACTAGATTCGGCCAAACTCCTCCACTATCTCAGATCCTCAGATCTTACACTCAGAACCCCAAACCAGGTTCCTACAACTCAGGCCCAAGGCCCTACAACTCAGCTTCTTCTCAAAGCCTACACTCAGCCACCAAGGCCTACACTCAGCCACAACAAGCCTACACTTAGAGATTCAACTCTCCTACACTCAGGCACTCAAGCCCTACACTCAGCCTTTATAATTTCAGGCTTACAAAGACTCAGATCCCTAAGGATCCTACAAGATAATATGAATACAAATATTGTAACTCAACAACTCAGAGAAAAGAGAGATAAGTTGTGAGTTTCTTGATGAGTTCTTGGAAGAACTCAGCTGAAATCAATCTGACTTGGCTTTCTTCAAAGCTTCTTGAAAGTAGAACACAATAAGACTGATCTCTTCTGCAGTTGATCCTTGATCTCTGCTACTTAAGATTCAGAATAAATCTGAACCCTTCTTCTCAGCTGGGTTCCAACAGCTGACTTCTTGGATGGAGCTCTCTCTCTCCAACTACTTAGATCTTCACTTGATAGCTAGATCTTCTTTGTATAACTTGATGTGTTGATCTTCTAATCAATCAATCTCTTGAACTTGAACAACCGTTTCTGTAGACAGTCTAAGCCTATTTATAGGCCTTCTTCATGGTAACCGGCTGGTCCGGTTCATAACTGATTTCTGACAACTCTGACAGGTGTTGTAGACCGGTTGGAATGGCAGCTGTCAAGTCATCCAGTCAGTTCTTGAAAATTCTGTAACTGTCTGTAAGTGTCGAGACTGTCTGTCTTAAAGTGTCGACACTTATAGACCAAGTGTCGACACAAGTTGACTAAGTGTCGACACTAGCCTACAAGGTGTCGACACAACTCCTTGTGTTGTAGATTCTATGTCTCGACACTGCTTCTTCTTCATGTGTTGACACTCATAATGTGTGTCGACACAAGTCCTTGTAATTCAGTATTTTGCTGAATTCTTCTAAGTGTCGACACAACACCTTTGTATCGACACATCTTCATGTGTTGAACTTGTCAGTGTCGACACTGCTTCTTGGTGTCGACACATGTCTTCAGTGTTGATACTTGCTGAGTGTCGACACAGCTCCTTGTGTCGACACATTCTTCTTCTGTTGAGACTTTTGCTGAGTGTCGACACATCTCCTTTGTGTCGACACTTGTACTTAGAATATTTTGTTGAACTTTGCTGATCTTTGCTAAGTGTCGACACAGCTCCTTGTGTCGACACTTTCTTCAAGTGTTGAGTCTTTAGTTGAGTGTCGACACATTCTTTCTTGTGTCGACACTTCCTTCAAGTGTTGACTCTTCTGCTGTGTGTCGACACATTGATCTGGGTGTCGACACTTATACTTAGTCTCTGCTGACTTTTGCTGAGTGTCGACACAGCCTCCAAGTGTCGACACTTTCTGATGTAGACACAGTTTCACTGGGTGTCGACACAGCTCCTTGTGTCGACACTGCTTCACTGTATTTTACTTCATTGAGTGTCGACACAGCTCCTTGTGTCGACACTTTCTGTCTGGTGTCGACTCTGCATCCCTGGTGTCGACACAATGACTCCAAGTGTCGACACTGCTTGCCTGGGTGTCGACACAGGTCTTCTTAAGTGTCGACACTTTCCCTCTGGGTGTCGACACATGGACTTAGAAACTTTTTCTTCTTTCCTGTAAATACTTAACCTGCACAAGTAAACTCAAAACACATCAAATACATTTTGATGTATATCATTGAGTTGGGTGAGGCTTCTTCAAATCAGGTACATTTAAACCAATGTACCCAACACCTAATTTGTAGTAGTGGACATTCAGTTGGTTGGGTTCTAACTGTAACCTTTAAATTCTTACGCTAGAATGCACTATATGTTAGGATGCGTGATTTTGGATTATGTTTTCAATTAGTAACTCCTTTGACTATTCGTAGTATATGGCATTGGGCCCCGGCCGGACCTTCTGTTATATGCTATGTGACAGATGAGGATGTTACAAGTTGGTATCATACTCTGGTGTCGGTTTTTATTATTTGAATTCGTGGGTGAATTCTTTTAAAGGGTGGTGAGTGTGAGACCCCCCCCCCTCCAAAACCTTTGCCCGGGTTGGGCCAGAGGGGATCTTACTTGCCCAAGACGGCCACCCATTGCTCCTCAAGGGGTAACGACCCACTCCACTAAGCACTGGTTGGCCGCCTTGCACGGCTTGAATCATAGCATTCACATCACATAGTATTTTCAGAAGCATTAACAGGAAACCACATCATATATATATATATATATATATATATATATATCAATATATATTTAATAGGAAACGCGAATGGCCGTAGCCACTGTCTATACATAGAGCTCGTAGGCTATGATAGTACAACAACTAATAACTCCTCTCTCTAAACTCTACTCGTTAGTACTTGCGTTTTGAAACTCAGGAGATGGCGGGGGTGCCTCTGCTCGAGTAGTCCTATCAACTGGCATATCATCCTACAATAGCTGGCCATTGCGGTGCTCCATCTCCTGTGAATGGTTATTAAGATAACCGAAAGTCACAGAGCTAAGCGGAATCAAATCTCCTCGAATCCAATCACGGGGACGAGCACACACACACCGAACAATATAAGATAGCCGAAGCATGAGAGGGTTTGCAAAGCAATTCATAAATAAGCTAGGAGCAAACGAAAGGAGTGCAACATAATATAACTGGACTAACAGCATTAATTTACATCAGTTATAACCTTCAGCTCCACTAGCGCAGCAACACAACAGGTATTCACAACCTGTACAAACATCACAGACATTCATAGTCGCGTACACATCATAGACATTTACATCCGCATACACATCGCAGGAATTCACAGCTGAAAGATATGGTACCTAAACACCTAGAGGGGGGGGGGGGTGAATAGGTGACCTAATCCTTTTCTAACTTTAATGGCAGCAAACAGTTTATTATCACAGATTTCTAACTTTTGCACAGCAAGCACAAAGCATTAACAGCATTCACAGCACAATCACAGCACAGCACACAGTGGTTTATAGTGGTTCCCCAAGATATGGGTACATCCACTTTCCCCATTCGCCTATCTAGCAGTGTACTAGATTCGGCCAAACTCCTCCACTGTCTCAGAACCCAAATTGGTTCCTACCTCAGGCCCAAAGCCTTACAACTCAGCTTTATCCCAAAGCCTACACTCAGCCAATCAAGGCCTACACTCAGCCAATCCAAGGCCTACACTCAACCAACAAGGCCTACACTCAGAGATCTCAATCTCCTACACTCAGGCTCACAAGCCCTACCCTCAGCCTTTATAATTATAGGCTTACAAATCACTCAGATCCAAAGGATCCTACAAGTTAAAAAGTATTACAAATAATAACTCTACAACTCAGAAAGATAAGAGGGGAGTTGAGAGATTCTTAATGAGTTCTTGGAAGAACTCAGCTGGATCCAATCTGACTTAGCTTTCTTCAAAGCTTCTTGAGTAGAACTGAATAAGACTGAATCCTCTGCAGTTGTTCCTTGACCTCTGCCACTTAAGATCCAGAATTGAATCTGAATCCTTCTTCTCAGCCTAGTTCCAGAGGCTGATTTCTTGGAAGGAGCCCTCTCTCTCTCTCCAACTTCTTAGATCTGCACTTGGAATGCAAGATCTTCTTGTGTTGATACTGTGGGTACCACTTCAATAATTTGTATTTCAACAAACTGAACTCTTGACCAATAATCTGATCAATAACTTCAACAACCTGAACCACAGTTTCTGTAAACTGTAGGTGCCTATTTATAGGCTTTCTTCATGGTAACCGGCTGGTCCGGTCCATAACTGACTTCTGATATCTCTGACATGCGCTGTAGACCGGCTGGAACGGCAGCTGTCATGTCAACCAGTCAGTTCTTGAAAATCTCTATCTGTCTGGTAGTGTCGAGACTTTCTGTCTTTAAGTGTCGACACTTATAGAACAAGTGTCGACACAAGTTGTGTAAGTGTCGACACAAGACTACAAGGTGTCGACACAATTCCTTGTCTGTCTCGACACAGATTCTTCTTCATGTGTCGACACTGAAATTGAGTGTCGACACAAGTACTTGTTCTTCTAGCTTTTGCTGAATTCTTCTAAGTGTCGACACATCTCCTTTGTGTCGACACAACTTCTTGTGTTGAATCTGTTAAGTGTCGACACTGCTTCTTGGTGTCGACACATAGTCTTCTATGTTGAAACTTGCTGAGTGTCGACACAGCTCCTTGTGTCGACACACCTTCTTGTTGTTGAGACTTCAGCTGAGTGTCGACACATTCCCTTAGTGTCGACACTTGTACTTAGAATAATTTTGTTCATAATTCTGTTCTTTGCTAAGTGTCGACACAGCTCCTTGTGTCGACACTTTCTTCAAGTGTAGAGTCTTTAGCTAAGTGTCGACACATTGTGCTGGGTGTCGACACTTACTTCATGTGTTGACTCTTCTGGTTGTGTGTCGACACATTGTGTTGGGTGTCGACACATACTTCAAGTGCTGACTCTTCTGGTGAGTGTCAACACATTGTTCTGAGTGTCGACACTTTAACTTAGTCTCTGCAGACTTTTGCTGAGTGTCGACACAGCTCCAAGTGTCGACACTTTCTGGTGTAGACTCAGCTTCACTGGGTGTCGACACAACTCCTTGTGTCGACACAGCTTCTCTGCACTTATCTTCACTAAGTGTCGATACAGCTTCAAGTGTCGACACTTTCTGTCTGTTGTCGACTCTGCATCCCAGGTGTCGACACAATGACTCCAAGTGTCGACACTGCTTGTCTGGGTGTCGACACAAGCTTTCTCATGTGTCGACACTTTCCCTCTGGGTGTCGACACATGGACTTAGAAACTTTTTGCTTCAGTCCAGTGATTTCTTAACCTGCACAAGTAACTCAAAGAGACATCAAATACATTATGATGTATATCATTGAGTTGGGTGAGGCTTCTTCAAATCAGGTACATTTGACCAATGTACCCAACAATCTCCCCCTATTTGGAGAAGTCATAACCCTTAGTCAATGATATACACCATTCATAATTAAAAATTACAAAATGATGCAAAGCAGATTATATTTTGCAGGTTAAACATAAACATGTAATAATTCACACATGTATACACATTCATCATTTCAGAACAAACAAGAAATAGACACATTCTCTGAACAATCATGAAATATATTTATCATATATTGTTCTAACATTTTTCTAATACATCTTCAATGGTTTACAAAAATGTTTTACATTCAAAAGATTACAACAATCTTCAAGTCAGTTCTTAATCTATTTCTGGTCTGGTTCTTTGATAACTATGCCTTTGCCAGATTGGACTTGAGCTTTGACAGGGGCTTCAGCAGGTTCAGCAACAGCAGGCTTCTTGCCTTTTAGTTCTTTCTTCTTGAGTTCTTCTGCCTTGATCTTTTGCCTCTCAAAATAATGGAATGGCTTAGGAAAGTACTTGCTAGGCTCCACTGCAGTAGGAGGTAGCTTTCCCATCTTAGCCTTCCTTCTATACTGAATTATAGCTTCCTGCCTGATCTCATGTTTTCTCCATTCTGCTTCAGAGAACCACTTGTTCCTGTCATGAAGGTTATCCTTAGCAGCTTTCCAGACAGTTAGAATGATGTTTCTAGAGGCAGGGCTCCACTGTTCAAAATCTGGCTTTTGTTCTGCTTGTTCCCTAAATCTCTTTTTAGACAGCCTTGTCTCTTCCTCCTTCTGCAATGCCTCTTGCATGGCTTCAGACATAGGTTGAACAACCTTTTCAATATGAACATGGTCCTTGCCCTCAGTTGGGCTATACATTGTGCTCACATCTGCTTGAATCATATCAAAGTCTGGAGGTGGATAAATGACCTGAGCTACTTCTGCTTGTTCACCTCCAAGATATGCATTTTGAATCCCTAATTCAGTAACATTATCATCATCACAGAGTGGAGGATAGCCCAGTGTAGCTCTGATGGAGTTAGATATCCATTTGGCATGGTCAGAGCTAGCTTTGACTAATACTCTCTCCCCCTTTATGACTTCTCTAGCCATATGATCTCTTACATCATCCTTCTGAAATCTTATTTGACTATCCAAATACCTGATTCCCTCTTTAAAGAATGGTTTCAGCTTTGTAAGTTGTTCAGAGATGGCTTTCTGGGAATCTTTAATAGCAGTCTTTACAGCAGAAATTTCTTCTTGAAATACTTTATCAAATTCAGCTTTAGCAGCAGCAGTAGATGTGGAAGGTTCAGCAGCCTTGTTCTTCAACTCAGTGACAATAGCATTGTGGGATGCAGTCAAATTGTCATTCATCCTTAATTGATTTTCAAGAACATATCCTTGTTTCAATGCTATGTCATCTACCTGTGCCTTGATCTTCTCTTGGTGTGTTGCCAGATACACCACTGCATTTCCACCCTTGTGGAAGCATTCAGTCATTTCCTTCTTGGTAAGGTTCATTTCAAACCTTATTGACTTTATATCTTGGGCCAGATCAAATTGTAAAGTCTTCTGCCCTTCATCAACATAAGCTTCTATAGCTTTTCTTTGTTCATCCATTTTGATCTGCAGTGCAATCAGTAAAGCACTATAATCAATAGTTGGGGCTTGTTGAATTATTGGCTGTGGGGCTACAGATTGCAGAGCTTTCTTATAACTCTGGCTTCTCCTTTTGAAGACATAGAGTTTCTTCTTCTTAGCCTTTGCAGCCTCATCTTCTTCAGATTCTGAAGTGCTGGCTATGTCAACCCTTTCCTTAGGGCTTGAAGGTCTGTCAGCTTGCACATCTGGTGCCTTCTCACTTTCTTGCCTCACTGGCTCTTCCATAACTTGCACTTGCTCCCCCTCAACACCAGCACTCTTATCTTCAGCAGCAGCATCCTTGTCCATATCAAAATCTTCTTGATCTAGATTTAGGAATAAATCCTCCATGGTGTATTCTGGTGGTGAAGAAGCTGGAGAAGTTCTTGGTTCTTCAACCACAGGATCAGGAATTACTTCTTGTACAGCAGATGTGTCTTCTCTAACAGCATCTGGTTCTTGAGTATTCTGCTGAGTTTGCTGAAGATCATCAGACAAATCAGCATCTTCTATAAGATAGTCTAAAGTTTTTAGGTCAGTGAGTACCTCATGTATAATGGTGGTGGCTTGCTCACTGTCCAGTGTAGAGGGTTCTTCTACACCTAGAAGCTCCCCCTGGCTTTGATCCCTATGGATGGGGCTAGCTTGAGGCAGCTCCCCCTGGATCTCAGCAGTCTCTTGAGGAGCAGGAGACTTCACTACTGTCTCTTCCTCATGGTCATCAGGTGTGAAAACAACCTGTTCTTCACTTCCAGAACTGCTGGAGGACTCCTGTGCCACAGCAGCAGTTTTTCTTTTCTTCTTTGGAGGAATCTCCTTCTCAGCAACTGTCTTTTCTGGGGTTGGTATTTCCTTGGACAATACCCTGTCCCATCTAGAAAAGATCCTTTGATCCATCTTCCTCATATGATTTATTTTACTTCCAGCAGTAGTGCTCATTACCTCTGGTATTGTACCAGCTAGGTAGAGACTTATAATTCTGCCCAGATTGGGCTTCTTCAAGCTCTCCTTAATCTTCTCATAGACTATCATAGACCAGTCTGTTTTCAGAGTGAAGATTATCCTTGTCATGATTCCAAACATAGAGGCAGACACCCTGTCATGCCCTCCAGGCTTACTGAGAATAACCTTGCCCACAATCTCAGACATGAATTTTCCTTGACTGTTCATGCCTTTCCTGTTAAAGACTGATCCTATCTTCATCTTTGGATCAAGTCCACACCAGGTAAGAGCTTCCCTGGTCTTGGATGCAGTTACTTCTTCTTCATCTTGAGTTTTAGGTAGCTGGAGTACCTTCCTCAGACTTTTTGGTGAAATCTTGACCTTAGATCCATGAACTCTGGATTTGATTCTGTATCCAGATTCATCTACAGCAGCTCCATTAAGGAATTCAAGAACTTCCTTTTTCCAAATCTTTGTTGGTTCTGAAACCAAGTATTCTAGTCCAGAATTGACGACTAGGGTTACCACCGACTGGATTTCTTGATCTGCGTCGTCGAACGCGCCGCGCACAAGCTCATAACCCTCGTTAACGTTCTCCTCAAGCTTAGGAGCCATTAGGGTTTGGAGAATTTGTCTTTAGAAAAGAGAGGTGTCGACACAGTAGTTTTGGTCTCGAAACTTTGAAAGCGTGTCGACAAACAAAGACAGAACCCTATTTATACCTGTCTAATTTTGAAGATGAACAGGCGGGACAGCTATCTGAACATGTGTCGACACTGGCAATAAGTGTCGACACTGACTTATATTGTCTCGACACACATGTGTCGACACAAGTTTAGTCAACAGATATTATGTGTCGACACGTGTTTATGTGTCGACACAACATAACTCGACACATTGTCGAGACTTTACTTAGTAAATACTGAGTAAAACATAAGTGTCGACACCACATTGGATGTGTCGACACCTACTGGACATGTGTCGACACTAACATTCTGAAGTGTCGACACCAACATCCTAGATGTGTCGACACCTTTTTCCTGAAGTGTCGACACCACTATTCTGTGTCGACATAGACTTGTCTATGTGTCGACACCTTTTTACTTAGTCATTTTTTCATTCTGTAAACTTAGTCTAAGTTTATCATTCCTAGTTCAATTTTGAATCTATTGAACTTAGCTTCTTCTAGGGGCTTAGTAAACATGTCAGCTATCTGATTATCAGTTTTAACATATTCAAGTGAAATATCTTCTCTTTCTACATGCTCTCTAAGAAAGTGATATTTAATCTCAATATGTTTTGTTCTACAATGAGATACAGGGTTATTAGCTATTGAAATAGCACTTGTAGAATCACAGTAAAGTGGAGTTCTACTTACCTGAAATCCATAGTCCTCTAGCTGATGTTGAATCCACAGAAGTTGAGCACAACAACTTCCTGCAGCCACATACTCTGACTCAGCTGTGGAGATAGCCACACTAGTCTGCTTTTTGTTGCTCCATGAAATTAGTCTCCCACCTAGGAATTGACAGGTTCCAGTAGTGCTCTTTCTATCCTCTTTGCATCCTGCAAAGTCTGCATCTGTATAACCTGTTAGATCAAAATCTCCATTCCTAGGGTACCAGAGGCCTAGATAGGGAGTGCCCTTTAGATATCTCAAGATTCTTTTGACTGCAGTCAAATGAGACTCTTTAGGGCAGGCTTAATACCTGGCACAAACACATGTAGCATACATGATGTCAGGTCTACTAGCAGTCAAGTATAATAGGGAGCCAACTATCCCTCTATACAAGGTTTCATCTACAGGTTTCCCTGCATCATCCTTGCTAAGAGACATACTTGACCCCATAGGAGTCTTCATGGTACTGGATGAATCCATACCATACTTCCTTATGAGTTCTAGGGTGAACTTGGACTGACATATGGATAAACCATTTTCAGTCTGTTTAACTTGGAGACCCAAGAAAAACTTCAGCTCTCCCATACTACTCATCTCAAACTGACCTTGCATAAGTTTTGTAAACTTTTTGCAAAGGCTGCTTTCAGTAGACCCAAATATAATGTCATCTACATATATTTGGACTAGTATGACTTTGCCTCTAGATTCCCTAAGGAATAGAGTCTTATCTATTTTCCCCCTTGAGAACTTGTTCTCAATGAGGAAACTAGATAGGGTTTCATACCAAGCCCTAGGGGCTTGCTTTAACCCATATAAAGCTTTCCTAAGTCTATAGACATGATGAGGTAGAGTTGGATCAACAAAACCTGAAGGCTGCTCCACATAGACTTCTTCTTTAAGATTACCATTTAGGAATGCTGACTTGACATCCATTTGGTATACCTTAAATCCTTGATAGGTTGCATAGGCCAAGAACATTCTTATGGCTTCCAGTCTGGCTACTGGAGCAAAGGTTTGATCAAAGTCAATACCTTCTTCTTGTCTATATCCTTTTGCAACCAGTCTTGCTTTATTCTTAATGATGACCCCTTGTTCATCCATCTTATTTCTGTAGATCCACTTAGTTCCAATTACATTGTGGTCTTTAGGTTTAGGAACTAATTCCCAGACCTTGCACCTCTTGAACTGATTAAGCTCTTCTTGCATTGCTTCAGTCCATTGTGGATCTTGTATTGCTTCTTCAAATTTCTTAGGTTCAACTTGTGACAGAAAGCTGGAATAGATTGCTGCATTCATGTTTCTACTCCTGGTTTGAACTCCTTGTCTTGGATCTCCAATAATCAGCTCTACTAGATGATCTCTTAGATGCCTGTGGGCTGGAGGCAATCTTACTTCTGGTTGAACCACTTCAGCATCTGCATCATGCTGTACTTCTTGTATTTTTTCAGCTATTGGCACATGTAGTTCTCCCCCTGGACAACTGCTACTGTCTTCTACTTGCTGTCTTGCAGCAGGCACATCTTCTATAGTAAGCTTGTCCATTTTCTTTGTCAAACCTGTGGGGCTGCACACACTACTAGACAACTCATTATTAATAAGTTTAGTCTCATCAAAAACTACATGCACTGATTCTTCTACAACTTGTGTAGTCAAGTTGTAGACTCTATAAGCCTTACTATTATTGCTGTACCCAACAAAAATTCCCTCTTGGGACTTGGCAGCAAACTTAGTTAAGTAAGACTTCCCATTGTTAAGTATGAAGCATTTACAACCAAAGATCCTAAAATAGGATAGGTTTGGTTTCCTGCCTTTCACAACTTCATAGGGGGTCTTGTTAAGCCTTTTAGTGATGGTAGCCCTATTTATAACATGACATGCAGTGTTAACTGCTTCAGCCTAGAAATACTCTGGCAGTGATGTATCACTAAGTAGGGTCCTACCAGCCTCTATCAAGGTTCTATTTTTCCTCTCAGCAATGCCATTTTGCTGAGGTGTTCTAGGTGAAGAGAATTCTTGAAATATCCCAAAGTCTTCACATAGTTTTGTCATGCTATCAGACTAAAATTCAGTGCCATGGTCACTTCTAATTTTGACCACTGTACTATTTAGTTCATTCTGAATTTGCTTGACAAAGCTATAGAAGACATTAGGTGTTTCAGATTTCTGTCTTAAGAAGAACACCCAGGAAAACCTTGAGTAGTCATCTACAACTACAAAGGTATAGACCTTCCTACCTAAGCTATGAACTGGCATTGGACCAAAGAGATCCATATGCAAAAGGTATAGACACCTCACAGCATCTTTGTTTTCTATGCTTCTAAAGGTGGATTTAGTCTGCTTGCCCTTTTGACAAGCTGAACAAATACCATCTTTAACACACTTAACTTGAGGACCATTCCTCACTAACTCTTTGCTAAAGAGTTTACTAATTGTCTTGTAGTTAAGATGGGCTAGCCTCTTGTGTCATTTGACACAATGAGAGACTGTCTCATCAGCTACAAGACAAACTGGAGAACCATTGTTCTCAATCATAATGTCTAGGCAGTAGACATTCCTCTTCCTATAACCTGTCAAAATGATCTCTTGATCACTTGACCTCTTGATATGACAACCATTTTTAACAAATGAGATGTCATACCCTACATCACTTAATTGACTTATACTTATTAGGTTGTGTTTCAACCCTTTAACATAAGCCACTTGAGTAATGGTAACTAAGTGACTAGAAATGTTACCAAACCCTTTGATGATTCCTTTTTCAGAACCACCAAAGGTCACTTTAGGACCATTTTTGATTGGAATGTAGTCCTTCAGTAGTCCCCTAGTTCCAGTCATATGTCTGGAACATCCACTGTCCAAGTACCATGTAGGGGTATGGCCACTTGGACTCACCTGCAAAACAAATTAATGAACCTTAGAACCCAAAGTATTCTTGGGTCCTTGGTGATTGTTAGTTTGCAATTTGACAAACCTACCTACTGGCTTTCCGACAGGTAGTTTGGAACTCACTTTGGCACTCACATTGTGCCAACAGTCCACTGCAAAATGGCTAACTTTGCCACAGCACCAACATTCAAATTTATTGTACCTTTGCTTAGGTACTGCCTTAGCTGTCTTGACTACAGCATGCTTGTTGAATGTTGGGGCTTTGCCCTTGGACTTAGACTTGGACTGCTCAGTCCCTGTAGGTCTAATAAAGCCCAGTCCAGCCTTGCCTTTATGATGAACAAAATCATCAATTAGAGGTAACACTGACTTAGGTTTAGAAAACCTAGCAACTAAGTCCTTCTCCTTCTGAAGATTGATCTCCAGACTCTTAATTTGATCATTCTTAAAAGTGATAGTTCCCATCTGAATCACTGTTATGTGTTTCAGCCTGGCTATCTCATTCAGCTTTTGATCAAATTGCTTCTCAAAATCTGTTGCAGCAGCTTTAAGATCAGCAATTTCCTTTGCCTGACTTTTGGCAAGGGACTTGCTTTTCTTGTAGGCTTGCAACAGCACTTTATATTCATCTATAAGTTGATGAATATCATCCTCAGACTCAGATACATTCTCATCACTTGATGAAGAAGAATCTGAATCTGAACTAGAACAAGAAATTGAACTTGAACTTGAACTTTGTACCTGACTGGGTCCTGGCTGCTCCAGGATTTTGGCACTCTCTGTCAAAGACATTAGACCTTGTCATTGACAGTCTTCTTGTTCATAAATTGACTCCATTAATTGCATGAATTCTTCCTCTTCTGCTTCAGCAAACAGCCCTATATAGGCTTCAGCCTCAGACTTAGTTTCTGAAGAGGAGATATCTGATAGAGTCTTCTCTTTCTTGGCAACAAAAGACTTCTCTTTCTTTCCTTTGAAGTGAGCCTTTTTCCTGTCACCAGATTCCTTTCTCTTCTCAGGACAATCAGCAATGACATGGCCCTGTCTATTGCAGCAATAGCAGACTATCTTAGATCCAGTTGCCTTACTTGACTTTGTCCTCTTCCTGTCTTTCTTTGAAGGCTTTTTCTCCTGATAAAATACTTCCTTTCCCTTTGAAGAAGAAGGTCTTGACCTCCACTGTTTCTTCTTCAAGAATTTCTGAAAGTGCCTAGTGAAGGCAGCAAAGTCTTCATCACTTTCACTGCTCTCACTCTTTGTGCTGACTGACTCATCAGACTCTGAATCAACTACCTCTGGAGGTGGAGTTGATGACTTATTCCTGCACTTTCTGGGAACTTCTGTCTTGAAAGCAACAGTTCTTTCCTTGTGCTCAGTCCTTGTTGATTTCTCCTCCTCTTTTCTTACTGACAACTGCATCTCATATGACAATAGCTTGCCAAACAGTGTAGGAGGAGGAATTTCCCCCAACTTAGCCATTTCTCTAATGGCACAGATCTTGGTGTCCCAATCTTTGGTTAGGGACCTTAAGAACTTGTCATTTAGTTCATAGTTACTGAACTCTCTTCCATAAGACATGAGTTCATTAACTATTCTGTAAAATTTCTTATAGCACTCAGTGATGTTATCACCTTTACCTTGTCTAAAACTCTCATACTCCTGATTTAGCAAGGATTTCCTATCTTGCCTAACTTCTTCAGATCCTTCCATATAGATAATGAGAGTATCCCACATATCTTTTGCTGTCTTACAGTGAATTAAGTTCTGAAAAGTGGCATCATCAATGACACTCACTATTATGTTTTGTGCCCTCTTGTCCATGGTGGCCAAGACAATTTCATCTTTAGTCATCTCAGAGAAATCCTTTGGAGTTCTCTGATTTGCATCTAGAACTGAAATATTCATGGGCACATAAGGCCCTTCCTTTACTGTGATGTAGATTCTAGGGTCTGAGGCCTCCATAAATAGCCTTACCCTTTCCTTTCAGATCCCAAAGATCTATTTCCTACATATGGGTAATTTCATGGAACCCAATTCCTTGTGATTCTCTGAAGAACCCATGTTTCTTGATTTTCTTGAAACTGTGTTTTCCTTACACTGAATCTGCCAAACAGGATCTCCTCAGACTATTAGTCCTTTTTGAGGAACCTGGCTCTGATACCACTTGAAAGATATGGTACCTAAACACCTAGAGGGGGGGGGGGTGAATAGGTGACCTAATCCTTTTCTAACTTTAATGGCAGTAAACAGTTTATTATCACAGATTTCTAACTTTTGCACAGCAAGCACAAAGCATTCACAGCATACACAGCACAATCACAGCACAGCACACAGTGGTTTATAGTGGTTCCCCAAGATATGGGTACATCCACTTTCCCCCTTCGCCTATCTAGCAGTGTACTAGATTCAGCCAAACTCCTCCACTGTCTCAGAACCCAAATTGGTTCCTACCTCAGGCCCAAAGCCTTACAACTCAGCTTTATCCCAAAGCCTACACTCAGCCAATCAAGGCCTACACTCAGCCAATCCAAGGCCTACACTCAGCCAACAAGGCCTACACTCAGAGATCTCAATCTCCTGCACTCAGGCTCACAAGCCCTACCCTCATCCTTTATAATTATAGGCTTACAAATCACTCAGATCCAAAGGATCCTACAAGTTAAAAAGTATTACAAATAATAACTCTACAACTCAGAAAGATAAGAGGGGAGTTGAGAGATTCTTGATGAGTTCTTGGAAGAACTCAGTTGGATCCAATCTGACTTAGCTTTCTTCAAAGCTTCTTGAGTAGAACTGAATAAGACTGAATCCTCTGCAGTTGTTCCTTGACCTCTGCCACTTAAGATCCAGAATTGAATCTGAATCCTTCTTCTCAGCCTAGTTCCAGAGGCTGATTTCTTGGAAGGAGCCATCTCTCTCTCCAACTTCTTAGATCTGCACTTGGAATGAAAGATCTTCTTGTGTTGATACTGTGGGTACCACTTCAATAATTTGTATTTCAACAAACTGAACTCTTGACCAATAATCTGATCAATAACTTCAACAACCTGAACCACAGTTTCTGTAAACTGTAGGTGCCTATTTATAGGCTTTCTTCATGGTAACCGGCTGGTCCGGTCCATAACTGACTTCTGATATCTCTGACAGGCGCTGTAGACCGGCTGGAACGGCAGCTGTCATGTCAACCAGTCAGTTCTTGAAAATCTTTATCTGTCTGGTAGTGTCGAGACTTTCTGTCTTTAAGTGTCGACACTTATAGAACAAGTGTCGACACAAGTTGTGTAAGTGTCGACACAAGACTACAAGGTGTCGACACAATTCCTTGTCTGTCTCGACACAGATTCTTCTTCATGTGTCGACACTGAAATTGAGTGTCGACACAAGTACTTGTTCTTCTAGCTTTTGCTGAATTCTTGTAAGTGTCGACACATCTCCTTTGTGTCGACACAACTTCTTGTGTTGAATCTTTCAAGTGTCGACACTGCTTCTTGGTGTCGACACATAGTCTTCTATGTTGAAACTTGCTGAGTGTCGACACAGCTCCTTGTGTCGACACACCTTCTTGTTGTTGAGACTTCAGCTGAGTGTCGACACATTCCCTTAGTGTCGACACTTGTACTTAGAATAATTTTGTTGATAATTCTGTTCTTTGCTAAGTGTCGACACAGCTCCTTGTGTCGACACTTTCTTCAAGTGTAGAGTCTTTAGCTAAGTGTCGACACATTGTGCTGGGTTTCAACACTTACTTCATGTGTTGACTCTTCTGGTTGTGTGTCGACACATTGTGTTGGGTGTCGACACATACTTCAAGTGCTGACTCTTCTGGTGAGTGTCGACACATTATTCTGAGTGTCGACACTTTAACTTAGTCTCTGCAGACTTTTGCTGAGTGTCGACACAACTCCAAGTGTCGACACTTTCTGGTGTAGACTCAGCTTCACTGGGTGTCGACACAGCTCCTTGTGTCGACACAGCTTCTCTGCACTTATCTTCACTAAGTGTCGACACAGCTTCAAGTGTCGACACTTTCTGTCTGGTGTCGACTCTGCATCCCAAGTGTCGACACAATGACTCCAAGTGTCGACACTGCTTGTCTGGGTGTCGACACAAACTTTCTTATGTGTCGACACTTTCCCTCTGGGTGTCGACACATGGACTTAGAAACTTTTTGCTTCAGTCCAGTGATTTCTTAACCTGCACAAGTAACTCAAAGAGACATCAAATACATTATGATGTATATCATTGAGTTGGGTGAGGCTTCTTCAAATCAGGTACATTTGACCAATGTACCCAACAACAGCCGTGTACACATCGAAGGCATTCACAGCCGCGCATAATACCCTATGCCGACATAATATGGATCGCTTTTTTTCAAGCAGGGTAACGAGCCCCGCGGGCCTCACCGATGTGGCCGTTGGTGATATTGGCAAGTCCTGCCACTTCTGAGGATGGTCGTACCGCACAGCCTAGGAGCTAACGTACATCCTCGTGTACTCTTAGATGGGAGCGACATCCGGTGATTCAACACTTTGGCCGACCAGCGAAGGAAACCCAACTGGGAAAAACATAACAGCCGGTCACTCGTGGTACTCATCTCCCTGTTGTCTTGAGTCATCGAACTTCCTGCACCGGTACGAACAGTCTGCACAAGTGACTGACCCGCCATGATTTAACGCAAGCAATTTATAAGCAAACTAGTAATAATAGTTTTATTAGCATAAACCAGGTCTACAGCGGCTTGCCCTACTATGCTTTAATAATTCCGGCAAATGACACTTAGCTCGACTTTCGACAAGGAGCTTGGGAGCACTTTATTTAGGGCAAACTTAGGAGGAACATCTCAACTATTGTTATCCCCAACTAAGGCTCAACCTATCAAATCACTGCCCGTTAGGGCAGGACCCATGCTTGAAACAGTAAATTGTAGAAAAAAGTATGCAAATAAAAGCTGTTGTTAGTATAAGCTACATAATTGAAATGTTATAAATAAATAGGACCGGTAGGACACTGGAGTATTACTGAACTGAAAGTAAGTACTGAAAGGAACTGGACCTATACGAGACTGGAATAGTACTTAAAAGAAATGACTGAACTGAAAGTAAATAGCCAGAACCAGTACGAGACTGGAGTACTAAAAAGAAAGTACTAAACTGAAATGAATAAATGAACTGGACCAGTACGAGACTGGAATAAAACATAAAGAAAATGGTTAGTACTCCAATCACTTCATTCAGGAGGCTTCAGTTCCATCTCTGTTCATAGGAGGCAAGTTCAATTCTATCTCTGTTCTTAGGAGGCATGTTCAGTTCTATTTCAATTTTTGGAGGCTTCTTTGAGTTTCACTCATTATTAAGATTCGATAATAATTCAGTTGTGTCTTTCGATCACAGCTTACTCGGATCAGGAGGCTTAATATGAATTACACTTTTATTATTCATCGGAGGATAAATATCAACTTGATTGCTTGCGTCGGATCGAATCCGAGAATCTTGTTAAAGAACACGTTTTTCCTTGAATTTCAATCTCGAAAATCATTCCAAACACATGAGGGAAATTCTTCACCAGAAACGAGGTTGGAGATTATTTTAATCGAAGCTCGTACTTTCATCTTCAGAGCCTACCCAAATTAACCGAGAGTCTTTAAAAGAAAACACGAGGCTCTCTACGGTTTCACGAAACCTCGGAGCACTCAGAGCTTGGGCACTTGCCTCAATCACTCTCGTTAGTAAAGCAGTTTGAACTGATCTTTCAAGTTAAAAAGTGGTCACGCGCTTTGATTTTCATTTTCGAAGAATTTGAGCACGTAAAATTACAAGCGCGACCCTAGACTCCAAAAATTGGAAAAATCTTCAATTTTTATCCCAAGATTCCCAAATTTTAATACTACCTTTAAAGGGGCTTAAAAAGAGCCTAATATTTTTTTCAAAATTTTCCGACAAATTTTGGGTCTCTAAATTAGCCAAATAAAATTTATTTGGGCTTTTAAAATTACCCACATAATTCTAGTGGGAAAATCCCTTATTAAGGGGAACAATTTTCGCGATCAACACTTTTCCCCTAAGAGCCTATAATTTTTTAAAAAAAAACTATACAAAATTTTGGTTAAGAATTTGGTCTGCATATAGCAGATCAAACCTAATCTTGCAACCAGGATCGCGACAGACAGGAGATCTGGTTAGCGCTTCGCCACAGCGGATCAGCCACGGATCCGCTATGGGGGCACAAAAGTTCATGCATGGGGGGGGGGCGATGAGATCATAGACGTTCATCTCATTCTTGTGAAATGAACGGCGGTGATCCTCCCCCCCCCCCCCCCCCGTCGGAAAAGAAGGTAGTGGCCCTCTGCCACTACCATCCATCCACTTACCGGCGTCGGCGCCGCCCCCTATCGGTTCGTCGGGGGGCCGACGATTCTTTGGGTGGTTGTCCGGCGGGCTGCCACCGCCTGAATTCATTAACCCGAGAGCAGGGCAGCGATGGCTCTGCTCCCAGAGCCACCTCTCCACCCTACCTCTCTGGCATTTAACCCAGCCACAAATGCACCCTCGGTCGGCACGCCGGAGATAGGGCTCTTCTCCGGTTGTGGCCCGGCGACCAGCTGCCGCCGGAGCTAAACAGAGGAAAAAATTTGTTTCTCGGGTACCGCCGGAGCGGCATTTTCCGGCGGCACCCCGACCTTCCACCACCGGGGAATGCCATCCCTAGTGTTTTAGCCCTTCTCCAGCGCCACCACCGGTACTGGGAGGGGCTAGCCTGTTGCGGCCACCACCCAACCTGGAGCTTGGCACGGGTGGTGCCGGCGGCGCTCCGGCAGTCAGGAGGCTCATACAAGTCATCCAAAATACTTGAAAAGGAGATGATAGAATGTCCCACCTGTGCGGAGGGGACTTGGGAGGGTCCCGACCGAGCCGACATTGAAGGTGGCAGAAAGATGGGTGGTGGAAATATTTTCGGCGAGCTGGGACTCCGATAAGGGTGCCTTGGGCTCTGGTGAGTTGGTGTAGGTGAGAGCAAAGGGATGGGTCTATTTATAGGAGGAGGAGAGGCCATCCAATGGCCTTTGCCGATGTAGGATTATCCCTAATGGGAGAAGGAGTTCCTCTCCACCCCTCCACTTGGTCTGGCCAGGTGGAATCATCAGGATGGCCCTAGGTGGCAGCCATCTAGTTGGGAAGGGGTTTGGTGGGCTTTTCGGACTTGGTAGTGAGGAAGAGGGGAGGGGAAGAGGGGAATGTGGTGGGCTTTTGCTAAGGGCCCACCACCTATGTTTTTGTTGCATGGGGTGGCCCAATGGATGAGGAAGGTAGGGCCCTAACATCCTATGAAGAGGGAGTGTGCATCCCCTTAGAAGAAAATTTCCAAAAAATGAGTTTTTAGGGGGGTTTGACCAAAGTCAACCCTAGTTGGGTCCCCCCCATGCTGGTCAAAGAAAAGTAGGTCCATGTCATATCATCATTTGTGTGTGCATGCATTTCGGTGCACGATTATGCTTGATTTGATCACGGGTTGACTACTCTTATTTGAAATTGACCAGGATGAACTCAATTGACTTCATATTGACCATACGAGTCTAATGTCACTGACTGGGGTCGAATCGGAGTTCGTTTGCTAAATATCCAAAATCTGGGTGTCATAGCGCGCTAAAGCGGTCAAAATGCGTATATTCGTCGTTATACTTCGGATTGCGACGCGTCGAGTTCCAGTGCGTTTGTATTGACTTCACGAAGCCATAGGAACTGACAGAACTCAAATCGAAGTTCCCTAGGTCATTATCCAAAAAATCTCGTTTTTGTGGCGTCCTACGAGGAACTGTCATATCCACCATATGACCTCGAAATTCAACTGGACGAGTTCCAACACACTCATATTGATTATACGAGGCCACATGAGTTGACAGAACTCAAATCAGAGTTCTCTAGCTCGATATCCCTGTCTAGGGTTACCTCCTACCTTAATATGGGCCACAGGTAGAGGTTCGGGTTACTTTTATTGGGCCCACTAGGGTTCTGGTGGCTCAATAAAAGACAGGATGTTACAGTGAGCACATGTATGTGCGTTACCGTTATAACATAAAAGAAACCATGAATGTTTGAGAAATCTCCGGGTTCCTATGATTGCTTTTTGGCAATCGTTTGTCACCTAATTGAGTGTTTTACAATTATAGGTGACTAGGAGTGGTGCAGAGCAGTCACAACGTCAGCACTCTGCGGAGAGTAGTGTGCCTAATGATGCGTCTGTGACCCTCCTTCTGCTAAAAACATACGAATGGTAACTGAAGCGGTGTTCGCTATGATCAATGCCCAACCAGGGAGGCAAGTGCAGCCTATTGCTCCTGGATTAGGTCACGTACCAATTGGCGCAGCGGAACCTATAGTGGCGGATCAAGTAGCAGCAGAGCCCGCAGTGCAGAGGAAAGCGACTGAAAAACAGGTAAAGCACGTGATGAGCTTTAATCCACCAGTGTTTGCGGCGACTAGAACCCCAACGCAAGCTTAGGATTGGATTTCTAGGGTTAGGAGAGTCATGTCAGCAACAAAGACTGAGGAGTGGCAGAAGGTTACGATATACACTTTCCTTTGGGATGGCGAAGCAAGGTTATGGTGAGATGAGTTAAAGCTGCATCACTTTGCTAGGAGAAAATTCATCGATATTTCGATGGAGGGGTTCTCAAGACTATTTCTGGCCCGGTTCATCCCGACAACACAGAAAATAGCTTCGAAAAATCAGTTTCAGAGACTGACACAGGGCGAGAGTAGCATGGATGACTACCTACACGAGTTCCAAGGTTAGGGAGTTATGCTGACTCTACTTTTATAGATGAGGAGCGCAAGACTAACAGGTTCTACGAAGGACTATGTGACGATCTGAGGTTGTTGCTCTTAGGTCCTATGACGCAGGGCTTTCTGACCCTGGTCAATACATCCCGATCTCTGGAATAAGATTTGAAGAGGGTCCAAAGCAAGAAGGACTTGGCAGTAAAAAGTCTGAAGTTCAAAGTACCAAAACCATCGAAGTCTGGGTACCGAAAGTGGAATAAGAAGGCTGGGTTTTCTGGACCGGCTTATTCATTGTTTACTTCTGGGGCATCATCAGGGCGAGGAGGCCCAATCCTTTGCTATAACTGTAGCAAACCGTCTTATATATCCCGCGACTGTTGGAGTGGCAAGTCGGAGAAAAAGCAGGAGCATCTTATGCTAAAAAAGGGAAGGCGGTGGAGTCAACTACATCCCATCAGGCTCTAGCCCAACTAATAGTTTATAACCTTGGCCAACATGAGGACATAAAGCAAGGTGATATGGTGACATGTATGTGTTAGATTTTAGCTGTAATACTTTGTATACCTTGCGCCTTATGCTTTGGTCGTGTAACTGTCGTGTTTTAGGCTTTGTCGTAGTCATAGACTGTCCAGCTCGAGCATTGTTTGATATAGGAGCTTCACACTTGTTCCTATCTGAGGACTTCGTATCATGTATCAGAGTGTCTTCTTCTATGATGAAGGATAAGTTGGATGTGTTGCTACCAAACGGGTGTTCGATGCGCGCAGACAGAGTCTGTTGCATTAAAGTGCTAATAGGAAGTCAAGCTTTTGACTTAGAAGCATCACTACTGCTGATAGTGGAATTTGACGTGATCTTTGGCATGGATTGGATCTCGGAGCAACGTGTGTTTATTGATTGTAGATTGCAGAGTGTCAAACTGAGGCTGAATACAAGTCATGAAACTACCTTCTCTGGTATGAAGGGACCGAGCAAGATGCTGATGTCTGCACTCTAAATAGTCAAAGATATTCATGAGGGGGAGGAGTTGTTCTTCACCCTATTGGAGGCTAAGAAGCCCAAGCCTGGTTTGGTCAGTATTCTGGTGGTGTCAGAGTTTGCCGACGTTTTCCCCGAAGATCGCCCCTGAGCCCCACCTCAAAGAGAGATCGAGTTCACCATCGAGTTGGTGCTAGGTGCCAAACCTATATCGCGGTCTCCTTACCGCTTAACACCAAGAGAGATGAAAGAATTGAAGTGCGACTTCAAGATTTGATAGAGCAGGGGTTTGTGCGTCCAAGTTCGTCAACTTGGAGCGCCCCGGTCCTCTTCGTAAAGAAGGACGCAAGTCTGTGGCTATGTATCGATTATCGGGAACTGAATAAGCTAACAGAAAAGAACAAGTATCTGATTTCGAGGATCGATGATCTATTTGACCAGCTATTTGGGTCGACAGTGTATTCGAAGCTAGACTTGAAGTCTGGATATTATCAGCTGAGAATCAGGGAAAGTGATATTCCCAAGATGATGTTCAGTACAAATTATGGGCATTATGAATTCACTATTATGCCTTTTGGGCTGACAAATGTGTCATCCATGTTTATGGACTTAATGAACTGAACGTTCAGGGAGTATTTGGATTGGTTCGTGATAGTCTTTATTGAAGATATCCTCGTGTACTCCAAGTCTGAGGATGATCATGTGGAGCACTTACATATTGTTCTGGAGACCCTAATGAGTAGTCAGTTGTATGTCAAGTTCTCAAAATACGAGTTTTGGCTATCTCCGGTTGCATTCCTGGGTCATATTATCAGTGGTGAGGGAATCACAGAAGATTCAGCAAAGGTTATTGCGATACGGGAGTGGCCTGTGTTATCTTCTGTGACGGAAGTCCGACATTTTCTGTGGATTGCCGGCTACTACAGGCGCTTCGTGGAGAACTTCTCGCGGATAGCGTTATCTCTCACGACCCTGATAAGGAAGGATCTAAAGTTTGTTTGGTCGCCAGCGTTAGCGCAAGCTTTCAAAAAATTAAAGAGTCGTCTGACCACGTCGCCTATTTTGTGCTCGCCATATGGAACAGAGGGCTTTGAGATTTATATCGACGCTTCAGGGAGCGGCTTAGGTTGTATTCTGCTGTAATATGGGAATGTAATAGCGTATGGTTCGCGCTAGTTTAAGGTGCACGTGAGGAATTATCCAGTTCATATTCGCTCTGAAGCTTTGGAGACACTACGTGTATGACGTCAAGGTCAATATTTATACATACCATAAGAGTTTGAAATATCTGCTAGATCAGATGGACTTAAATATGCATCAGCGGAGGTGGATGAAGTTCCTTAGGGACTACACCTTCATGATACATTATGTTCCTAACAAAGGTAATGCGGTTGTGGATGCGTTAAGTCGCAGGGTTCCCGCTCAAGCCCATTGGATATTGATGTATGACGAGCGTCTTATTTGAGATTTGGAGGCCAGGAAGATCTCTTGTGTTGATAGGAGGTCTAGTGCTGAAGCACGTTTGAACTAGACTGAGGTATAGTATGACCTCACCGATCGGATTCGACGGGCTTTGGAGTTGGATGACAGCATGAAATGCTACAGGGCCGAGCCTTTGGATGGGTCAAATGCTCAGTTTACCGTTGATAAAGGGCTGTTGTGGAAGAACAGTCGGTTGTGCGTTCCAACGATGGGCAAACTACGGGAGATATTAATGTACGAGGCTCATTACACTAAGCACTCGATTCACCCGGGAAGTACAAAAATGTATAAAGATATGAAAAATTTGTTCTGGTGGCCAGGACTGAAGTATGACATAGCACTATACGTAGCTCAATGCCAGACATGTGCCTCGGTGTAGCCCGAATGCCAGAAGCCTGGTGGATTTTTGAAGTCTTTGTCTATACCAGAATGAAAGTTCGACGGCATATCCATGGACTTTGTGCATGGTTTGCCAAGGTAGTAGAAGGGAAACAGCGCCATCTGGGTGATCGTTGATCGTTTGACGAAAGTGTCGCACTTCATCCTGAATAGGAAGGACGATTCGATGGAGAAGCTGGCAAAGCTGTACGTGGATAATATTATACGACTGCATGGTGTCCCCAGTAGCATCATGAGTGACCGATATGAGGGCTTCACGTCTACCAATGGAGGCTAGTGCATCAACTGTTGGGTACTAAGCTGAAGTTCAGTACGCCTTTTCATCTGCAGATGGATGGTCAGACCGAGAGGGTAAACAGGACGATGGAGGACATGCTTCGTATGTGTGCCCTAGATTTTGGGAAAAAGTGGGAGGATCACTTGTATATGATCAAGTTTGCTTACAACAACAGCTATCAGGCAAGCATTTGATGCTCATTGAGGCTCTATATGTGTGCGAATAGAAAATAACAGACAGAAAAATTGGAGTAATGTAAACTTTATTATCCCAAAAGGTATAAATTACAATGGTATAGCCTCCCTTTTATAGAATGGAGGAGATGAGAGAGATTATAAATAAGCAATGTGGGACTAAAAATTTACAAGTATATGCGGCTTTACAAAATGACAAACCGGACAGGCCGTGCGGTTAGACAAACCGGCTAACCGCCCGACCACAACCAAGATGAGAGAACAAGCAACCCAGAGAGCAAGTCGCCACAGGAGACCGCTAGACCGCCCGGTCTCCAAGTCGTCTGAGACAAGCCGCCTGACCTCTGGGACACCAAACTGCAACAGCCCAGCACACAGATCGGCTAGGAGAAACCACCAGACCACTCGGTCTCCGAACAACAACAGACCGCCCGGTCTCCATCCTGCAACACTCCCCCTCAAGCTGGAGCATAGATATCAATCATGCCAAACTTGTCACAGATGTGGAAAAAGGAAGCGGACACCGGCTTGGTGAATACGTCTACCAACTCGTTGTTGGAAGTGACAAACGGAGTGCAAATCTGCTTCTTCAATATCTCTTCCCGAATAAAATGACAGTCGACTTCTATGTGTTTTGTTCTCTCATGAAAGACCGGATTTTTGGAAATGTATATCGCGGCCTTGTTGTCACAGAACATAGGAAGATGATAGTTGTAAACCTCTCCTAAGTCAAGCATGAGAGCCCGCAACCATTTCAACTCACATGTAGTCGACGCCATACTGCGATATTCCACCTCTGCACTAGACCTGGAGACCACAGACTATTTCTTGCTCTTACAACTCACAAGATTGCCTCCAACAAATGTGCAGAAACCTGATGTCGATTTGTGGTCCCCTTTTTCATCAGCATAACTTGAATCAGAGTACGCTTCAACCCTTACGTGACCATTCTTCTGAAAGAGGAGTCATTTCCCTGGTGCTGCTTTAATATACTCTAATATTCTCAGGGCAGATTGTAGATGACACTCCCTAGGAGCTTGCATGAACTGGCTCACCTTGCCAACAACATAAGCGATGTCGGGCCTGGTTACCGTGAGATAAATGAGCGTGCCCAGCAGACGTCGGTACCTCGTAAGATCGGATAGAAGAGGCGAGTCATCTATCCAAGTTTTGTCTTCTCCAGCAGCCATAGGACAACGGACAGGTTTAGCACCAGTCAATCCTGCCTCCTTTAAAAGATCAAGAGCATACTTCCGTTGGGAAAGGACCATGGAGTTGGGCTTCCTAGAGATTTCGATCCCCAGAAAGTATTTCGGGGACCCCATATCCTTTGTGACCAGGTGTTGACGAAGGTGTTTCTTTGTCAGCAATAACCCATCCTGATCATCGCCAGTAAGAAGAATGTCATCAACATAAACAGCAAGAACAACCAGACCAGAGGCAGTTTTCCGAACAAACAAGGAGTGATCTGCTGAGCTTCTCGTAAAACCAATGGCCGCAATAATGCCACTGAACTTGTCAAACCAGGCACGAGGACTCTGCTTGAGGCCATAGATAGCCTTCTTTAGCCGGCATACTCGTGTCTCCCCCTGAGCAACATACCCAGGAGGTTGGTCCATGTAAACATCTTCCTGCAGATCACCATAGAGGAAAGCATTCATAACATCCAGCTGTGAAATGAGCCAATTCTTGTTGACAGCGACAGAGAGAAGGACCCGAATGGTGTTGAGACGAGCCACAGGAGAGCAAGTATCGAAGTAATCAACACCATATGTCTGAGTGAAACCTTTGGCCACCAGGCAGGCCTTGTAGCGATCCACGCTACCACCGGGACAGAATTTCACAACAAAGACCCAACGGCAGCCAACAACATCCGTGCCCAAAGGTGGGGGAACCAGGGTCCAGGTCCCCCGTTTAGTGAGGGTAGCAATTTCCTCATCCATAGCAGTCTTCCAATGAGGAATAGTGAAAGCGTCCTGGTAGGTGCGGGGAGTGGCGGTCTTAGAGATAGCCAATGCAAATGCCCTACGAGAAGGAGTCAGACGATCATATGAAATAACAGCAGCCAGCGGGTGCTGGGTACACGTCCACACCCCTTTGCGAAGAGCTATGGGTAGATCCAGGTCGGCATGTTCCTCAGCAATCGGAGCATCCGTGGCGAAGAGAGCTGGCCCGGGAGGAGATTGCGACAACGACGAAGAGGAGGGAGATGGTGGAGAATAGGCGGTAGAGGGTGGAGATAGTGGAGATGGTGGAGGTGACAGAACAGTAGGAGGAGCAGAGGGAATTATGGGGTTGTGGTGAGAGGTAGGATCAGCAGGAGTAGAGGAGCAAGAGAAGTAAGATGCATTTTTAAAGAAGGTGACATCCGCACAAACAAATTTCTTGCGGGTAACGGGGTCAAAGCAACACTAACCTTTCTGAGTGGTAGAGTACCCCAGAAAGACACATTTAGTGGACCGCGGGGAGAGTTTGTTGCGGGTGGCAGAGGGAGCATGCACAAAGGCTGTGCAACCAAAGATATGTAGAGGAAGAGGAAAGGGTTCTTTGCCCGGATAGAGAATGAAGAAAGGAATTTGACCACGGAGAACGGTGGAGGGAATGTGATTGATGAGATAGCAAGCGATGAGAACAGCATAGCCCCAGTAGGAGCGAGGGACATGCATTTGCGTGAGCAGAGTGCGAGCGACATCAAGGAGGTGACGGTTTTTGCATTCCGCTACTCCATTTTGTTGGGAGGTGTAAACGCAACTGGTTTGATGAATAATCCCATGTTGCGTGCAGAAAGAGGAAAAAGCTTGACTGAGATATTCTTTTGCATTATCCGAGCGTAAGATTTTAATGGAGACATCAAACTGAGTTTGAATGGAATGATAAAAGGATGTCCATACATCAAAAAGTTCAGAGCGGTCGCGTAAGAGATATACCCAAGTACAACGAGAAAAGTCATCAATGAAAGTAACAAAATAGGAACTACCCCGACCAACGGTAAGGGTAGGAGCAGGACCCCAGATGTCGGAGTGAACAAGATCAAACGGACGGGTAGAACCACGATCTTGCTTTGGAGGAAAGGAGGAGCGGTGATGCTTGCCAAGTTGGCATGTGTCACAATTAAGAGGAGGATGATCCGGAGGGAGGTGGGGCAGAAGTTGGCGAAGAAGCTGGGGAGGAGCATGACCAAGGCAAAGATGTCATTGGAGAAGATCTGTAGAGGAGGAGGAGAAGGCGGATAGAGCAGAGGCATTGTCGCGAAAGTAGAGGCCGCCGCTCTCAGTCCCAGTAGTAATCGTCTGTTGGGAGTCCGGATCCTGAAAAGAACAAGAAGTAGGAGTGAATGTGATGGAGCACTGTAGTTGCTTGCATAAAGAAGTAATCGATAATAAATTGCAAGGAAACTTGGGCACATAGAGGGTATCTGCTAGGCAAAGAGAGGGAGTGACTTGAACCATGCCCGCCCCATTGACCGGGGAGGGAGAGCCATCAACAACTATGACCGGGGGAAACCGATCATGTGTTTCTAGATGAGAGAAAATTTGAGGATTACCTATCATATGATTTGTAGCACCAGAGTCGATCAACCATCATCTACGAGTAACAGCGTGGGCACTACCAGAAGAGGTGACCACCAAGGCGGATAGCTTGGAGGTGGAATCCATTGAAGAGAGACGATGAGAGAACAGGAAGCAGCGGCGACAACAACAAGTCGCAAGCCGGGCAAATAGAAGCAGGCCGCGCGGCTAGGAAGGCCTCAGGCAGGAGAAAACAAGTCAGACGGCAAAAGAGAGGCCGCAATGACTAGTAAGCAGGAGCGGCTAGAAGGAAACAAGTCGAGGCGATGAGCGAGGGCGGTTAGGAGAGGAGCAATAAGTTCGCGGCGACTACTAAACAGGTCGCGGCGACTAAGAGGAGGAGAGCGGTTTAGAACAAGTCGCTGCGACTTAAGGACAGGTCGCGACAACAAAGAAGAGCAGCTAGAGAAGAGAAGCAAGGAGAAACAAGCCGCGCGAACAGGGCAGCGGTCAGAAAAGAAGGCAAGCCGCAAAGACAGGTCACGGAAAGCAGAAACAAGTCGTGCGAACAGGGCAACGGTCAGAGGAGGAATCAAGCCGCAAAGACAGGTCGTGGAAAGAAGAATCAAGTCAGGAGAATCCGAGAGCGCACACAATCAGGAGGAAAGGACCGAGTCCCCTGATACCATGTGCGAACAGAAAATAACAGACCTAAAAATTGGAGTAATGTAAACTTTATTATCCCAAAAAAGTATAAATTACAATGGCATAGCCTCCCTTTTATAGAATGGAGGAGATGAGAGAGATTACAAATAAGCAATGTGGGACTAAAAATTTACAAGTATATGTGGCTTTACAAAATGACAAACCGGACAAGCCGTGCGGTTAGACAAACCGGCTAACCGCCCGACCACAACCAGGATGAGAGAACAAGCAACTGTTAGAAAGTAGAGAAAAGAAGCGAAAAGTAGAGAACAAGCCGAATAAACTTTTGAATAACTGAAATTTTATTATCCAAAAAAGATATCATTTACAAAGGTATGACCTCCCTTATATAGAATGAAGGAGATAAGAAAGAGAGTATACAAACAACGTGGGACTAAACATTTACAGTACTGAGCGGCTAGAACAATGGAGACCGAATAGGCCGCGCGGTTAGACAGATGGGCTAACCGCTCGGCAACTCCAGCAGGATAGAACAGGCCGCAGAGGTAGACCGATAGACCGCCCGGTCTCCAGGCACCAGAGAGACCGCCAGACCGCTCGGTCAACAAACCGCTGGAACAGACCGTGAAGCCGCCCGGTCTAATACTTCAACACTCCCCCTCAAGCTGGAGCATAGATATCAATCATGCCCAGCTTGTCACAAATGCGGAAGAAGGAAGTAGAAACCGGCTTGGTGAAGATATCTGCCAACTCCTTGTCAGAGGTGACAAAAGGAGTACAAATCTGTTTCTTCAAAATCTCCTCCCGAATGAAGTGACAGTCAACCTCTATATGCTTCGTTCTCTCATGAAAGACCGGATTCCTGGATATGTGTATAGCGGCCTTGTTGTCACAGAACATAGGGAGAGGACAATCATATACCTCGCCCAGGTCAAGCATGAGAGCCCGCAACCACTTTAACTCACACGTAGTTGACGCCATACTCCGGTATTCTGCTTCGGCACTGGATCTGGAAACAACAGACTGTTTCTTGCTCTTCCAACTTACGAGATTACCTCCAACAAAGGTACAAAAACCTGACGTGGATTTACGATCGCCTTTGTCATCTGCGTAACTGGAATCTGAGTAGGCCTCAACCCTCAGATGGCCATTCTTCTGGAAGAGTAACCCTCTGCCCGGTGCTGCTTTGATATACTCTAAAATCTTCAGGGCGGACTGAAGATGACACTCCCTGGGAGCTTGCATAAACTGACTGACCTTTCCTACAGCGTAGGCGATGTCGGGTCTAGTCACCGTGAGATAGATGAGTTTTCCTACCAAACGTCTGTACCGTGTGACATCAGATAGAGGAGGCGATTCATCCGTCCACGTTTTGTCCTCTCCAACAGCCATGGGAAGATGAGCTGGTTTGGCACCTGTCAAGCCTGCTTCTTGAAGAAGATCAAGGGCATACTTCCGTTGAGAGAGAACCAAGGAGTCAGGCTTCCGAGAGATTTCTATCCCCAAAAAGTATTTTGGAGAGCCCATATCCTTCGTGACCAAGTGCTGATGGAGGTGCTTCTTCGTCAAGTCCACCCCATCTTGGTCATCACCAGTAAGGAGAATATCATACATATATACGGCTAAAACCACCAGTCCCGAGGCCGTTTTGCGAATGAACAAGGAGTGATCGGCCGAACTCCTTTGAAAGCCGATGGTTGCCACAATACCACTGAATTTTTCGAACCATGCCTGAGGGCTCTGCTTTAGGCCATAAATGGCCTTCTTCAAATGACAGACACGTGTCTCCCCCTGAGCAACATACCCAGGAGGTTGCTCCATATAGACGTCCTCCTGAAGATCGCCATAGAGAAAGGCATTCTTCACATCAAGCTGGGAAATAGCCTAAGCCCGGTTAACAGCCACAGAAAAGAGAACCCGGATGGTGCTGAGGCGAGCAACCGGAGAGAAGGTATCAAAGTAATCAACGCCATAAGTCTGAGTAAAGCCCTTGGCCACCAGCCGGGCTTTGTAGCGATCCACAGTGCCGTCGGGGAGAAACTTCACAACAAAGACCCAGCGACAGCCAACCACATCAGTGCCCACGGGAGGAGGAACCAGAGTCCAGGTACCCCGTTCAGTAAGAGTAGCCATCTCCTCATCCATGGCAGACTTCCAATGAGGGAGAGCGAGAGCCTCCTGATAGGTACGGGGAGTAGAAGTAGCAGAGATAGCCAAGGCAAAAGACCTGCGAGAAGGAGACAGCTGATCATAAGAAACAACAGCCGTGAGCGGGTGTTGAGTACACGCCCGCACCCCTTTGCGAAGGGCAATGGGAATATCCAAATCATCGGGAGCGTCGACGACAGGAGCGTCAGCGACCGGAGCGTCCATGGCGGAGAAGGCTGGCCCGGGACTAGAGAGAGACGACAGCGGAGAGGAGGGTGGAGGGGTGGGTTGGGAGACGGACTGGGAAGGAGTGGGTGGAGGAGTAGACGAAGGTGGGAAAACGTGGAGAGGTGTGGAAGGAACGGAGATATCAGAAGGAAGAGAAGGAAGAGAAGAGGAAGGAGAGAAATAGGAAGCATTTTCGAAAAAAGTCACATCGGCGGAGACAAACTGCTTGCGGAGAAGGGGGTCAAAGTAGCAATAGCCTTTTTGAGTGGTAGAGTACCCCAAAAAGACACACTTGGTGGAACGGGGGGAAAGCTTGTCGCGGGTAGCGGAGGGAGCGTGAACAAAGGCCGTACAGCCAAATACACGGAGAGGAAGAGGAAAAGGTTCCTGGTGGGGGTAGAGAAGGGAGAAGGGAGTCCGGTCGTGGAGGACCGTGGAGGGAATGCGATTGATGAGATAGCAAGCGAGGAGCACAGCGTAGCCCCAGTAGGAGCGAGGGACGTGCATCTGTGTCATGAGAGTACGCGCAACATCAAGCAGGTGACGGTTTTTACGCTCCGCCACCCCATTCTGTTGGGAGGTGTAAACACAAGTCGTTTGATGAATGAGGCCGTGTTGGTGAAAGAACGCGGAGAACTCATGAGACAGATATTCCTTGGCATTATCAGAACGTAAGATTTTAATAGAAATAGCAAATTGAGTCTTAATCATAAAGTAAAAAGATTGCCAAACAGAAAATAGTTCAGAGCGATCCTTTAATAGATACACCCAGGTACATCGAGTAAAATCATCGATAAAAGTGACAAAATAGGAACTGCCCCGACCAACTGTGAGGGTAGGAGCAGGACCCCATACATCAGAATGAACTAGATCAAAAATGCGAGAGGAGCCACGGCCGTGCTTCGGTGGGAAGGAGGAGCGATGATGTTTGCCAAGCTGACACGCATCACAGTTGAGCGGAGAACTGGTGGGAGGTAAGTGGGGCAGAAGCTGACGAATAAGCCGAGGAGGAGGATGTCCAAGACGAAGATGCCACTGAAGGAGATCGGTGGAGGAGGAGTAGGCAGAAAGAGCTGAAACATCGTCGAGGAAGTAGAGGCCGCCGCTCTCAGTCCCAGTAGCAATCGTCCGCTGGGTACTCGGGTCCTGAAAAGAACAAGTAGTGGGAGTGAATAAAACGGAGCACTGAAGTTGCCGGCATAAAGTAGTAACTGATAACAAATTGCACGGGAACTTCGGGACATAGAGGGTATCCTCCAAGCAAAGCGAAGGAGTGAGTTGAACCCTGCCCGTCCCATGAACCGGAGACGGGGAACCATCCGCCACACGAACTGGGGGTAAGCGGTCATGGGTCTCAAGACGGGAGAAGCAATGAGGGTTGCCCGTCATATGATTGGTGGCACCGGAGTCAATCAGCCATTTACCTTGGGTAACGATGTGGGCACTACCTGACGTCGTGGCCACAGAGGCAGACGGCCTAGAAGAGGCGGAGGCTGAAGGAGCATCACCGGAAGGGCGAAGATGAGGATGTTTCTGCCAGCAGCGGTCAACAGTATGGCCAGTACGACTACAGTGAGAGCAGAAGAACCGGGAGGAACCCCGTCCGCCAGAGGAGCCACGGCCACTCGGGCCCCCCCGCTGAGCATGGTGAGCAAGGGAGTCTTGGGAAGGGGGGGAGGCCAACAGAGGCCGCTGGAGGAGTGAAGTAACGACGGCAATGCGAGCCGCAGTGGCATCCAAAGTAGGAGATTCCGCCTCACCCAAGATCTGCTGGCGGATCATATCATAAGAGTCGGGGAGACGAAGAAGATAACAAACAACCAGGAGTTCCTGGAAGTGTTTGTGCTGGTCGGCCAAGTCCGCGGAGAAGGGGCGATTCTGGAGGATTTCAGCCCCAAGAGCCTGAACCTGCTGATAAGCCGCAGCTGGGGACATGGAAGGGCGGGCGAAGAGGTCCGCATAGAGAGTATAAATGCGGGACGTCTGGCCCCCCTTAGAATAGAGAGCAGCGAGGTGAAGCCAGGCGGCCTTGACCGTCTCATCATGGCGAATGACGGGAAGGCACTCATCAGAAAGGCTGTTGGCCAGCCAGGTGCGAACAAGAGCATCACTCGCATCCCAGTCATCAAACTCAGGAGAGGTGCGAGGAGGAGGGTCATCGGTGAGGTGATGACGCTTGCGTTGAGAACGAAGGAGAAAGGTGAAAGAAACGCTCCAATCGGGATAGTTGGAGCCCACAAGCTTGGAAACGGTGCCAAGGTTGCCCGAAGGAGGAGGAGGAGGAGGAGCAGCAAGAGTAGTGGTGAGACCGGAGGTAGTCATAGAACCCGGCAAGCAGAAGAAGCCGCGCGAACAGAAGCGGTTAGAAAACAGACGAAGCCGCGCGAACAGTAGCGGCTTGAAAGAGGCAAAGGCTCAGTGGGGAAGAGGTCGCGCGGACTGAAAAGGCCGAGCGAACAGTAGAGAGGAGAAGAGCAGGTGACCGCGACCAAGATGCGGGTAAGACAGGAATAACCCGCACGGTCAGGCAGATCACAGCAGCTGCGAGAAGGCGGTCAAAGGTACAGCGGGGAAGAGGTCGCGCGGACTAAAAAAGGCCGAGCGAACAGAAGGGAGGAAAAGAGCTGGTGACCGCAACCAAGATGCGGGTGAGAAAGGAACAACCCGCACGGTCAGGCAGATCACAGCAGCAAGCCGCGAGTAGAGAGACAACACACGCGGATAGGGACAGACCGCAACGACTAGGAAGTCGGAGCGGGAGGAAAGAACAAAGAGCGCGGCGACAAGGAAACAGGTCGCTGCGACAAAGAGCAGTAGGAGAAGAGAAGAAGAAGAAGCAAGCCGCGCGAACAGGGCAGCGGACAGGAACAAGCCGCGCGGATAGAAACAAGCCGCGCGGACAGAGAGAAGCCAAGTCGCGAAGCAAGTCGCAGAATGCGAAAAACAAGCCGCGAACAACAGAGAGCGCACAGAATCAGAAGGAAATGACCGTGCCCTCTGATACCATGTTAGAAAGTAGAGAAAAGAAGCGAAAAGTAGAGAACAAGCCGAATAAACTTTTGAATAACTGAAATTTTATTATCCAAAAAAGATATCATTTACAAAGGTATGTCCTCCCTTATATAGAATGGAGGAGATAAGAAAGAGAGTATACAAACAATGTGGGACTAAACATTTACAGTACTGAGCGGCTAGAACAATGGAGACCGAATAGGCCGCGCGGTTAGACAGATGGGCTAACCGCTCGGCAACTCCAGCAGGATAGAACAGGCCGCAGAGGTAGACCGATAGACCGCCCGGTCTCCAGGCACCAGAGAGACCGCCAGACCGCTCGGTCAACAAACCGCTGGAACAGACCGTGAAGCCGCCCGGTCTAATACTTCAACAGCAACCCAGAGAGCAAGTCGCCACAGGATACCGCTAGACCGCCCGGTCTCCAAGTCGTCTGAGACAAGCCGCATGACCGCTGGGACACCAAACTGCAACAGTCCAGCACACAGACCGGCTAGGAGAAACCGCCAGACCGCCCGGTCTCCGAACAGCAACAGACCGCCCGGTCTCCATCCTGCAACAATATGGTAGAAAGTGTTGTACTCTGTTGTCATGGCTGGAGACGGACGAGTCAAAGTTATATAAGCGGAAGGAAGTCGAGGATGCGACTTTGATTGTTCGAACAATCAGGAAGCGATTATTAATCGCTCAGGATAGGCAGGCAAAATACTACAACGCCAATCACAGGAATGTTGAATTTGCTGTGGGCGATTGGGTGTATTTAAAGATCAAACCGTTCAAGGGCATGTCAAGTATTTGACGCTTGAAAAAGCTAAGTCCGAGATACCTTAGGCTCTTTGAGATACTGGAGCGTGTTGTTGAAGCCGCCTATCGGTTGAAACTTTCGACGGAATTAAGCAGTCTGCACGACGTATTCCACGTATTGGTGTTGCAGAAGGCGGTGCAAGAGCCTACAAAAGTTGTGGGTGCGGATCAGGTACCGATCGAGGTTGGGTTGACAACGAAGGTCAAGCCCATTCACATTGAGGATGTGGAAGTCAAGCAACTTCACAATAAATCTATGGTCCGTTTGGACAACTATGGCCGAGAGGAACTGTCTTGGGAGCGAGATCAAACCATGAAGGAGAAGTTACCCGAGTTGTTTATTTGAGGTACACACTTTGATGTTGTTTGCTTATTTAGTTTTCCTCCACGTCTTAATTTCAGGACAAAATTTTTTAAGTGGGGGAGGTTTGTAACGCCCCAATTTCCTAAAGCAGGAAAATGGTTTCTAGGAGATACTGGGAGGCAGTAGCGCCGTAAGTTTGATGGCAGCAGCTTCGGGAAGATACCACACAATGGTAGAAATACTGCTAGCGGTAGCTTGGTCGATTTAATCGGCAAAGCTCTCGGGTTGCTACAGCGCAGCGGTAGCGATCATGTCATAACCGGCGCAGTTACCACGTGGCGGTAGTATCCTATCGAGCGACGATAACAGTTCTGTAACGGCTTGACCACGTGTCAGCCTGTGAGTGGATTTCCTGGGCGGTGGCACACGAACTAAGGCATTGAATAATGGTATTGTGCGACGGTAGCTAGTTACCGTGTGACAGTAGCTCGGTATATAGTGTTGGAAGAGTCATTTTCTCTTCATTTCTTTTGGGAGTTTTAGGGTTGAGTGGCTGGAGAAGGAAGGAGGAGCTTCGTCTAAAAGAGATCTCACTGTCATTGGAGTTTCGGAGCATGGATTCGCGAGGCGAGTTCAGATCTAAGGAGGCAAAGCCAAAGCGGTCATTTCCATCCGGGTAAAATCTCTCCTATTGCACCAAAACGGACTTCTAGGGTAACGATCCTTTTCTTTGGACATGTGAAGTCCTTCGTTTTGGCATTTGTTGGTAGACGCTCCATGAACACATGGAAGTGGTTCTCCCGACGGGTAGATTTGTGTATCCCAGTTAGTATTGCATTTAGATCCGGAATCGAAGTACGAAATAAGCATTCTTTGTGAAGCTCATCCAGGCGGGTTGGTCTAGATTGGTGATGTTTGTATGTTTGGTATGTCGGAGAAGACTCCGTGGTAATCGTATAAATTTCGGAGTCACAGGGTGTACAAATGGCTGTAATGAGGGTACTAGAGTTGGGCTCCAGGTAAACACCCAAAAAGGGGGAAGAACCAATAGTATGTTCCCTACCGCGCGGCGGTAGCGCTACCGCCGGCGATAGCTCCCAGTGAGCTACATTTGGTTGTTGAGGCATGTCTCTTGAGGACCTGGGGATAATGTGTGGGGTTGAGATCCTTTGTGGCCCAGCCAAGGAGGCCGTGATTGCTGGCCTAGGATCATCCTGGCACTAATCCAGCCCGAACACGCTTAACTTTGGAGATTTCTAACTTCTCATCACCAATTGGTTGGAGAGGGGTTGGGGTACTTGGACTGCAGTCCGGTAACGTCGCCTAGAGCGGAGCCATGACATTGTCACGTTAGATCGGCTAGGGTCGTTACACGTGCCCATAGGTGCTCGGGAGCGCACCTTATGTGCGTGGGGGTGCTCCCCTTGGGTGTGCGCAAAGGCGCGCGCACCCTATTACACGCGAGCGTGCGTATTGGTGTGCTAGCGTGCACGCGCTTTGCGGAGTGAGTGTTTGGTGTGCACGTACGCATTGCTGGATGCGCACCCTGCGCACTACTGGGTGAGTGCGGCTCACCCCTTTGCTTGTATGGGCGCTCGTACTCCCCATTTATGTAGGTGGGTCGCTGGTTGTGCACGACTTGCATGTGGATTGTGTGTTTGCGTATGTGTGTCTGCTTGTGCACAATTTGTGCGGCTTTTGACTTTCCGCGTTGGGATTGCAGCGTCGGGCACTCAAATAAGCATTTGCTACTTGATTGATTTTTTCTAACATTTGATCTTATTTTCAAACTTTGATGCATCCTACGAGGCCTATACAGTTGCGCTCTATGCTCACTACTAAGCAAGTTGCAGTTTGGAGGAAAAGATATGGGTTACCTGTTGATCTTGATGTGAAGATGCCTCAAGCTTAAGATAGGGCACATCCGCTCAAAACCCACCTAAGGGTTGGTTGACAATTTGAGAGATGACATTGAGGTCTGGCTTCCTCTTTACACAGTGCGAGGTGGTGATGGACATTCTGAAGTTTTACGGCGTCCTGATATCCCAATTCACTCCATTATGGATGACTCGCATCATGAGGAATGTAGCTTTCTTCAAGGAGCATGACTCAAGATTCTCTTTGGAGTTATCCAGAGATTGGTGTGAAGTCCGCGTTGATAGTGACGACCGTGTCTAGATTCACAACATCAAAAGCTGCCTTGACTTTAAGACCCCAATTATTGAAGCCAAAATTTGACTTCGACGAAAGTTCAAAATTAGGGGTGTAGCCAACATCTACTTGTCCCGAGCTCTGAACTTCGACTGGTTGTGAAGGACTAGAAACTGACCCAAAGCCTCAGTAGGGAGGTCTCACCGCTTACCCGGAAGATCTCTGAGAGATTCCCCTCCAAAGCCAAGAGCTGGGCTTGGAGCTCCTCAGAAAGCACAAGAAAACTCTTAAAATCCCGGGAAAAAAAGTGCTTCTGAAGAACCCCTATGGGCCTATTTATAGTTTTCTGAGTTTGAACTGCCAATAACCAAACTGAACCGACCTGAGATTACCAAAACTCCCTTGGTTGGGTCTGCCAACAGCCAAACTCTGCAGTTCTGAAGGGTTAAATGGAGACCACCGAGGGCAAAAGCGTAAAATCACCTAGGGCAAAAAAAGGTGAACCGCCTTCCAACTGAACCGGCGCTTGGCGAGAGCACCGTCTCGCGGGCAATAACTCCCACCTATGGGACTCGTCTCGCTTGGCGAGGCTCTTGTGTGAGCCGCTGGGCCCTCTCGCTGGGTCCATCTCACCTGGGAAGGCTCTCGCCTGATCCACTGGGCCATCTCGCTGGGTCTGTCTCGCCTAGGAAGGCTCTCGCCTGAGCCACTGGGCCCTTCTCGCCCGAATTGCTGGGGCCCTCTTGCCTAGCGAGCCATCCTTAACCCGGCGAGTAGCCCTTTTCCTGGGACCCGCTCGCTAGTGAGTAGGCTTCTGTCAAAGAGTCCATCTTGCCTTTCCTTCCCCTCTCTTCGAGCCCGATCTGATCCTATGAGCCCGAGGTTGTACACAATTCCTACTCTTTTCGAGATTATTTTAAGCTTAGAAAGAAAGTCCAACCGAGGCTCGTGTCATTAAAGCGTATTTATGGGCGTATTTATGAGGGAATCTTTAGTGAGGCCCCACACCGGAGCTTATAAATATAGGATTCCTACCCCATAAGGGAAATCCTCCCTTTCACACTTCTCCCTTCCTTGGTCCTGCTGCAATCATCTCTCATAGCCAGAGCTTCCGCGAGCATCTTGCAATGCTGCGCAAGCAGAATAAGGCCAACGTAGCCGCTCTGACCAAGACTTTGGCTCGTACCCCACCCTCCTTACCGTCCTCTTCGCCTCGTCAGAAGAAGGTAAAGACAGGCGGCCCTTCCTCCTCTGCCGAGAGGCCATCTCGCGCTGTCCTGGAGACCCGCCCCTCTCCTCCTCCCGCATCTCCTAAAGAGAAGGAGGTGAGTTCTCGGTTTCGCCCCTATTATCTTTTCATCCATATCTGCTTGTTTACAATTTTTCTTCTTAAGGGAGCCCTCGCGCCTCTACACCGACCAGTTAGTCTGCGGGATGACACCGTGGCCCATCACGAAGAAACTGACTCACCACAACCTTCAACTCCTCCATCTACTCCTCCTAACGAGAGGCGAGACTACCCCTCTCAGGCCGCCGGGACCTCCCGCCATCCTGGTAAAAAACCTTCCCTCTCGCTTCTCTATCCCACACGCTACTCCCACACCGTCCTGCGAGAGCCTCTCTCACCCTGCCCCTCCCCTCCTTGCGTAGGCGCCCAGACCGACTCACCCGCTGAGGAGCTCTTTAGGCGACTCGTCGTATCGCCCCCTCCTCCTATAGATGAAATTGAAGACTACTTGGGCGACCCTGCAGACCCGCTGGAGATGAAGCGTAAGACAGCTGAGATGTTCCGGAAGCACGCGCGCATCATCAGCAAGCTGGAGCAGGACAGGCAGGTGGCCGATAGGCGAATCGAATGGCTGGAGAATGAATATGCTCGCATGTCTTCTGAGGTTGACCTGGGATAGAAGTTGAGGGGATCGACCCTTAGGCCATTATCGGCGAGGTCGACGCGCAGCTCCATTTCGCGCGCAGTGGGCTTGGTGTCGTTCGTGCCTTCCACTCACACAGTAGGCCCCCCTGCGCGGGGGCTCGCGGTGACCGCTGGAAATGGTTCCCATATTAAGGACTGCTCTGCTCGAGCAGCTTTATTCATTCATCTCGCTCCTTCTTCTGTCTTTATATTTTTAATGCTGTAATAATTAAGTGATACATTATGTTGCCGTCTCGCCGGCAATGCCTGAGAACATGGTGCCCACCTTATGCGGGATGGTATTTTTAAATATTTATTGCTGCAAGTTTGATTTATTCATTTCCTTTAATTTCTTTTAATTTAATTATTCTGTCCTGTGATTGTGATGGGCCACACAAATCGAGGTTTAGGGGAGAGAGAGTGAACCGCCGGTCGACTCTTCCTCTTCCCCTATACGTTTTCCCGACCATTTAATCATTTCACTACATCCGCTATAAATACTCCTGCCCCTCGGAACAGAAAGATATTTGCGCCTTCATCTCTGCCGCGTCCAAGCTATTGCCCCCATGCCTCTTTCGTCTCGCTGATCCTTCTCGCCATTTTATTCCTCTCGCCTCTCCTTCTCTTCTCGCTTTTTTCTTCTCTCTCAACCCTCTCGCCAACATCCGTCTCACTAAAAAATGGGCAAGAAGAAAGTTGAGGAAGGCGAGGGGCGTAGCCGCTGCGGGAAGCGGTTTACTGACCATGACTTCCCTCCAGGCCGGCTTCCTGACGAAGACTACAACAACTTCATCCGCGAGTACATGAAGGATGGGCTTGAATCGAGGCCCCCAAGGTTGGCGAGGCGATCAATACCTATTACCCGGGAGAACTCGCTTTCCCCGCCTCGCACTTCGAGGCGGGGTTGAGATTGCCCCTCTGGCCGGAGGTAAAACAGGTCTTGAAGTACTTTGGCATCGTCCTGGCGCAGCTTAACCCGAATGCTATTTCAGTGTTAATCGCTTTTGCCTGCTACATGCGCCGGGAGCACATCGAGTTCAGCTTGACGATCTTCTACAAGCTCTTCATCTACCATGCCAACGCCGACGACGTATCGTACTTCACCGGGCAAGGTCTCAAGGTGTGCGAGACGCCAAACAAAAAATCATCATTGGCTCACCAGATTCGTTTTCATCCGCGGCAACTTCGGGGTCGTCACGCTCGTCCATGTGTCACCCGCCGAGATCTTTTACGTGTCCCTGTAGGTGGGCGGCACGGACAAGCTGCTGTACGATTTCTTTGTCGGCAAAAACTTTGAGGTCAACTTCCTGCGGAGAGGCCTCGACTCGCTGCCTCTGGTGCTCCCTGGCGAAGGCACTCTCTCTCTCTTGTCTTATGTTTGATTATTCTTCATCTCGCCATCTCATCATCTCCTTGCCGGTTTCTAGGGGAGCGAGTCGTACCAGTCCACCCTCCCTATAAAAGCAACATCCAACCAAGCAAGGGCCTCGGTCTCGCCAGCGCAGCAGCTGAGGCAGCGAGAGAGTCCTTTGCTCCTGCCCCCCCCCCCCCCCCCCCGAAGAGGCCTGCAGGAGACACGGCCCCCTCTCGCTCCAGCCCTCCTAGAAAAAAGATGAAGAAAGTTGTGGTTATCTCCAAGGGAAAGAAGAAGGCCCCGAAGGAGAAGGAAATATCGGGGTCCTTGAGCCCCATCTCTATAGCGGACTCCCAATCGCCCCGCACCCCTACCTCTCATGCCGTCTTGCCTGCCCGCGAGACGGCTCTACCCGATCGGCCTGTAGTCACTTCGAATCAGCCCGCCATCGACACATCTCATAAGCCTGCTTCTCCCAGTCTCCCAGCCCCCTCTTCTCATCCCAACTTCAACCTAGGCCCCGCGATCCAGGATGGTGTCGACACCCCCGTTTTGGTGTGGGAAAAGGACGTCAACCGTGTGTCCATCTCCACCCTCCTTCCTTCTTGGAAAGAGCAGGAGGTTCCCACCAGCCATGCCTTTTCTGTGGCCTTTGGCCTTTATGGTACTCCTGAGGCGGTCTCCCCCGAGAACGAGTCCTCGCGAGACCTCGTCTTGAAATCGTCCCACGCCCAACTGCGCGCCTTGGAGCTCTCGCATCGCACCGCACGCCGCCTGATCTATACTAACAAGAAGTGGAGAGACGTCGAGGCGAGCCTGACGGCAGAGCGAGTGAAATCTGACGACCTCGTGAGAAGACTATCTGATGCCGAGACCCTCCTCGGAAAAGCTCAGGGCGGCGTGGTAAGCCTTGAACTTATCCTTGGATTATTCTCTTTAAAATACTCTTTACCAATGAATGGGCGCCTCGCAGGATGCCGAGGCGGCGGAGCAGATGCACTCGCGCGTGGCGGCCCAGGAGGAGGAGATTAAGGATTTGAAAGTTGAGGTCACTCGCCTTCAGGCCAACGCCGCATCGTCGTCTCGCCGCGAACCCCTCCCGGCCTCTCTGCCTCGATATTCTCTGGATGAAGTTGAGGAGCGGTGCCGGGACGCCAGGATCATGACGGCGGAGCTGGTCCTAAAAATGATGAAGGAGCTGGGAGTCGTGAAGGAGTACTCCGAGACGGTGACCGCTCGCGACTTGGTCCCCCAGCTTTATGGCGAGGAGAGCGAAGATTCCTCTTCCGGCGGGGAGGAATGACCTGCTGCTTGCAAGATCCCGGACCCCTCTCCCCCCTTCTTTTTTGCTGTTGTAGAACTTAAACCTCTTTTTGAGTTTATTTTTGTGATCAAAAATGTATTGATGACACTTGTAATGAACTGATATTTGATCAAATGTATACTCTTATCATGTTACTTTATTTTACTTGCTGCTGTATAACTTAACTCCTTTTTGAGTTTCTTTTCGCTTGCCTTTATCTGCGAGACGGTGTTATCCACCCGTCTCGCCGACTCACCTTTACTTTTTTTTTTCACTTTGCTTTATCTTATTTACTGCGAGACGACCCCGTGATGCGCTCACGCCCGCGAGATAGTGCTACGTCTTGTATCGCCACTTCGCTGGAGAGTTGACTTTTTTCAGAGCGCGAGTCGTCACTTCCCTCATCTTATTTGTGTGTGAGATCTAACTGGTATAACCCTCTTGCCTCGCCTCAGGGTACTCCCGGTGCGAGTAGCTTTCAGTGATGTAACCTGCTCACCTATTATTAGAGCGAGCCTTATGTCCCGCACGAGTGCCCATTCGCCATAGGCGAGACCATCCTCGTAGCTTCCAGCTGCGAGTGCCTCCACTCGCACTGCTCCAGCCTTTGTCTCTCATAATTTGTTTTTCATGAGTTTAAGTAGGATGTTTCTTAAGGAGGTCTCCAAAAACACTCTACCATCAAGTGAGCTTATAATCCTGCCAGCTTGATGAGAGCCTGGGCAGCTGATCTATCGGGGACCGAGCCAGGCTCGGGGTGGTGCAAAAAGTCTCTAAGGACTAAGAACCAAAAACCTAGAACCAAGAACCAATCCTCTCCCCCACAAGCGAGCCTTCGGACCTGCCAGCTAATGAGAGCCTGCGTAGTGGGTCTACCTGGGGCCGAGCCAGGCTCGGGGTAGTGCAAATCTCCAAGAACCAAGAACCAATCCTCTCCCCCACAGGCGAGCCTTCGGACCTGCCAGCTAATGAGAGCA
This sequence comes from Platanthera guangdongensis, assembly GCA_039583875.1. Taxonomy (NCBI): domain Eukaryota; kingdom Viridiplantae; phylum Streptophyta; class Magnoliopsida; order Asparagales; family Orchidaceae; genus Platanthera; species Platanthera guangdongensis. Next base: position 47,949,562 of record CM077158.1, on the reverse strand, counting down.
TGCACAGCGGGTCTACCTGGGGCTGAGCCGCGCTCTGGGTCCCTTACCCTCACAGGCGAGCCTTCAGACCTGCCAGCTAATGAGATCCTGCGTAGCGGGTCTACCTGGGGCCGAGCCAGGCTCGAGGTAGTGCAAAAGTCTCCAAGAACCAAGAACCAAGAACCAATTCTCTCCCCCACAGGCGAGCCATCGGACCTGCCAGCTAATGAAAACCTACGCAGCGAGTCTACCTGTGGCCGAGCCGCGCTCAGGGTCCCTTACCCCCACAGGCGAGCCTTCGGACCTGCCAGCTAATGAGAGTCTGTGCAGCGGGTCTACCTGGGGTCGAGCCAGGCTCGGGGTAGTGTAAATCTCCAAGAACCAAGAACCAATCCTCTCCCCCACAGGCGAGCCTTCGGACCTGCCAGCTAATGAGAGCCTGCGCAGCGGGTCTACCTGGGGCCGAGCCGTGCTCGGGGTAGTGCAAAGGTCTCATCTTCCTGCCGTTAGAATTTCACAGTAAGCAAAAGCAAGAAGTAATTTGAGGAATATATTACAATAAAGTTGATTTGAGCATACAATTTTTATTCTCTGTTCTCATGGGTAGAAGCGCTTCAAGTCATCGCAGCTCTAGGTATGGCTCATGGACCTACCCTCCACATCCTGGAGGTGGTAACCTCCCATTCTTAGGACCCTCTCGACAATATAGGGCCCTTCCCAATTTGAGCTGAGCTTGCTCATGGGGGAAGATCTTCCCGCAGCATCAACTTTCTTCAGCACTAGATCTCCCTCCGCGAACTGCTTGATCCTGATATGCTTGTCAAAGTATTTTTTCATCCACCGTTTGATCTCTTCCTGCCTGATAGTTGCGATATCACGTAGCTCTTCCACCATATCCAATGAGAGGCGTAGCCCCTCTTCATTTTCCATCCTCCAAGCTTCATCCCCATAACTCGCGCCCGCGACTCGTGGGGATCGAACCTCAAACTCCACGGGCAGGACTTCCTCACACCCATGGGAAAGTTTGAAGGGAGTCTCTCCGGTGGCCATGTTCGGGGTTGTCCGCAAGGCCCACAACACTGAGGGGAGCTGTTCTACCCAACTTTCCCTCAAGTTCTCCACCATCTTCTTGAGTAGGTTCACGATGATCTTGTTGGCTGCCTCCACCCAACTGTTGCTCCTTGGGTGATGTACGGAGGCAAATCTAAGGTCTATCCCCAGCTGAGCGCAGGAGCTAATGAACTATTCGCTGGCAAACTGGGGTCCATTGCCTGTTACGATCGCCTGAGGGAGCCCGTGCATGCATATGATCTCCCCCCATACAAAATTCGGGATGACCTGTAAGGTGACCTTGGCCAATGTCTTGACCTCTAGCCACTTTGAAAAAAAATCAATCATGACCAGGAGGAACCTCCTCTGCCCACTAGCCGGAGGGAAAGGTCCGACCAAGTCCATCCCCCAGATGGCGAAAGGCCATGGTGTCGTGATTCTTCGGAGCCTTTGAGCGTGCAAGAGCTGGAGGGGGCGTGTAGCTGACACTTCCGGCACCTCCTCGCAAACTCAGCCACACCCTTCCTCAAGGTCTGCCAAAAATACCCTTGCCTCACCACCCTTGCTTCCAACGTCCTTCCCCCTGAGTGACTGTCACACTCTCCTGAATGCACCTCCTCCAAGATCCTTGGGACCTCCTCCTCGGTCACACACCTTGCTAGGAGCCCCGACAACATCTTCCGATGCAACCCCCCTTCCAGCATTAGGTAGTGAGCTGCCTTGTGCCTGAAGCCTTTCCCGTCCTTGGTCCCCTCCGGAAACTCGCTAGTGGTTAGGAAAGTCAACAACGGATCCACCCATGAGGGTCGTCGATCCACCTCCATCAACTCTCCTTCCTCGATAGCCGGTCGAAATTGCTCAGTCAAGGTCCCTCCTCCCCGAGGTCCAAACTTAGCCAACCGATCGGCAACTATACTCTCTTCCCTTGGAACATGTTGGATTGAGAACGTCCGGAACCCTCAAATGATTGCCCTCACCTTGGATAAGTACTTCACAAGGGTGGGCTCCCGAGCTTCGAACTCTCCTTGGATCTGTGATGACACCACCATCGAGTCCGTAAAAGCCTCCACATCTTGGATCTCAAGTTCCTTTGCCAAACGGAGGCCGGCTATCACAGCCTCGTACTCCGCCTGATTGTTAGTCGCTGGAAAGTGTAAGACCACTGCTTGTTCTATGGTGACCCCTTGAGGACTTATCAACACCACCCCTGCTCCGAGGGAGTGCTTTCCCGAGTACCCATCAACATCATCTTCCACGCCACTTGCGGTCGCGGATCCTCGGCTCCGACCTCAACAACGTAATCCGCCAAGAAGTCAGCCACCGCCTGAGCCTTAATGGAGAGCCTTGGCACGAATGAGATATCAAACTCGCTCAATTAGAAAGACCACTTGGCGAACCTGCCCGAGTGCTCCACTCCCTCAAAAATCTTGTGAAGGGGATGGTCTGTCACCACTCTGATCGAATACGCTTGAAAGTACGGCCGGAGCTTCCGGGCCGAAACGATCAAAGCATACGCCAGCTTTTCCAAGATGGGGTAGCGGAGCTCCACCTTCTTCAGGATCCTGCTAACATAGTAGATTGGTAATTGCTTCTTCCCCTCTTCCCTGACCAGGACCGAGCTCACGCCCTCCGCTCCTACTCCGAGGTACAAGGCTAGGTCCTCCCCTTCCGTTGGGCTTTGAAGTAGAGGATCCTGGGAGAGCTGCCTCTTCAGCATTTGGAAAGCTTCTTCACATTTGGCAGTCCACTCGAACCTTTGAGTACCCCTCAGCACCTTGAAGAACGATGAGCACTTTTCTCCCGACCTGGAGAGGAATCTGCTTAGCTCGGCCAGCTTGCCTGTCAAGCGCTGGACCTCCTTGGCGTTGTGTGGTGATTCCAGCTCCAGGATGGCCTTCACCTTGTCTGAGTTAGGCTCCACCCCTGCCGGGGTCAGGAGATGCCCATGGAACTTCCCGCGGCTCGCCCCGAAGACATACTTCAAGGGTTTCAGCCTCATTTTGAACTTTCGCAGGGTGGTGAACGTCTCCTCCAAGTCTTGAAGGTGCGAGTCCAAACACTTACTCTTGACCATCAGATCATCAACATAAACTTCCAGGTTCCTCCCCCTCTAACCCTGGAAGACTCGATCTATCATGCGCTGGTATGTAGCCCCTATATTTTTCAACCCAAAGGGCATCATCTTATAGCTGAAACATCCCTCCCTCGTGATGAAGTAGACATCCTTTACATCAGGAGGGTACATTCAGATCTGATGATAACCTGAAAATGCATCCAAAAAACTCATAATAGAAAAACCAACGGCTGAATCAACTAGCGCGTCGATTCGAGGCAGGGGGTAACAATCCTTGGGGCATGATTTATTTAATAAAGAAAAATCAATACACATGCGCGACTTCCCTCCCCCTTTCTTCACCATTATCACGTTGGAGATCCAGCCTGGATACTGGATCTCCTAGATGAAGCCAGCCTCCAGAAGCTTCTTGACCTCTCGCGGATGGGCTCCTCCAGCTTGGTAGCAATGGTCCTCATCTTCTAGCGAATGGGGCGCGTCCGGGGGTCCAAGTTCAGGCGATGGCAGGCCACATCTGCATCGATGCCCGACATGTCAGCCACTCTCCAAGCAAAGATATCGACGTTGCTCTGGATGCAAGCCCGAACTCGCTCCTGGTCCTCGGAACTCAAGCCCCCGCTGATCCGGACACTCTGCACCTGGCCAGCGCTGGCAAGACTTCCATCTCCACCACTTCTCCAGCCGGCTCCAGCCGCGACTTCTCCCAGCCAGCTCTTGCCCCCTCTTCCTGCCCATACTCTTCCTCCCCTCCTGCTTCCTCGACTTCCATCGCCTCCCCCAGGCTCTCACTTTGTTGCTGCTCAACCTCCACGCCTCTCAAGGCCTCCCTCTCAACTCCTTCTTCAACTCCTTCCCCCTGTCGACCCCCCTATGGCTCCGGCTCTTCGTCCCTCTGGACCTCCTGCACACCTCCTACTCTTTGCTCCTCCTCAACCTCCTCCCTCGCCTCCTCTAGGCTCACCTCCTCTTCTCCGACAACCTCTTCCTGCTCCTCCGTCTCCCTCTCCAGCTCTTCCGCCTCTGCCATCCAAGATATGGTGTTGACCGTTGTCACAGAGCATTGTCTTGCCACCTTCGGGTCCCCCTTGATCCTAACCTGCACCCCTCCGTTGTTGAACTTAAGGTATTGATGAAACGAGGAGGGGACGCAGTGAAAGGTGTTGATGAGGGGGCACCCAAAGATGGTGTTATAGCTGCTCGGGGCATCCACGATCACGAATGGTTCGTCCGAAGCTAACACCCTCTTGCCCTCGACCTTCATCTCATCGAAGGCATTTTTGAAGATCACATTCACGGAGCTCCCGTTCTCTACCAAGATCCTGGAGACCGTGAAGTTCTCGACTGTCGTCTGGATCACCAAGGCGTCACATAATGGGTCCTCGTAATCTGGCATATCTGCTGAAGAAAAGGTAATTTTCTCCTCCAGAGGGGGAGCCTGGGAGGTCGAGGCTACCCCCCTACGGAACATGGTCTTGAGGCTCCCCTTACGAGTTGTCTCAATCCCAACTTCTCCGTGGATCACCCCGATCCCCCCCAGGTCCCTACATCCACCCGGTCCTCAAACCTATCTTCCATCTCCCCATGCTGCACCTCCACGATCCTTATCGGCGGATCTTGTCTCCCTAGTCCCCTGGATTCTCTCATCTCCAAGAACTATGGGCAAGTGGTCGTCGTGTGACCCTAGTCCTGGTGGAAGTCATAGAAAAGCAACGCCACACGACCCCCTCTTCCTTCTCCACCTCTTCTTCTGGATCCTCCCCGAGCTCCTCACCTTCCTCCTCTACCTCGGCCGACCTCCATTACCTCCTGTTGATGCGGGAAGTGACCCCTCAGCTACTGCCTCCTCGCCGGCTGATCAAACCTCCTCGGCTCGCGGAAGTTGTCTCTTCCCTGAAAACCTCCTCCTTGCTCCTGGGGGCGACCCTCCTGAGGCCTCCAACCTAACCTATTGTTCGGCTCCCGGGCCCCCCGTCCTTGATGTTGTCCCTGCTGCCCATGTTCTCAGGGCTCCTCCCTCCTTCTCTCTTCTCCCTCTGCCTTACTACTCCCGGCTCCTTCACATCATCCTCCGCCAACCTGGCCAGCTTCCTGGAAAAAGCCGGATTGGCCCTCTCAAAGTCTATCTCCTTCGCCGCCCTCTCCATGAGCTCCTCAAAAGAGAGGGGGGCACTCTCTTTAGCTCCATGCTAAAGAATCTCGGCCTCAGCCCCAGGTTAAAAGCGAGCATCAGTGCATACCCCGAGACCTCCTGGACCAGGAAGATCTCTTCCTGAAACTGGTCAACATAATGACCCAACGTCTCGTCTTGCTTCTGCCTCACCGCAAACAGGCACTCCGCCTCCTTTTTACGCTTTATGGATGTCGAGAACCTCAACAGAAACCCTCGATGCAGATCCTCAAAACTATAGATCGAACTTGCCGGCAACTGGTGAACCAGTCCCGTGCCTTCTCCTTCAACGTGATGATAAATAGCCGACACTTGAAGGCATCTGTCATCTTCCTTATCAAAACAACATCTTCAAACCACTGCACATGCTGTACAGGGTCATCTTTCCCCGAGTAGTAGGACATGTCGGGCTCCCGGAACCCCTCCGGCACCAGGGCCGAGATGATGAGCTCACTGAAAGGGCTCTCGCCTCCTGCCTGCCGAAAGGGATGTCTCGCGGCCTCGGCTGGCTGGCCCGATCCACGAGACCATGCCCAGGGAAGAGCTCTTGCACAGCCGCTTCCCTCTCGCCAACTTCCGCCGGAATCTCCTTCCTGGGACGGTGGCATGGGAAGAGATCTCGCGCAGCCACATCCCTCTCGCCAACCTCCGCCGGGACCTCCTTCCCGGGGAGCTGCCCAGGAGCATTCTCGCCCAAGAGCGGGATCGCCTCCACTAGGACCTGAGGCGTTGCCCACTCGCTCCTTGCCGAGAAGGCCAAGCTGATGGTCTGCAAGACCTCTCGCCTGAAGTCCTCCAGCATCTTCCTTGTTGCGTCCTCTCCCCGGGAGGGGGAACCTCCTGAACCAGATCCTTAACCTTCATGTCCTGTCATAGGACCAAACTCAAAACTTTCTTGTATCGGCAACCTTCCACGCTCACTGCACCAGAACTGTTGAAGCCAAAATTTGACTTCGACGAAAGTTCGAAATTAGGGGCGTAGCCAACACCTACTTGTCTCAAGCTATGTCCTTCGACTGGTTGTGAAGGACCAGAAACCGACCCAAAGCCTCAGCAGGGAGGTCCCACTGCTTACCCAAAAGATCTCTGAGAGCTTCCCCTCCAAAGCCAAAAGCTGGGCTTGGAGCTCCTCAGAAAGCACAGAAAAACTCTTAAAATCCCGGGAAAAAAGTGCTTCTAAAGAACCCCTATGTGCCTATTTATAGTTTTCTGAGTTTGAACTGTCAATAACCAAATTGAACCGACCTGAGATTACCAAAACACCCTTGGTTGGATCGGCCAACAGCCAAACTCCGTTGTTCTAAAGGGTTATATGCAGACCACCGAGGACAAAAGCGTAAAATCACCTAGGGCAAAAAAGGTGAACCGCCTTCCAACTGAACCGGCGCTTGGCGAGAGCACCGTCTCGTGGGCGAGAACTCCCACCTATGGGACTCGTCTCACCTGGCGAGGCTCTTGCCTGAGCCGCTGGGCCCTCTCGCTGGGTCCGCCTCTCCTGGGAAGGCTCTCGCCTGAGCCACTAGGCCATCTCGTTGGGTCTGTCTCGCCTTTGAAGACTCTCGCCTGAGCCACTGGGCCCTTCTCGCCCAAATTGCTGGGGCCCTCTTTCCTAACGAGCCGGCCTTAACCCGACGAGTAGCCCTTTTCCTGGGACCCGCTCTCCAGCGAGTAGGCTTCTGTCAAAGAGTCCATCTTGCCTTTCCTTCCCCTCTCTTCGAGCCCGATCTGATCCTACGAGCCCGAGGTTGTACACTAATGAATCGCCATCATGGGAACACCTTGTTTAGATATGTCTGAAACACTTGGGGCTTGTCTGGACTCTGGAATTCCTTGACCGATCATTGTCGACGTTATAGAGGACTAGAGAGAGACTTTACTCTAATACTGAGATTTTCAGATTCTCGTGAGTTGGTGTACCGCTTATTCAATATTTCTTTATTTGTGGAAGAGAATTGATTGTCCCAGTGTGGCCTTTCAGTTGATGTTGAGCGCGCTGCGATCACTACTGCAAAGTTGCATACTTCTCTAAGTCGAAGAGAGGACCTGATTGAGGAGGCCCAGTGCTACAAGCCTACTCCAGTTGATTCAAATCTCGAGGTGATACAGATGTCTGCCCCTTGAGTGCCCTGCATAGAGGCCAGTGCCCCCCCCCCCCACCGAGTGTCTTCTTTTTTGAAGGCAATGATTGACGTGGTAAGTGAACCATTCATCTTTCTTCATTTGAACGGATTACTTTGCACTACCTAACGCTTTGTTTGGTGTTTGCAGATTGAAGCTCAGGTGCATTTAGAGTTTATGTGGAACGATCATTATGTGAGCTTGAGAGACAGATACTTGGCTCTTCAGGAGAAGCTTCAGCATGGGGAGGCTCACTTGTTTTCTCTAGAGAGGAGCTAAATTAAGAGGTATCCCGATTTCGATGGATCGGGTCAGAGTTAAAGTCGAAGCTAGAGGAAGCTCGTGCATTATTACAGATAGGGAAGTCCATGGTGGAGAAGATCGTGCAGATGTTGAGGACTTCTCAGGAGGAGAGCATAGGCTTGAGGGCGGAGTTGGAGGCTTCCGGGACTGAGATAGCATGTCTTTCTTCAGAAGAGCGAGTACTTGAGATGAAGGTGGTTGGACTTGAGGAGTACATGGATTCCTTAGACCATATGCTCGATCGCGATTTACTTGCTGAGGAGGTCCGTAAGGATATTTGGTCTAGAGAGGTTGAGCCTCACATAGAGGATGTCCGCGGGGTTTTGCTCAGATGCTGGGTGTCGAAGGATTTTTGCCAGGTAGCCAAGCGTCTGACGCGTGACATCTCGTGCCTTAGCTTTGATGACATTTCTGACGACGAAGGAGGTGACCCCTGAGCATAATATATAAGTAACCAATGAGTAGTGGCTTGCGCTTTTATCTTTGTATGCTTGTATATATTTGTTTTTTTCTTGTTGAGTCTGATGTATTTTTGTCATCACCCTTGGTGTTTTTGTGTAGCGGATTTGTACATATATTGATATGATAGTACTGTTCTCGTTCTTCTTGCCTCGGTTGTGCGGATTATGGTAGCTGGCAGAATGTATGCTTGTGGTAATATCAGAGAGTGTGGCGACTCTATTCGAGAGTTGGAGAATGTAAGGATTCGATCTGACTGCGTGGCCTAACCTGACCATGAGAGAAATGCCGGATAATATAAGTTTTTGATCAGTGTGTCGGAGAATATAAGGATTCGATCAGGGTGTCGGAGAATGTGAGGATTCGATCCAACTGCGTGAACACGAGGGGGTGTAACATCCCGACTTTTATTGGACCACCAGAACCCTAGTGGGCCCAATAAAAGTGATCTGAACCTCTACCCATGGACCACACTTGGGTAGGAGGTAACTCAAGACGGGAATATAGAGCTAGAGAATTTCGATTTAAGTTCTTTCAGTTCCTATGACCTCGCATAACCAATACGAACGCATTGAAACTCGTTCTGTTAAATCCCAAGGTCATATGGTGGGTATGGTCGTTCCAAGTAGAACGTTATGAAAGTGAGGGATAGATACAATTTACTCTAGAGGGGGGGGGGGTGAATAAAGTATAAAAAAAAATTTGTTTAGATATATTGCGGAATTAAAATATAGGTACTTATATGAAAAAGGTAAAAGCAAGAAACTATCACAGCACAATGCACAAAGAAAACACAAGGAAATCCAGACGACACAAGAAATTTTATAGTGGTTCCCCAAATCTGGGTACATCCACTCTTCTACCACCCTGGTAGGAATCCACTTAGGTTTTTGATCAGGTGCTCTATCACCACAAGATCTGCTTCAGGTAGATCTAGAAACCCTTCAGGCTTTTGATCAGGTGCCTAAAAACCAATAGGTTTTTGATCAGGTGTCCTATCACCAAGGAGTTTACTTTTGAAGGGATTAAGAACCCTGTACACGAGAGGTTAAAGAAAAATAGATGACAGTCTTCTCTTTCTCAGACACAATGAGAAGACTATGTAGATTTGATGATGTCAAAGCTCCCCCTGAGATATTGAGTAGTTTCAGGAAGATAGAAGCTTTGTCCATGGTGTAGGTCTTCAGATTGATGTTGATTCTGGCTCTCTGTAGATTGTTGAAGCCTGATGAAGGAAGAAGACTAGAGAGATTTGTGTGTTCAACAAGTTCTTCTTCTTCCTTGTTTTTGGCAAAGCAAGAAACCTTGAGATCAAAAAAATCGAATTTCTGACTGACTGTTTTTGATTCTTGTTGTCTCTGTTTTTGTAAGTTCTCTGTATATTTTTGGAATGACTAACGGCCTGAATTTGAAATCCCAGACAGTACTTAATTCTCTGCAAGAATTTAGGAGCCCAAACGGGTAGAATGGCTGGCAATCATAAATGCACTTCCATAACTGTCTTCACAAAATATTCTGTGAATACCATAATTAATACTTTATGAGATACGGCTATCAGCCTTGAGAATGTCAGCATTAATTATTAGAATATATTTGTCTTAAAATGATTTATCATAACCAAAATAAATACTTCTGACCAAACTGAGAGAACTGATAACTGAAGGCAGACAAAGATCGCAGAGCTTGGCTCAGAGATCGTCGAACTGGGTTAAGAGATCGTCGACCTATGAGCAACTATCGTAGATCTGAGATAACTGCTGAGAAGCACAAGATCGTCGACCTGAGCTCGTAGATCGTCGAGCTCAGTTCAGAGTAGAAGACTCTGAGATCATCGATGGGAGATCGACGATCGTCGAGCTGAGAATTGTTTCTGGACTTAGAATATTTTCTGGAATGACATACTGAAGAAGTCAGAAATCGTCGACCTGAGAACTTGGTTCGTCGACTTGAGAATTTGACTTGTACTTCTGAAACATCTTCTGTGAACTGTGTCGACAGATGGTTCTGGGTGTCGACACAAGTCCTTCTGGTGTCGACTGATACTGTCGACTAATAATCTGTGAACTGTGTCAACACAAATCCTTCTTGTGTCGACTGAGCTAGTGTCGACTAATATTATCTGTGTCGACTGATAGTCTGTGTGTCGACACAAATCTGCTATTGGTGTCGACACAGCTTATTCAAAGTGTCGACACAATTTTGCTGAGTGTCGACTGATGTTGTTGAGTGTCGACTGAATATGCTGAGTGTCGACTGATGTAGTTGAGTGTCGACTGAATATGCTGAGTGTCTAGTGATGTAGTCTGTGTCGACACAACTGCTTGAGTCTCTGACAAGCTGTTGTAGGCTGATCCATGTTGTAACGCCCCAAAAATTGTATTTGAGTTGGTTGCGTAAAAAGGGATTTTTGGTGCCGGTATAGGGGTACACGGCCTAGGACACGAGCGTGTCCAAGGCCATGTCTGGCTGGTGTTTTGGCCGTTTTCATCCCGAGGACACGGCTAGGAACACGGCCTAATGACACGGGCGTGTCATTTGACACGGGCGTGTGCCTAACCGTGTCTGTACCCGTGTTCCCGAAAGCTGATTGAGTTCGATGAAAAGTGTTTGGGAGGAACATGCCAGGCGACACGGGCGTGTCGGGAGGGAGTGTCCCCCTGCGTTCGATGATCGCCGAACAGCGCTCGACGATTGTCGAGTGACCCTCTGCGTTCGACGATCGACGATTGTTGAGTGACACGGGTGTGTTCGTACCCGTGTCCCTACCTGTGTTCAGTTGGGTCGTGTCCGTTGTCGTGGCGGTTATATGTGACACGCCCCCTGGTCACGGGCGTGTATTTTCCCGTGTGTCTTTTCTTCGTTCTACGATCGTGCCTCGATCAAGGCACACGGCCTGAAACACGGACGTGTGCGAGGCCGTGTTCGGCACAGGTCTGGGGATTTTTGTGCAGATCTGAGTCGTTCATTTTCTTTAAGTAAGATCCAGTGGCTCAGACGGTTTCCTGCTCTGTTAAGGCCGGGAATGGGGGAGTTAACTCTTCATTTTCTCCAAGCCATTCTCTTTCCAAGGAGTTAGAGAGAGGAGGAAGAAGGAGGAGGATTCCAGCCGCCGGCGGAGCATCGGATCACCGTTTGGAGAATCGAGAGCGGATCTGTGGAAGAAATTCCATTGCGAAGACTTCTATCCGTGTAGTTTTTCCATGGCCCAAAAGCGGACTACAAGGGTAACGATTATATACTTGAGCATGTGAAGCTCTCTTCCTTTTGCATAGGGAAACCCGCTCCCGCGAGTGTGCGGTGAGTGCGTGGTGTTCTTTGGGGTTGATGTGAATAGTCCCCCTTGTGTTGCATATAGAGTTCGGAATCGAAGTACGGGCATAGGCATTGTGTGTGAAGCCTACCCGGACGTGTATTGTCTGGATCGGTGACGTGCATTTTATACGTTTTTCCGGAGAAGACTCCGTGCTTTGGGTTTTTCGGGTTTCTACGTGGTAGATTGCAACAGGGATCCTTGGTGATTAACTCCAAGGCGCACCCGGAAAACTGAGCGGAAACGTGTTCTACTAACTTGGCGGTCAGGGAACCGGCCTTGAACATAACTGGGTTATGTGATTGTTTGGAAAAGTTTTGGGATCCGAGAGAAGCTTGGCTCGTGCGTACGTCTTAAAGTGACTACGTGGTGTGAGCAACGGGCAAGTGGAATTGGACCTAGGCTATATGGTTCGGTGCGAGAGACCCGAAAAGGGGACTGGCTGTTGGCATAGTCGGGAGCCTTAGACGGTGGTCAGAAAGGCTAAATGCTCACGTGGTTGCCATCTTTGGGATGGTGGTGAAGACGCTGAAGTGTCAGGATTCACCGTTAATGTGCCCTGAGTGCACGGGGTGTTTGGTCGTACGAGCCTACAACTGTGGCGTAGTATAATTGCATTTTATTGGTTTACTGGGCTAATGATATGCAGGGAAAGAGCACCGTCGTCCTGAGTAAGGGGCGGGGTCGTTATAATTTGGTTGGCTTTTGCCTGACAGTTGCTTTGTTTGCCACCGTGCGGTGGAATGCGCTTGCAAGTGCTGCGTAGCCGAGTACCAAATAGAGGACTGGAGCCCATGTTGTTGTGCTGGCCCTAGAAGGCCGAAGCGAATAGTTGTAATTTACTTTTGTCATGTGTGGCCGGCCTGCGAGCCGATGTATGTAAAATACTATTTAATTAAGTGAACCTCTATAAGGCCATAAGGCCAAGTTTCTTTAAGTGTATTATTATTTCATTCAAGTGGTAATGATAGTGGACATTCATGTTATTTGGATACAAGTTTGGGTTCTTTCTACTTTTAAAAGCTTCCGTTAGAATGCTCTGTGTAGGACGAGTAGTCTTAATTGGAATGTTTGGATATTCTTATGTAACCCTTCCGACTGTCTGTGGTATATGGCGTCGGGTTCCAGCTAGACCTTATGTTATGTGTCATGCGACGGATGAGCTGGTACCGGGTGCCAAACCGGTGTCACGCTCTCCATATCGGATAGCGCCGCGAGAGATGGCGGAGTTGAAGGTGCAACTTCAAGAGTTGTTGGAGCAAGGGTATGTGCATCCAAGTTCGTCGCATTAGAGCGCACCGGTTCTTTTCGTTAATAAGAAGGATGAGAGCTTGCGACTCTGCATTGACTATCGGGAATTGAACAAGCTTACGGAGAAGAACAAATATCCGATCCCCAGGATTAATGAGCTATTTGATCAGTTGGTTGGGTCAACGGTATATTCAAAGTTAGATCTGAAATCCGGTTACTACCAGTTGCGGATAAGGGAGAGCGACATCCCAAAGACAGCATTCAGTACGCGGTTTGGGCACTACGAGTTCACGGTCATGCCGTTTGGTTTGATCAATGCGCCATCCGTGTTTATGGATCTGATGAACAGGACGTTCAGAGAGTACCTGGATCGTTTTGTGATAGTATATGTTGATGATATCCTGGTGTACTCCCAGTGCGAGGAGGATCACTACAATCATCTACACATGGTGTTGGAGGCATTGAGGAGGAATCAGTTGTATGCTAAGTTCTCCAAGTGTGAATTCTGGTTATCCTCGATAGCGTTCCTTGGTCATGTTGTTAGTGGAGAAGGGATAGCTGTGGATCCGGCGAAGATAGTGGTGATACGGGAGTGGCCTGCTTTGACTACAGTGGCAGAGGTCCGAAGTTTTTTCGGGCTTGCTGGCTACTACAGGAGCTTCGTAGAGAACTTCTTGCAGATAGCACTACCACTCACGACGTTGACAAGGAAGGATCAGAAGTTTGTGTGGTCTCCGAAGTGCGAACAGGCTTTTGAGGAGTTAAAGAGGCGGTTGACCACAGCGCCTATTTTATGTTCGCCAAGTGGAACCGAAGGGTTCGAGATCTATAGTGATGCTTCGGGCAGCGGTTTGGTCTGTGTTCTGCTACAGCATGGGAGTGTGATAGCCTACGGTTCACGACAATTGAAGTCTCACGAGAGGAATTACCCGGTTCACGACTTAGAGTTAGCGGCCGTGATATTTGCTCTAAAGCTTTGGAGGCACTACCTGTACGGTGTGAAGGTCGATATTTACACCGATCATAAGAGCTTGAAGTACCTGTTGGATCAAAAGGATCTGAACATGAGGCAGCGGAGGTGGATGTAGTTCTTAGGGGACTACACCTTCAAGATACATTATGTGCCTGGGAAGGGAAATGCAGTGGTGGATGCGTTAAGTCGCAGGACTCCGGCGCAGGCCAACTGGTTATCAGTACATGATAAGAGATTGGTCCTTGAGTTGGAGGCTTTGGAGATATCTTGCGTCGACGAGCAGTCTAGTGCTGAGGCGAAACTGTTTTGGACAGAGGTGCAGTGTGACCTAGCTGATAGAGTTCGGCGGGCTTTGGTTCAGGATAACAGCATGAAGCAGATCTTGGATGAATCTTTGGATGGGTCAAATTCCCAGTTTGCCGTTGAGGATGGGTTGCTAAGGAAGGATGGTCGCCTATGCGTTCCTAGTGTGGATAATCTTTGGGAGGAGTTGATGTATGAGGCTCATCATACCAAGTACTCAATCCACCCGGGAAGAACGAAAATGTATAGAGACATGAAGAAATTATTCTGCTGGCCAGGATTGAAGAAGGATATAGCACTTTATGTGGCCAAGTGCAGAACTTGTGCATTGGTGAAGGCGGAATGCCAGAAGCCCGAAGGTTTCTTGAAATCCCTACCTATCCCGGAATGGAAATTCGACGACATATCTATGGATTTTGTGCATGGTTTGCCGAAGTCACAGAAGGGAAACGACGCCATTTGGGTGGTCGTAGATAGATTGTCGAAGGTGTCACACTTTATTCTGGTCAGGAAGGAAGATCCGGTGGAAAAGTTAGTCAAACTCTATGTGGAGAATATTGTATGATTGCATTGTGTGCCCCGCAGTATTGTTAGTGATCGAGATGGACGCTTCACGTCGAATGACTGGAGGTTGGTGCAAAGTCTGTTGGGTACTAAGCTAAAGTTCAGCACAGCCTTTCATCCGCAAACGGATGGCCAAACCGAGAGGGTCAACCGGATGATGGAAGACATGCTTCGCATGTGCGTCCTAGATTTTGGAAAGCAGTGGGAAGATCACCTGTACATGGTGGAGTTTGCGTATAACAACAGCTTTCAGATGAGTACTGGAATGACGCCTTTCGAGGCCTTGTACGGGAGAAAGTGTTGCACGCTGTTGTCTTGGTTGGAGACGGGTGAGTCGAAGCTTTACAAACGTCAAGCAGTGGAAGATGTCACTTCAGTGATACGGATAATTCCAGAACGGTTGAAGATCGCTCAGGACAGACAGTCAAAGTACTATAACGCCAAACATAGGAATGTGGAGTCCAATGTTGGCGACTGGGTGTACTTGAAAATTAAGCCGTTCAAGGGTGTCTCGCGTGTTCGACGCTTGAAGAAGTTGAGTCCGAGATACCTTGGACCATTTGAAATCCTAGAGCGTGTTGGCGAGGCGGCGTATAGACTGAAGCTGTCGGCGGAATTGAGTGGGTTACATGACGTGTTCCACGTGTCGGTGTTGCCTAAGGCGGTGCAAGAGCCTTCGCAGATCATTGCGGACAATCAAGTACCGGTTGATTATGAATTAATGACAAGGTCAAGCCAGTACGTATTGAAGATGTTGCAGTCAAGCGACTCCACAACAAGGAAGTCCGAATGGTTAAAGTCCGTTGGGATAATTGCGGACATGAGGAGCTTTCATGGGAGCAAGAGCAAGCTATGTTGGAGGAATATCCTGTGTTTTTCCACTCAGGTAACTTGTAATTTTGTGTACCTTTACTTAACTTTGGGACAAAATTCTTTAAGTGGGGGAGATTTGTAACGCCCCGAAAATTGTATTTGAGTTGGTCGCGTAAAAAGGGATTTTTGGTGCCGGTATAGGGGTACACGGCCTAGGACACGGGCGTGTCCACGGCCGTGTCTGGCTGGTGTTTTGGCCGTTTTCATCTCGAGAAGGACACGACTAGGAACACGGCCTAATGATACGGGCGTGTCATTTGACACTGGCGTGTGCCTAACCATGTCTATACCCGTGTTCCCGAAAGCTGTTTGAGTTCGACGAAAAGTGTTCGGGAGGAACACGCCAGGCGACACGGGCATGTCGGGAGGGCGTGCCCCCTGCGTTCAACGATCGATGAAAGGCACTCGACGATTGTCGATTGACCATCTGCGTTCGACGATCGACGATATTTGCTCGACGATTGTCGAGTGACACGAGCGTCTTTGCACGTGTGTCTTTTCTTCGTTCTACGATCGTGCCTCGATCAAGGCACACGGCCTGGAACACGGCCGTGTGCGAGGCCGTGTTCGGCGCAGGTCTGGGGATTTTTGTGCAGATCTGAGCCGTTCATTTTCTTTAAGTAAGATCCAGTGGCTCAGACGGTTTCCTTCTCTGTTAAGGCCGGGAATGGGGGAGTTAACTCTTCATTTTCTCCAAGCCATTCTCTTTCCAAGGAGTTAGAGAGAGGAGGAAGAAGGAGGAGGATTCCGGCCGTCGGCGGAGCATCAGATCACCGTTTGGAGAATCGAGAGCGGATCCGTGGAAGAAATTCCATTGCGAAGACTTCTATCCGTGTAGTTTTTCCATGACGCAAAAGCATACTACAAGGGTAACGATTCTCTACTTGAGCATGTGAATCTCTCTTCATTTTGCACAGGGAAACCCGCTCCCTCGAGTGTGCGGTGAGTGCGTGGTGTTCCTTGGGGTTGATGTGAATAGTCCCCCTTGTGTTGCATATAGAGTCCGGAATCGAAGTACGAGCATAAGCATTGTGTGTGAAGGCTACCCGGACGTGTATTGTCTGGATTGGTGATGTTGCATTTGATATGTTTTGCCGGAGAAGACTCTGTGCTTTGGGTTTTTCGGGTTTCTACGCGGTAGATTGCAACAAGGATCCTTGGGGATTAACTCCAAGGCGCACCCAGAAAACTGAGCGGAAACGTGTTCTGCTGACTTGACGGTCAGGGAACCGGCCTTGAACATAACTCGGTTATGTGATTGTTTGGAAAAGTTTTGGGATCCGAGAGAAGCTTGGCTCGTGCGTACGTCTTAAAGTGACTACGTGGTGTGAGCAACGGGCAAGTGGAATTGGACCTAGGCTATACGGTTCGGTGCGAGAGACCCGAAAAGGGGACTGGCCGTTGGCATAGTCGGGAGCCTTAGACGGTGGTCAGAAAGGCTAAATGCTCACGTGGTTGCCATCTTTGGGATGGTGGTGAAGACGCTGAAGTGTCAGGATTCACCGTTAATGTGCCCAGAGTGCACGGGGTGTTTGGCCGTACGAGCCTACAACTGTGGCGTAGTATAATTGCACTTTATTATTTTACTCGGTTAATGATATGCAGGGAAAGAGCACAGCCATCCTGAGTAAGGGGCGGGGTCGTTATAATTTGGTCGGCTTTTGGCTGAATGTTGCTTTGTTTGCCACCGTGTGGTGGAATGTGCTTGCAAGTGCTGCGGAGCCGAGTACCAAATAGCGGGCTGGAGCCCATGTTGTTGTGCTGGCCCTAGAAGGCCGAAGCGAATAGTTGTAATTTACTTTTGTCATGTGTGGCCGGCCTGCGAGCCGATGTATGGAAAATACTATTTAATTAAGTGAACCTCTGTAAGGCCATAAGGCCAAGTTTCTTTCAGTGTATTATTATTTCATTCATGTGGTAATGATAGTGGACATTCATGTTATTTGGATACAAGTTTGGGTTCTTTCTACTTTTA
Source organism: Platanthera guangdongensis (assembly GCA_039583875.1). Lineage (NCBI taxonomy): Eukaryota > Viridiplantae > Streptophyta > Magnoliopsida > Asparagales > Orchidaceae > Platanthera > Platanthera guangdongensis. Next base: position 47,932,163 of record CM077158.1, on the reverse strand, counting down.
AAAGCTTCCGCTAGAATGCTCTGTGTAGGACGAGTAGTCTTAATTGGAATGTTTTGGATATTCTTATGTAACCCTTCCGACTGTCTGTGGTGTATGACGTAGGGTTCAAGCTGGACCTTCTGTTATATGCCATGCGACGGATGAGGGTGTTACAATTTGGTATCAGCTGGACCTTCTGTTATACCCTTCCTCAGCGGGAGATTGATTTTACCATTGAGCTGGTATCGGGTGCCAAACCGGTGTCACGCCCTCCATATTGGATAGCGCCGCGAGAGATGGCGGAGTTGAAGGTGCAACTTCAAGAGTTGTTGGAGCAAGGGTATGTGCGTCCAAGTTCGTCGCCTTAGAGCGCACCGGTTTTTTTCGTTAAGAAGAAGGATGGGAGCTTACAACTCTGCATTGACTATCGGGAATTGAACAAGCTTACGGAGAAGAACAAATATCTGATTCCCAGGATTGACGATCTATTTGATCAGTTGGTTGGGTCAACGGTATATTCAAAGTTAGATCTGAAATCCGGTTACTACCAGTTGAGGATAAGGGAGAGCGACATCCCAAAGACAGCATTCAGTACGCGGTTTGGGCACTACGAGTTCACGGTCATGCCGTTTGGTTTGACCAATGCGCCATCCGTGTTTATGGATCTGATGAACAGGACATTCAGAGAGTACCTGGATCGTTTCATGATAGTATTTATCGATGATATCCCGGTGTACTCGCAGTGTGAGGAGGATCACTACAATCATCTACTCATGGTGTTGGAGACGTTGAGGAGGAATCAGTTGTATGCTAAGTTCTCCAAGTGTGAATTCTGGTTATCCTCGATAGCGTTCCTTGGTCATGTTGTCAGTGGAGAAGAGATAGTTGTGGATCCGGCGAAGATAGTGGCGATACGGGAGTGGCCTGCTTTGACTACAGTGGCAGAGGTCCGGAGTTTTCTGGGGCTTGCTGGCTACTACAGGCGCTTTGTAGAGAACTTATCGCGAATAGCGCTACCACTCACGACATTGACAAGGAAGGATCAGAAGTTTGTGTGGTCTTCGGAGTGCGAACAGGCTTTTGAGGAGTTGAAGAGGCGGTTGAGCACAACGCCTATTTTATGTTCGCCAAGTGGAACCGAAGGGTTCGAGATCTATAGCGATGCTTCGGGCAGTGGTTTGGGCTGTGTTCTGCTACAGCATGGGAGTGTGATAGCCTATGGTTCACGACAACTGAAGCTTCATGAGAGGAATTATCCGGTTCACGACTTAGAATTAGTGGTCGTGATATTTGCTCTAAAGCTGTGGAGGCACTATCTGTACGGTGTGAAGGTCGATATTTACACCGATCATAAGAGCTTGAAGTACCTGTTGGATCAAGAGGATCTGAACATGAGGCATCGGAGGTGGATGGAGTTCTTAGGGGACTATACCTTCAAGATACATTATGTGCCTGGGAAGGGAAATGAAGTGGCGGATGCGTTGAGTCGCAGGACTCCGGCGCAGGCCAACTGGTTATCGGTACATGATGAGAGATTGGTCCATGAGTTGGAGGCTTTGGAGATATCTTGCGTCGACAAGAAGTCTAGTGCTGAGGCGAAACTGTTTTGGACAGAGGTGCAGTGTGACCTAGCTGATAGAGTTCGGCGGGCTTTGGTTCAGGATAACAACATGAAGCAGATCTTGGATGAATCTTTGGATGGGTCAAATTCCCAGTTTGTCGTTGAGGATGGGTTGCTAAGGAAGGACGGTCGCATATGCATTCCTAGTGCGGATAATCTTCGGGAGGAGTTGATGTATGAGGCTCATCATACCAAGTACACAATCCACCCGGGAAGCACGAAGATGTATAGAGACATGAAGAAATTGTTCTGGTGGCCAGGATTGAAGAAGGACATAGCACTTTATGTGGCCAAGTGTCGTACATGTGCATTGGTGAAGGCGGAATGCCAGAAACCCGGAGGTTTCTTGAAGTCCCTACCTATCCCAGAATGGAAATTCGACGACATATCTATGGATTTTGTGCATGGTTTGTCGAAGTCGCAGAAGGGAAACGATGCCATTTGGGTGGTTGTAGATTGGTTGACAAAGGTGTCGCACTTTATTCCGGTCAGGAAGGAAGATCCGGTGGAAAAGTTAGTCAAACTTTATGTGGAGAATATTGTACGATTGCATGGTGTGCCCCACAGTATTATTAGTGATCGAGATGGACGCTTTACGTCAAATGACTGGAGGTTGGTGCATAGTCTGTTGGGTACTAAGCTAAAGTTCAACACAGCCTTTCATCCGTAGACGGACGGCCAAACCGAGAGGGTCAACCAGATGATGGAAGACATGCTTCGCATGTGCGTCATAGATTTTGGAAAGCAGTGGGAAGATCACCTATACATGGTGGAGTTTGCGTATAACAACAGCTTTCAGGCGAGTATTGGAATGGCGCCTTTCGAGGCCTTGTACGGGAGAAAGTGTCGCACGCCGTTGTCTTGGTTGGAGATGGGCGAGTCGAAGCTTTTCAAATGTCAAGCAGTGGAAGATGCCACTTTAGTGATACAGACAATTCAAGAATGGTTGAAGATCGCTCAGGACAGACAATCAAAGTACTATAACGCCAAACATAAGAATGTGGAGTTCAATGTTGGTGACTGGGTGTACTTAAAAATTAAGTCGTTCAAGGATGTCTCGCGGGTTCGACGCTTGAAGAAGTTGAGTCCGAGATACCTTGGACCATTTGAAATCCTGGAGCATGTTGGCGAGGCGGCGTATAGACTGAAGCTATCGGCGGAATTTAGTGGGCTACATGACGTGTTCCATGTGTTGGTGTTGCGTAAGGCGGTGCAAGAGCCTTCGCAGATCATTGCGGACAATCAAGTACCGGTTGATTATGAATTAACGACAAGGGTCAAGCCAGTACGTATTGAAGATGTTGCAGTCAAGCGACTCCGCAACAAGGAAATCTGAATGGTTAAAGTCCGTTGGGATAATTGCGGACATGAGGAGCTTTCATGGGAGCGAGAGCAAGCTATGTTGGAGGAATATCTCGAGTTATTCCACTCATGTAACTTTTAGATTGTGTACCTTTGCTTAATTTCGGGACGAAATTCCTTAAGAGGGGGAGATTTGTAACGCCCCGAAAATTGTATTTGAGTTGGTCGCGTAAAAAGAGATTTTTGGTGCTTGTATAGGGGTACACGGCCTAGGACACAGGCGTGTCCAAGGCCGTGTTTGGCTGGTGTTTTGGCCGTTTTCATCCCGAGAAGGACACGGCTAGAAACACGGCTGAATGACACGGGCGTGTCATTTGATACGGGCGTGTGTCTAACCGTGTCTGTACCCGTGTTCCCGAAAGCCGATTGAGTTCGACGAAAAGTGTTCGGGAGGAACACGCCAGGTGACACGGGCGTGTTGGGAGGGCGTGTCCCCCTGCGTTCGACGATCGCCGAACGGCGCGCGACGATTGTCGAGTGACCCTCTGCGTTCGACGATCGACGATTGTCGAGTGACACGGGCGTGTTCATACCCGTGTCCCTACCCGTGTTCAGTTGGGTCGTGTCCGTTGTCGTGGCGGTTATATGTGACACGCCCCCTGGACACGTGCGTGTCTTTGCCCGTATGTCTTTTCTTCGTTCTATGATCGTGCCTCGATCAAGGCACACGGCCTGGAACACAGCCGTGTGTGAGGCCGTGTTCGGCGCAGGTCTGGGGATTTTGTGCAGATCTGAGCCGTTCATTTTCTTTAAGTAAGATCCAGTGGCTCATACGGTTTCCTGCTCTGTTAAGGTCGGGAATTGGGGAGTTAACTCTTCATTTTCTCCAAGCCATTCTCTTTCCAAGGAGTTAGAGAGAGGAGGAAGAATGAGGAGGATTTCGGCCGCCGGCGGAGCATCGGATCACCATTTGGAGAATCGAGAGCGGATCCGTGGAATAAATTCCATTGCGAAGACTTCTATCCGTGTAGTTTTTCCATGGCGCAAAAGCGGACTACAAGGGTAACGATTCTCTACTTGAGCATGTGAAGCTCTCTTCCTTTTACATAGGGAAACCCGCTCCCGCGAGTGTGCGGTGAGTGCGTGGTGTTCCTTGGGGTTGATATGAATAGTCCCCCTTGTGTTGCATATAGAGTCCGGAATCGAAGTACGGGCATAGGCATTGTGTGTGAAGCCTACCCGGACGTGTATTGTCTGGATCGGTGATGTTGCATTTGATATGTTTTGCTGGAGAAGACTCTGTGCTTTAGGTTTTTCGGGTTTCTATGCGGTAGATTGCAACAAGGATCCTTGGGGATTAACTCCAAGGCGCACCCGGAAAACTGAGCGGAAACATGTTCTGCTAACTTTGCGGTCAGGGAACCGACCTTGAACATAACTGGGTTATGTGTTTGTTTGGAAAAGTTTTGGGATCCGAGAGAAGCTTTGCTCGTGCATACGTCTTAAAGTGACTACGTGGTGTGAGCAACGGGCAAGTGGAATTGGACCTAGGCTATGTGGTTCGGTGCGAGAGACCCGAAAAGGGGACTGGCCGTTGGCATAGTCGGGAGCCTTAGACGGTGGTCAGAAAGGCTAAATGCTCACGTGGTTGCCATCTTTGGGATGGTGGTGAAGACGCTGAAGTGTCAGGATTCACCGTTAATGTGCCCTGAGTGCACGGGGTGTTTGGCCGTGCGAGCCTACACCTGTGGCGTAGTATAATTGCGCTTTATTGCTTTTCTGGGCTAATGTTATGCAGGGAAAGAGCACCGCCGTCCCGAGTAAGGGGCGGGGTTGTTATAATTTGGTCGGCTATTGGCTGACCGTTGCTTTATTTTCCACCATGCGGTGGAATGTGCTTGCAGGTGCTGCGGAGCCGAGTACCAAGTAGCGGGCTGGAGCTCATGTTGCTGTGCTGGCCCTAGAAGGCCAAAGCGAATAATTGTACTTTACTTTTGTCATGTGTGGCCGGCCTGCGAGCCGATGTATGGAAAACATTATTTAATTAAGTGAACCTCTGTAAGACCATAAGGCCAAGTTTCTTTCAGTGTATTATTATTTCATTCCAGTGGTAGTGATTGTGGACATTCATGTTATTTGGATACAAGTTTGGGTTCTTTCTACTTTTAAAAGCTTCCGCTAGAATGCTCTGTGTAGGACGAGTAGTCTTAATTGGAATGTTTGGATATTCTTATGTAACCCTTCCGACTATCTGTGGTATATGGCGTCGGGTTCCAGCTGGACCTTCTGTTATATGTCATGCGACGGATGGGGGTGTTACACATGTGATGTTGACTCTTGGCCTAGACTAAAGAAATAAACCTATGACCCTGACTATACATTTTGGGTCAGTCTAAGCAAACCTAATAGTGATCCTTACCCAAATCAGAACTAGGGTTCCAATACGTTACAAAAATAAGATTTTTGGATAATAACCTAAGAAACTCCAATTTGAGTCATGTTAGTTCATATGGCAATGTATAGTCAATACGAACGTATTGGAACTCGTTGAATCGCAATTTGAAGACAAATATGTGCATTTTGATCATTTTAGCATGCTGCGACGCATAGATTTTGGATATTTAGCAAACGGACTCTGATTCGACCCCAGTCAGTGACATTGGAATCTTATGATCAATACGAAAACAACCGAGAGTGCCCCAGTCAATTTCAAATACATGTGGTCAAACCGAACGTTATCATGCACCAAAAAGCATGCACACACAAATTGTGACACAACACCCCAACTTTGAACCGACTCTCTATGACTTGGACCTAATTTGACTTTGACTAGCATGGGGGACCCACCATAGGGTTGACATTGGTCAAACCTTTAATTTTTTTCATTTTTGGAATTTTTCCAAAAGAAGTGTGCACCTCCTCTTCATGAGTTGCTTGGGCCCTACCCCCTTACCCTTGGGCCTCTAAAACCAGCAAACAATAGGATGATAGATGGGTCATGGGTCAAGGTGAGGCCCAACCCCTCTTATCCTTCCCTTCTCCCTCACTCCCAAGCCCAAGCCCAACAAGCCTTTTTTCCCCTCCCCCCTTGGATGGCTGCCACCTAGGAGCCTTAGGATGAAGCAACCTGGCTTAAGCAAGTGGAGGAGGAGGGGAGGAGCATCTTACCTCTCGGTTTAGTCCCACATCGGGGAGGGGAAGGGTGGTCACCCTCTCCCGGCCTATATAAGGCCATGTCCACCCCATCTCTCCTCCACATAACCCAAACGAGCCCAAAGCCCCCTCCGTCGGAGCTCCATCTCGCCAAAACAATTCCACCACCCAAGCTCCACTGCCACCTTTAATGGCAACTTAGATCAACACCTCCTGAGCCGCACCACCGCAAGTGGAAGCTCTTCCCCTTCCCCTTCCTCATCCTCCCGACATTTACATGCACCTCCCGGCGACCAGAGCGTTGCCGATGCCACCCAAACCAAGCTCCAGGTCGGGTGGTAGCCGCAGGTGGTAAGCTGCGCCCAATGCTAGTGGTGGAACTGAGGATGAGCTTCACCACCAGGGACGTTCCTCCCCGACGGCGGAGGGCTGTGGTGCCGCCGGAAATCGCCATTCCGGCGGAACCCGAAAAGAGCTAATGCTCTGCTTTTGTTTCTACGGCGATGGCTGACGGCGCCAGGCTGTCGAGTTACCGCCGTAGAGGATCCCTACCCCCGACGCACCTACCGTCGGTGGTGTCATGGTCAGGCAGCCACTGGAGGGTGGGGTGGCGTGGTATCGACAGAAACAGAACGTCGCGCCACCACCGCTCTCGAGATAGGTTTTTCGATGGTGGCTGGCGACGACAGGTCGTCGGACCACCACCCAGAAGATCGTCGGCCCCTGGCGAGTCAACCGAGGGGCATCGTCAGCGGCTGGCTACTATCAGTCGATGGTGGTGGTGGTCGCCACTCACTGCACCACCAGGAGCAGCAACAACCATCTGATCTTCAAGATGAAGATCAGACGGTCCAGATATTCTGGATTGTCGCCCCTGCCTCAGCATCAACGCCCCCACAGCGGATCCATGGCTGATCCGCTATATGAGAAAAATTAGCAGTTCACCCATTCGGCTCAATCCTAGCCATATGATCGGGCTTGATCTGGCTATATGCAGACCAAATTTAAAACAGATTTTTGTATAATTTTTATTAAAAAATCTAAGATCTTAGGAAAAAGTGATGAACATAAAAAATGTTCCCCTTGAAGAGGGCTTCCTCCACAAAAATTTTGAGAATTTTTGAACTTGATTTGATATTTTTAAAAGTTTAAACAATTTATATTTGGCAAAATTTAAGGCCCAAAATTGCTAAAAATTGTTTGGACCTACACTCATTTTAGGCTCCCCTAAAGGTTGTATTAAAATTTGGAAACTTTAGGATAAAAATTGAAGTTTTCCCGATTTCTTGGAGTCTAGGGTCGCGCTCGGAAATTGATACACTCTATTTCCTCGAAAATAAAAATTGAGCGTGCGACCACTTTTGTAAATTGAATAATAAATTATTGAAAAGACTAATTGAGGAAAGGGTCCAAGATCTGAGTGTTCCGAGGTTTCGTGAAACCACCGAGCGTCCAGTTTTTCCTTTAAATGACTTGGGGTAATTTGGGCAGACACTGGAGATGAGAGTACGACTAAATGAGTTGCTAATTATTCTCATCGAATAATAATAATGTAACTCCTAATAAGTCTTCTTGATCTGATTAAACCATAGTAAAATGGGGTGCAACTGAATTATTATCGGATCTTAATAATGGGTGGAATCTAAAGAAGCCTCCTAAAAGCTGAAATGGAACTGAACATGCCTCCTGAGAATAGAGATGGAACCGAACATATCTCCTGAAAGTAGAGATGGAACTGAACATGCCTCCTAAGAACGGAGATGAAACTAAATATGCCTCCTGCGAATAGAGATGGAACTGAACATGCCTCCTAAGAACGGAGATGAGACTGAAACCTCCTGAATAGAGTGATTGGACTACTAATCATTTTCATTATGATTTATTCTAGTTTTGCACTGGTCCAGTTCCTTTATTTACTTCAGTTCAGGTATTTCTTTTTAAGTACTCCAGTCTCGTAGTAGTCTTACTTATTTACTTTCAGTTCAGTTCTTCAATTTAAGTACTATTCCAATCTCGTACTGGTCAAGTTCCTTTTAGTACTTATTTTCAGTTCAGTACTACTCCAGTATACTACTGGTCCTATTTCACTATATCATTTCAATTATGCAGCATATACTATATATCAACAGCTTTTATTTACTACACTTTTGTTTCCATAATTTACTATTTTAAGCACGGGCCTTGCCTTGACGAGCAGTTAATTGATAGGATGAGCTTTAGTTGGGGATAACATGAGTTGAGATATTCCTCCTAAATTTGCACCAAATAAAGTGCTCCCAAGCTTCTTGTCTAAAGTCGAGCCAAGTGTCGTTTGCCTGAATCACTTAAAAAGTCTAGTAGGGCAAGCCACGGAAGACTTGGTGCATGCTAGCAAAATTGTTTTTACTTGTTTGCTTGTAAATTGCTTGCGGTAAATTATGACGGGTCAGTCACTTCCGCAGACCGTTCATACCAGTGTGTGAATTTCGACGACTCAAGGCAACAGGGAGACGAATAACATAGGTGACCGACTGTTATATTTTTCCCTGTTGGGTTTTCCTCCGCTGGTCGGCCAAAATATTGAATCGTCGGATGTCGCTCACTTCTAAGAGTACACGAGGTTGTGCGTGAGGGCATGGGATGTGCGGTACGACCACCCCTAGAAGTGGCAGTACTGGCCACTGTCACTGACTGCCACATCGGTGTGGCCCGCGGGGCTCACTACCCTGCTTGATGAGAAGCGGTCCATACTATGTCGATATGGGGTCTTATGCACGACTGTGAATTCCTGCGGTGTGTGTGCGGTTGTGAATGATTGAGGTGTGTGTGCGGCTATGAATGTCTGCGATGTTTGCATTGGTCGTGAATACATGCTGTACTTTTGTGCTAGTGGAGCTTAAATTATAATTAACATATATTGATGTTGTTATCCCAGTTATACCACGTTGCACCTCTTTTTATGATTGCTCTAGTTAGAACCCGCCAACCCATAAGTTCATCTCAAAACACAGGTGTTGAGATGAAGGGTGGCGGGGTACTTGAACACAAAAGGGAGAAGTCTGCAGGTGGTGTGGGATTAACCCCAACCACAGGACCGCGGGGATATTCTGCCACAAGGGGGCCCACCGGGATCAACACCCAGACCTGGAATGCGATGGGGAAGCCAAATACGCGGTCCCACACACACGTGTCCTGCTGGCTAATATAATCTCAACACACCCCCGCAGCAGGACAACTTGACTCGGATACCAAATTAGAACCCGCCAACCCATTAGTTCATCTCAAAACCCAGGTGTTGAGATGAAGGGTGGCGGGGTACTTGAACACAAAGGGGAGAAGTCTGCAGGCGGTGTGGGATTAACCCCAACCACAGTACCGTGAGGATATTCCGCCACAAGGGAGCCCACCGGGGTCAACAACCAGACCTGGAACGTGATGGGGAAGCCAAATACGCGGTCCCACACACACGTGTCCTGTTGGCTAATATAATCTCAACATCTCTTAGCTTATATATGAAAAGTTGTACTAACTCTCTCTTGCTTCAGCTATCTACTTTTGTTGGATGCGTGCACTCATCCCCAGGATATGGATCCGGGGAAGAGATTTGAATCCACTTAGCTCTGTGAATAACGGTTATTTTAATAACCATTCTGTTGGGTACATTAGTCACAATGTACTTTCAACTCAATGATATACACATATTTATATTTGATGTATATTTCAGTTTATGTTTGCATGATTACATATTGATTGGATATGTGGACACAGGAAGCTAACTTATTTTTGAATAAAAATTGTCGAAGTTCAAAAGTGTCTACACACTTCAACTGTGTCGACACCTTTGTAATATCTGTGTCGAGACAAGTCAGCACAGTCTACATTCAATAACTTGCAGTGTAGATAAGTGACTAAGTATAAAAGTGTCGACACACTTCAACTGTGTCGACATCTTTAAAGAAGCTGTGTCGAAACAAGTCAGCACAGTCTACATACAACAACTTGCAGCACAGAAAATTGACTAAGTACAAAAGTGTCGACACACTTCAACTGTGTCGACACCTTTAAAGAAGTTGTATCGAGACAAGTCAGCTAGCTTGACACATAGAAGATTCAAGACAGCTGTGTCGAGACAAGTCATTTGTCTCGACACTTTGAAGACTAAGTCAGTTTAGTCGACACTGTAAAGTTTAAAGCTGTTGTGTCGAGACAATACAACTGTCTCAACACAAAGAAGACATGAAATTTTACTAAGTAAAATTATGTCGAGACAAATCTACTGTCTCGACACAATGAAGAACAAAAGATATCGACACTAGGCAGAACAAAAGATGTCGACACCCAGCAGAACAATAGATGTCGACACCAAGCAGAGCAAAAGATGTCGACACAGACAACACTTGTGTCGAGATAAATCAACTGTCTCAACACTCTTAAGTTTAAGTTGAAAATTCCTTCAAGTAGAATTGTGTCGAGACTGCTAAGTTGTCTCGACACAAGTGTCGAGACACTTTGAACATCTCGACACTTATATTTTAGAAAATGTGCAGAGTCAACACAGAAGTGCCAAGATGAGTCAGAACTGTCACATCAGGTGCAGGAATGAGATATATCAACAGAAACAGTCTAAGGGAGAATTTGATCTATGATGTCAGATGCTGATATCATCATTCAGTAACTACCCATCCATGAAGGCTATAATTAAAGGGGTAGACTACACCAACAAGAGAGAGAAGAATTGGAAAAGCAATCAGAAAATCCTCACTCATTTTCCAATCCCGAGGAGGAGGAGGAAGACGAAAGTCTTCAAGAAAATCTCCAGATCCTTTATACAAGTGGATCTGAAGATCAACGTAGATCTGATCAACAACTTCTTCAAGGTTATCAATCCGATCAACATCAAGAACACATCAGATTCAATAAAGTAACTTATTAGCCAGGCAATTTATCAAGGAGAAATACAGTGTTGCTGATTGAAGAATCTGTGCAAACAGATAAGTAAGATTACAGAAATTCTGTTTTCAGAAAATTTATTCTTTATACTTTACCGCTTTATTTTGTAAGATCTCCTAGAGATTTGAGTGGGTAGGAGATCTTATCTCTGTGTTGTAAGAATATTTTATAAAGGCTGAGGTAGGGTTCTAGAGGGACCTGAGGTAGGTGGTTTGAGAGAATCACTGAGTTGTAAGCCTATTTTATAAAGGCTGAGGTAGGGTTCTTGAGGGACCTGAGGTAGGAGATTGGGAGAATCTCTGAGGTAGGACCTGGAGGTCTGAGTGTCGGTTTCTTAACAGAAACTGAGCCTGTAAGATCTTTGGATCAGAGTTAAAGTGGAGGAGTTATAACCTTATCTAGCACATTTCTAGTGAGCAAGAAGAGAGAAAGTGGATGTACCCAAGAAATGGGAACCACTATAAATTCTTTGTGTGTTGTGTGTTGTTAATTAATTCTACTTGTGTTGTGTTGTGTTGTGAATGCTTTAACTACTTAATTTATTAAGAGATAAAGATTTGCTAATGTATTTTAAAAGTCACATATTCACCCCCCCCCCTCTAGGTGATTATCTACCCATAAGATTATCTTTCAAGTGGTATCAGAGGCAGGTTGTTCAAGAAAGACTTAACAGTCTGAAAAAGATCCAAAGGGTATTAGAAAAATATCAGATATATGGCTTCTGAATCACACAGAGAACTCAGTTATATGAAACTGCCTATTTCCACTAAGGACATTTTTGCTATATGGAAACTGTGTGAACAGAAAATAACAGACCGAAAAAATGGAGTAATGTAAACTTTATTATCCAAAAAAGGTATCAATTACGATGGTATAGCCTCCCTTTTATAGAATGGAGGAGATGAGAGAGATTACAATTAAGCAATATGGGACTAAAAATTTACAAGTATATGCAGCTTTATAAAAAGACAAACCGGACAGGTCATGCAGTTAGAAAAGTCGGCTAACCGTCTGACAATAACAGGAGGAGAGAACAAGCCGCCACAGGAGACCGCTAGACCGCACGGTCTCCAAGCCTACTGAGACAAGCCGCCAGACCGCTAGAACACAAACAGTAACAGCCCGGCAGACAGGCCGACTAGATAAACCGCCAGACCGCCCGATCTCCGAATAGCAACAAACCGCCCGACCTCCATACTTCAACACTCCCCCTCAAGCTAGAGCATAGATATCAATCATGCCCAGCTTATCGCAAATGTGGAAAAAGGAAGCTGACACCGGTTGGTGAAGAAGTCTGCCAACTCGTTGTCGGAAGTGATGAACGGAGTACAAATCTGTTTCTTCAAGATCTCTTCCCGAATAAAATGACAGTCGATTTCTATGTGTTTTGTTCTCTCATGAAAGACCGGATTTTTGGAGATGTATACCGCGGCCTTGTTGTCACAGAACATAGGAAGAGGATAGTTGTAGACCTCTCCTAAGTCAAGCATGAGAGCCCGTAACCATTTCAACTCACACGTGGTCGACGTCATACAGCGATATTCCGCTTTTGCACTAGACCTGTAGACCACAGACTGTTTTTTGCTCTTCCAACTCACAAGATTGCCTCCAATAAATGTGCAGAAACCTGATGTTGACTTGCGGTCACCTTTGTCATTAGCATAGCTTGAATCTGAGTGCGCTTCAACCCTTAAGTGACCATTTTTCTGAAAAAGGAGTCCTTTCCCACGTGTTGCTTTAATATACTCCAATATCCTCAGGGCAGATTGTAGATGACACTCCCTGGGAGCTTGCATGAACTGGCTCACCTTGCCAACAACATAAGAGATGTCGGGTCTGGTTACCGTGAGATAAATGAGTTTGCCAACCAGAAGATGGTACCTCATAAGATCAGATAGAAGAGGAGAGTCATCTGTCCAAGTTTTATCTTCTCCAGCAGTCATGGGACAACGGGCAGGTTTAGCACCAGTCAATACTGACTCCTTTAGAAGATCAAGAGCATATTTCCGTTGGGAAAGGACCATGGAGTTGGGCTTCCTAGAGATTTCAATCCCCAGAAAGTATTTCGTGAAGCCTATATCCTTTGTGACCAGGTGTTGACGAAGGTGTTTCTTTGTCAAAGTTATCCCATCCTGGTCATCGCCAGTAAGAAGAATGTCATCAACATAAACCGCAAGAACTACCAGACCAGAGGCGGTTTTTCGAATGAATAAGGAGTGATCAGCTGAACTTCTTGTAAAACTAATGGCCGCAACAATGCCACTAAACTTGTCAAACCAGGCACGAGGGCTCTGCTTGAGGCCATAGATAGCCTTCTTTAGCCGGCATACCTGTGTCTCCCCCTGAGCAACATACCCAGGAGATTGCTCCATGTAAACATCTTCCTGTAGATCACCGTAGAGAAAAGCATTCTTAACATCCAGTTGCGAAATGGGTCAATCCCTGTTGACAGCGACAGAGAGAAGGACCCGAATGGTGCTGAGATGAGCAACTGGAGAGAAGGTGTCGAAGTAATCAACACCATAGGTCTGAGTGAATCCTTTGGCCACCAGGCGGGCCTTATAGCGATCCACGCTGTAATCGGGATGAAATTTGACAACAAATACACAACGACAACCAACGACATCTGTCCCGAAGGGAGGAGGACAGAGGGTCCATATACCCCGTTCAGTGAGAGTAGAAATCTCCTCATCCATGGCAGCCTTCCAATGAGGAATAGTAAGGGCCTCCTAGTAGGAACGGGGGGGTGGCAGTGGCCGAGATAGCCAGTGCAAAAGCTCTGCGAGAAGGGGTCAGACGATCATAGGATACAACAACAGCAAGCGGGTGTTGGGTACATGCCCGAACCCCTTTACGAAGATCAATGGGGAGATCCAGGTCAACTGGTTCCTCAGTATCCAGAGCATCCGTGGTGGAGAAAGCTGGCCCGGGAGGAGAGAAAGATAGCAGCGGAGAGGTGGGAGATAGCGCGGGAGGTGGACATGGCAGAGGAGATGGTGGAGATGGTGGAGGTGGCGGAACGTTAGTAGGTGTAGAGGGAATGGATGGGTGGATATGAGGAATAGGATCATTAGGAGGAGAGGAGTACACGGGAGAGAAGTAAGAGGCATTTTCAAAGAAGGTGACATCCGCAGAGACGAACTGCTTGCGGGTAACAGGGTCAAAGCAACAATAACCTTTCTCAGTGGTAGAGTACCCCAGAAAGACACATTTAGTGGCCCGTGGTGAGAGTTTATCATGGGTGGCAGCGGGAGAGTGCACAAAGGAGGTGCACCCAAAGATGCGCAGAGTAAGAGGAAACGGATTATGGTTCAGATAAAGAATGGAGAATGGGGTGGCACCGTTGAGAACTGTGGAGGGAATGCGATTAATGAGATAGTGGGAGAGGAGGACAGCATAGCCCCAATAGGAGCGAGGAACGTGTATGTGGGTCAGCAGAGTGAGAGCGACATCAAGGAGGTGACGGTTTTTGCGTTCCGCCACCCCATTTTGCTGTGAGGTGTGGACACAGCTAGTCTGATGAATAACATCATGTTGCATACAGAAAGAGGAGAAATCATGGCTAAGATATTCCTTAGCATTATCAGAATGAAGGAGTTTAATGGAGGTATCAAACTGAGTCTTAATCATGTAATAAAATGATGTCCAAACAGAGAAGAGTTCGGAGCGATCTTTTAAAAGATATACCCGCGTACACCTAGAGAAGTCATCAATAAATGTGACAAAATATGAACTACCCCGACCGATGGTGAGGGTAGGAGCAGGCCCCCATACGTCAGAGTGAACGAGATCGAATGGATGGCAAGAGCCGCGGCTTTGTGTTGGTGGGAGGGAGGAGCGGTGATGCTTGCCAAGCTGACATGTATCACAGTTGAGAGGTGGATGATATGGAGGGAGGTGGGGTAGAAGCTGGCGAAGAAGCCGGAGAGGAGCATGACCAAGGCAAAGATGCTATTGGAGAAGATCTATAGAGGAGGAGGAGGAGAAGGCAGATAGAGCAGAAATGTTGTCGAGGAAGTAGAGACCGCCGCTCTCAGTCCCAGTAGCAATCATCCGTTGGGAGCCCGGATCCTGAAAAGAACAAGAAATAGGAGTGAATGTGACGGAACACCGTAATTGCTTGCATAGAGAAGTAACTGATAATAAATTGCAAGGGAACTTGGGCACATAGAGGGGATCTGCCAGGCAAAGAGACGGAGTGACTTGAACCACTCCCGTCCCATTGAATGGAGAGGAAGAGCCATCTACAACAAACACTGGGGGAAACCGATCATGTGTTTCTAGAAGAGAAAACATTGAGGATTGCCTTTCATATGATTTGTAGCACCAGAGTCGATTAAATATCTGTCGTGAGTAACAACGTGGGCACTACCAGAAGATGTGACAACTGAGGCGGATTGTGTGGAGGCCATAGAAGAAAGACCGCGTGAGTAACAAAGAGACCGTGCGGGAACCGCAGGAAGTGAAGAGAAAGAAGGAGCGGCAACAAGGGCAGAAAGACAAAGCTGGGCGACCAGCAAGCAGGGCGTGCGACTAGGATGGTCGCAGCAAGAAGAGAGCAAAGCAGAGGGAAAGAAGTCGTACGGCTAGAGCTTAAACCGCGCAAACAGGAGAGAGAGACGACCGAGCGAAATGGGAGGAGTTCACTAGAAAGTCAAACAGGTCGTGCGAACAAAAAAGAAACCACATGAAAATAGACTAGTCGCGCGAATAAAGGGAGAGCGCGAGTGGAGAAGAGGCAGAGCAACTGCAAAGAGAAGAGGTCGCGCAGCTAAAGAGGAGGTCGTGGTGACTAATAAGCAGGGGCGGCTAGAAGGAAGCGGCGCTAAGGAGAACATGTCGCAACGACTTGTGAACAGGTTGCAGCGAGGAGAGAGCAGTAGCAGTTAGAAAGAAAGGGCAGAAAGGACGCCCGCACAAGGGAGGAAGAAACCACGCGAACAGGGCGCGACAAGGGAAGAGAAGAGCGCGAGAACAGGTCGCGAGAAGGGGAAGAAGCTGCGCGGACAGGTCACGCAGACAAAGAGGCCCCGAAAATTAGAAGGAAAAGATCGAGGGCTCTGATACCATGAGTGAATAGAAAATAACAGACCGGAAAAATGGAGTAATGTAAACTTTATTATCCAAAAAAGGTATCAATTACAATGGTATAGCCTCCCTTTTATAGAATGGAGGAGATGAGAGAGATTATAATTAAGCAATGTGGGACTAAAAATTTATAAGTATATGCGGCTTTACAAAAAGACAAACCGGATAGGTCGTGCGGTTAAACAAGCCGGCTAACCGCCCGACAACAACAGGAGGAGAGAACAAGCCACCACAGGAGACCGCTAGACCGCGCGGTCTACAAGCCGATTGAGACAAGCCGCCAGACCGCTGGAACACCAAACAACAACCCGGCAAACAGGCCGGCTAGATAAATCGCCAAACCGCCCGGTCTCTGAATAGCAACAAACCGCCCGGCCTCCATACTTCAACAGAAACAGAGAGTAAGATTGTTCATGGATGCTTCAGATCCAAGAAACTTTGTTACTGTATAAGAATGACCATATGTACTAATGAAGATATCAGTCCTAGATGCAAGTGTTCAAATCCTCAAGAAACTGTCAGAAATGACAAAGGATGAGGTGGTACTTGCCACTATGGATAAGAGGGCACAAAATATAATAGTCAGTGCAATAGATAATTCAAATTTTCAGAATCTGTGCACTATAATACATCAAAGGAGATGTGGTATACACTCATAGTATGTATGGAAGGTATAGAAGAGGTAAAAGATGATAGAAAGTCTCTACTCAACCAACAGTATGAGGCCTTTAGACAAGGAAAGAATGATTCTATAGAACAATGCTATGAAAAATTCTTTAGAATAGTAAATGACTTAAGAAACTATGAAAGAATTTTCTCAAATTATGAGCTGAATGACAAGTTATTAAGATCCCTAAATAAAGAATGGGACATCAAGATTTGTGCAGTAAGAGAAATGGGGAATCTAAGAAATATATTACCCCAAGACTTATATGGGAAGCTTATGTCACATGAGCTTCAGCTAAACTTCAGAAAAGCTGAAGCAGAATCTGCCAGAAGTTCAACTCAAACAAAATCTGTGGTCGTTAAAGCAGATATATCTAAGAAAGTTAGAAGAGAAATCCCATCATCACCTAGAAGGGATGAAGATACAGAGAGCACTGAAGTCTATTCTTCATCAGAAGATCTATCAGATGATGAATTGGCACTGTTTACTAGACAATTCAATAAAATACTAAGGAGAAGGAAGCATTGGAATAAAAAGAAATCTTTTGGATCAAAATCTAGTAAAAGCAAAGACAATCACAGAGACAAATCTGCGGTCAGGTATGATTCTCATCAGAACAAACAATCTAAGACTGACATTATTTGCTTTTGGTGTAACAGACCTGGGCATGTCATAGCTGATGGTCCAGTAAAAAGGAAGGAAAACAAAATGTCAAAAGAAAAGAAGTTCTATAAGAATAAGAAATCAGAGAAGGGTCTGATGGTTAATAAATCCAAGACCTTATCTGATAGTGATTTTGACTCAACTGAGTCAGAACAAGAACTTGATGGACTTCTCCAGTGAAGTAGAGTTCATCAGAAAGGCTATTTATAAAGGTAAAAGCTCCACAACGTCATCACACTATGGTGATTCTGAAGAAGAAATGGAGATATATTTAATGACACTATCTGATGGTCTAGAAACAGAAGTACTTGACTGTCAGAATACTCAGGTAATCTATGATAATTCAACAAGTATTAAAACTTTTGTATATGAGACTGGGGATGAGTTAGACCCATGTAACTCAAAGTTTGATTCACATAAGACTAACTCTGTAACTGAACTACAGCAGCTTACAGTCAAGTTTGGAAAGTTGTTGGAAGCCCTAGTAAATAGCAAAAGCTTGTCAAAGAACAAACTATAGAGATAGTTTCACTAAAAGGTTTTGAGTATCATCATAAGATGGATACTCAAAAAATTGGTCTTCAAAGTTCTAAGTTAGCAAAGCTTACTAAGATCACTGATGATCAAATCTTAATGCTGAAGCAGAAGGATGCAATAATTAAGGAGCCGGAACTCAAACTCCTAAATGAGAAAAGTTAGTTCAACAATTTTCTAAACCTAAGACTGTATTGCCCATTATAGATACTTTCTCAGAAACAACTGGAAGTGGTCTTGGGTATGTTAAACCCAAGAAGAAAAGAGGCAAAAAGCTGACAGGACAAAAGGGTCCAGTAATTCCACAGCCTATAATTTGGACTAAAGGGAAAGAAATCCAGAAGTTTGGACTAGATGGAACAAGTTCATATGTGAATAGAAAAGCTATTCCTAATGTGCCTGCTCCAAGGAGGATAGTTGTAACTGAGAGACAAAATAACTTGTTTTCTCCCAGACTAATTACAACAGTTAAATGTGTTGATTCCTGTACTAATGAATGTCAGCACAAAGTTTCTTTTGTTCCTCCAAAAAGGAGGTACAATAGATGTGAATGTTCGTGTTTTGGAAAGGTAGGACACTTTGCCTTAGAATGTTGGTTCAATTACTCAGTGACTCATATTCAGAAAAGATATCCAGTTAAGAAGCTCAATGGTGGTTTTAATAGAACCACAACTAACACGAATCTAGGACCCAAAATAATTTGGGTTCCTAAGGAAAAATAAATTCTGATTTTGCAGGAATGTCCAAGCACTAGAGACAAACCAATCTGGTACTTGGATAGAAGATGTTACAGATACATGAATGGAACAAGAGAAAATTTAAGGGAATTTATCCCCATGGAGAATGAACCAAAGGTGATCTTTGATGGAGCTGACAAAGGAATAACCAAAGATTATGGTAAGATCACAAATGTCTTAGTCACTCTCACTAAAGTAGCTTATGTGGAAGGGTTGCAACACAACCTTATAAGCATAAGTCAACTTTGTTATCTTGGCTATGACATTTCTTTCCACAAAGATGAGTGCCTAATTAAGAAGTCAAGTAACCAAGAGGTTATCTTGACAGGCACTAGATGTGGAAATGTGTATTGTTTAAATTTTCTTTGTTCAAATTCAGACTCACCCTTATGTCTAGTTGCAAATGAGAAAGCCTCACACTGTGTCAAATGACACAAGAGGCTAGCTCATTTGAAATACAAGGTCATAGGTAAACTTTTCAGTAAAGAGCTTGTAAGAAATGACCCTAACATTAAATGTTCAAAGGAGAGCATATGCTCAGCATGCCAAAAAGACAAGCAAACTAAAACTACATTCAAAAGTATTGAATGTAAAGATTCAGTGAGGTGTTCATACCTATTGCATATGGATTTGTTTGGTCTTATGCCAGTTCAAAGTTTAGGAAGGAGAGTTTACACTTTTGTAATAGTTGATGACTATTCCAGATTCACTTGTGTTTTATTTAAGGAAAAAGTTTGAAACCTCTGATGTCTTCAAGACTCTTGTCAAACAAATTCAGAATGAACTAAACAGCCCAGTGGTCAAAATTATAAGTGATCATGGAATTGAGTTTCAATCTGAGTATATGACAAAGTTTTGTGAAGAATTGGGGATTCAGCAAGAGTTTTCCTCACCAAGAACACCCCAGGAGAATGGGATTGCTGAGAGGAAGAATATGACTCCCATTGAAGCTGGAAGAACCATGCCGAGTGATTCTTCACTTCTAGAATATTTCTGGGCTGAAGTTATACATACAGCAAGTCATGTTCTTAATAGAGCTTCAATTAACAAAAGATTGAATAAAACTCCTTATGAACTTATGAAGGGCAGAAAACCAAACCTGGCCTATTTTAGAATCTTTGGATGTAGATGCTATGTCCTAAATAATGGAAAAATATATTTATCCAAGTTTGCTGAGAAGTCCTATGATGGAATATTTGTTGGCTATAGTGACCACAGCATGGCCTATAGGGTCTACAACTTGAGGAATCAAGTTGTGAAAGAATCTGTTCATGTTGTATTTGATGAAAATTCTATGTTTTACAATGATAAGCCAGGTTCATCAAGCACAATAGGTGAAGACTTAAAGCTAAAGGAACTGATTATAGATGATATTGCTCCAGCAAGCCAGAATATGCAAGATGGAGTCAACATAGTAGAAGAAGAGCTTGCACAGGAACAACAATGAGAAGAAACTCAGCAAGATATAGATGGTCAAGGAGAAGAATTCACATTACCTGTGGCTATCAGACATCTAAGGGATCATCCAAGGGAATTGATCATAGGAGATGCAACACGGGGTGTGACTATAAGAAGCAAACATCACAACACAGTGATGCATTCAAGCTTTCTGTCTCAGACAGAACCAAAGAAATTTTAAGAAGCTAATGTGGATCCATTATGGATAAGTGCAATGCATGAAGAATTGAACCAGTTCAAGAGGTGCAATATCTGGAAGCTGGTTCCCAAACCAAATAACTGCAATATCATAGGAACCAAATGGATATATAGAAACAAACTGGATGAGAATGAGGTTATAGTCAGAAATAAAGCTATACTGGTTGCAAAGGGATATAGACAAGAAGAGGGAATAGTCTTTGATCAAACCTTTACACCAATAGCTAGATTGGAGGCTATAAGATTCTTCCTAGCATATGCAGCCTAAAAAGGATTTAAAGTATATTAAATGAATGTGAATTCAACTGATGAACTGTAAATATGCGTATTTTTATGCACATTAATTTAGTCATTTTCATTTATTTTCGTCGTTTTTACTTATTTTTGTTCAATAAAATGTTCCTATTCTTGTAAATTTTCTCCTAACTTGTTTTATTTTATTTTGCAGAAAAATTCCAGAATCTGCCAAATTTTGGGAAGTACACGCCCGTGACACATGGGTCACGCCCGTGACCAAGCCGTGCCTGCGCATTTCCCGTGAAATCGGAAAATTTCTGAAGAAAAGGCTTGACACGCCTGGCGACACGCCCGTGTCACCCGACACGGGGCGTGACCCAAGCCCGTGTCCGCTCCTCTCGACGAATTCCACTCGACGATCGTCGAGTGTCGACACCAACTGTCACGCCCAGTGTCACGCCCGTGACCTGGGGCGTGACCCAATTTCAGCTCAACGATTTCGACTCGACACTTTCCGCTCGACATTCGTCGAGTGTCGACCCGACTGTCACGCCCATAGTCACGCCCGTGACATGGGGCGTGACCTTTCCAGCTGGCCCGACAAGACGCTGCCGAGGACATTTGACGCAACCCGCGCCCGGTTCTACCTCCCCGACACGCCCTAGGTCACGCCCGTGACCAGGGGCGTGACTGCTGCGAACTCAGCCCGAAGTCAACTTTGCTGTCCAATCGCCAGCCGCCTTCATGAATAGTACTGTCACGCCCCCATGTCACGCCCGTGACCGAGGGCGTGTACTTAGAAATTTTTTCCTATAAATAGCCCAGTTCTGTAAGGTCCAAGGGTTCAGATTTTTGGGCCAAGTTAGTGTCTTTTTGTGGGCTAATCCGTGGATACTAGTGCTATGTAAGGAGATTTCTCCCTTTTTATTTCATGTTTTGTTTTGCTTTATCTTTTAGCTTTGTAATAGCTTGAAAATTTTAATAAAAATGTAGATTTTCTCTCTTTATTTGGCATGAAAAGTTCATTTGGATGGCTCACCTCTTTCCCTTTTTATCCTTGTTTTCATCCTTGTTCTTCACTTGTTCTTCATTTATGAAGTGTGTGTGTGTGTGTATGAGTGTAACATGCTTAATATTCATGTTTTTTTTTTTACTTGTTTTCATGCTTAGGAATGTTAGGTTTTCCCCTTTTTTCTCCATGTCTTTTTCCTTTAACTAGTCTTCATGCTTAGGATTTTGATTTTCATTCTTATGATTTTTTGAAAGAGATTTAAAATAGTGATTTTGTTCTTTTTTTTTACTTAGTTTTCTTTTAGGATTGTAAAACTTTTTTCTTGTTCTTTTCAACTTCTTTTTCACCCTTTTTTATCACTTTCATAACATCATAAGAATGAAAATGTTGGTATTTTAATTTTCCAAAAACTTTGATTTTTGATTTACTTTGAAAAACTTTTGTCTTCAAAAAATTGAAATTTTCTCTTTTTATTCATTTTTGGCAAAACCTAAGCATGAAAAAGTTAAAATTTTAATTTTTGAGCACCTTTGATTTTGACTTTATTTTGTAAAACTTTTTGCTCATTCTCTTTTTGTTTGTTCTTTTTATGTGTTTTGGGTAAGTTTTAGGAGTAGAAATCTTGTTATTTTCATTTTTAGGTAACTTTAATTTTTCTTTGTTATTAGTGTGTGTGAGTGTATGAGCCTAAATTTCTTTTTGTTCTTCTTATATTTTCATGAAGTGTGTGTGAGTGTAGGTGTATTAACTTTTATGCTTTAATTTAAATTGTGTAGAGTGTGTGAGTGTAGGTGTATAATTTTCATGTTTTCTTTTAATGCTTTGTTCAATTATGTAGAGTGTGTGAGTGTAGGTGTATAATTTTATCGCTTTCTTGAATTTCATATGGAGTGTGTGTGTTTGTGTGCATTTATTTCCGCCTACTCGTTAAGAGTTAAATGGCGCATCGTTTTCATTTTCCGTCCTACTCATTTGAGTAGGACTTGTAATTTTTCTTTCTTTATTTTTCCGCCTACTCACTTGAGTTTAAATGGCCGGACCTTTTTTCAGTTCTACTCGTTTGAGTAGGACTTGCAATTTTTCTTTCTTTATTTTTTCCGCCTACTCACTTGAGTTAAATGGCCGGACTTTTTAGCCCTGTAATCGCATTTATTTTCTCCTACTCATTTGAGTAGGACTCGCTTCCATTTCAGTCCTACTCGTTTGAGTAGGACTTGCAATTTTCAGCCTTTATTTACCGCCCCCACTCGTTTGAGTGGGACTCGCAAAATTAAATTATGCAAATTTTCATTCATGTGTAACTTAGTTTTTTTTATAATTTGGAGTGTGCGTGAGTTCTCGTTTAGTTAACTTTTTAGCTTTCTAAATGTTGTTATTTTTCTTTTGTCCCCTTCTTATAAACGTTTAGCATTTAATTTCGAACTCGCGCCTCACTAAATTATAAGCCGTCCCCATACCGATGTGTGGCTAATCGCTATTAGCCTCGGCATCGAAGAGCATTGGGACACGTAAAATGATTTATAATAACTAAAGCTCTTCATTTTCATTTTAATTTAAGCGCTTAGGGTTTACCCCGGGTTTACGACGCGTAGGACCACATAATCGATGTGTGGGCCTATTTCCGTAGTCCATATGCTAGCTAGCCGAGAGGCCGTGCATATGGACCGATCACCCCTGGGTAAATAGAGTTGCGTGCATACCCTCGAGAGAGGACTAGCGTAATTCTACCGGATTGGGTCCCCACCCAATAGCGGGGTTCTTAGCGTAAAGCGGGCGTTAAGAGGAATCCTTCGTCGGACTAACGTTCGGTCGAATAGTCTTAACGTTTAGGTGAGCGATATCCCTATAGCTAGGTGAGCTCACATTTGTGGAACCTCCACGGCCAAGTTGCCTTATTATTAATTTGAAAATTAAGTCTTTTTATTATTAAAAATTATTTTAGTCTTAATCCGATTCGATGCCGAGCGTTAACCCTTCATCGAATATTCTCTAAATCGTTTTTCGCTCCTTTGCTTTTCCGCCTTTTTATTAAGTAAAAAAATCCACCTTATTTTCAGTAAAATAATAGTCCTCCCGGAGGAGTAAGAATAGTCAACGCGACCCCGAGAACAATACGACCTCGGTATTCCCCCGAATATCGAGTACTACTTGCGATAGGTGCACTTGCCTACCCGAGCAAGCCCGCGGCGATCGACTCAACGAACCAACCACAGTAAGAGTCTGTTCGCGGGCCCATCAAGTTTTTGGCGCCGTTGCCGGGGATCTTCTCTTTTCAAGTTGCTATTTCGAATTCCGGAGTCTATTAATTTTACTTATTTTCTAAAAAACAAAAAAAAAAAAACTAAAAACTTTATTTTAACAAAAAACACAAAAAAAAAAGAGTTTATTTTTGTTTTATTTTTGTTTGGGTGTATGACCCGAGGACAACCCTCAGAGTCTGAAGATTTAGACTTCGACCCTGAGATCGAACGCTCTCTTGCGCGTATCCGATCTCATCGCCGAAATCCTTCTTTAGATCCCGAGGAATCTATCGGAGAACCCACTGTTGTAGTTATGGCCGCCCCTAACATTCCCCCGGCGGCCGAGCGTACTATGTCTTATTACGCCCGGCCTAACCTGGATGATTCAGGGTCGAGTATTGTTCGCCCTGCGGTGGCCAATAATAATTTTGAAATAAAGTCAAGTGTCATTCAAATGGTCCAAAACGCTGTGCAGTTCGATGGACTGCCGGATGAGGACCCGAATGTCCACTTGTCCAATTTCTTGGAGATATGCGACACCTTCAAGATCAATGGCGTCACTGATGACGCCATTCGTTTGCGCTTATTTCCTTTTTCCCTTAAGTCCAAAGCCAAGGCGTGGTTGAATGCCCTCCCGCGAGGATGTATCACCACGTGGGCTGAGTTGACGGAACGGTTCCTAACGAAGTACTTTCCGCCCGCCAAAACTGCAAAGTTGCGGGCGGACATTTCTTCGTTTGTGCAGAACGATCCCGAGTCTCTATACGAGACTTGGGAACGATTTAAGGAATTCCTCCGCCGTTGCCCGCACCACGCGCTGCCAACGTGGTTGCAAGTTCAATTTTTTATAATGGGCTGAATTTTCAGACGCGTCAAATGATTGACGCGGCTGCCGGGGGAACGCTTAACAACAAAACCCCCGAGGCCGCCCAGGCTTTATTCGAAGAGATGGCTATGAACGCCTATCAATGGAACGTCCCGCGGGGACGGCCAAAGCCGGCGGCTGGTCTTTTTGAAGTGGATGCCACTGCTCTCTTGACCCTTCAAGTTGAAAGGTTAACAAAGCAGGTGGCGGAGATGTCTGCTGCCTCCTCCACTCCTCCTTGTTTTATTCCCCCCAACGTCTGCGTAGCTGAAGAGTTCGTGGACTTCATGGGAAATTCGGGTCGTCCTCCCTTCAACCCCAACAACAATCCTTATAGTAATAACTATAATCCGGGTTGGAGGAATCACCCCAACTTCTCGTGGAGCAACCCGAATAATGCTCAGCGCCCCCTATTTCTTATGCGCCCGGATTTCTTCCTCCCCCTCCTCTTCCGAAACCCTCCCCGATGGAGGAAAATTTTTCGAAGTATATTGCGTCCAACGAGTCAAATATCCGGAACATCACCGGATCGCTAAAAACACTCGAACAACAGGTTGGACAGCTGGCGAGGATGATGTCCGAGCGCGCGCTCGGGGCACTGCCGGGAAACACGGAGCCCAATCCGCGGGAAAACGCCAACGCTATAACCCTCCGTAGCGGAAAGGAGGTGGTCGATCCAAAACGGACCGACCCTCAGGTACATATTTCACCTCCGACCCCTCTTCCCCTTTCTTCGCTCACGCCGCCTTTACCTATTATAAAAGAAAAAATTATTTTAAACAAGGCTCTCCCGTATCCGCATAAGTTAGAAAACGAGCGTAAGGACGCACAATATGAAAAATTTATTTTATTATTAAAACAAATTCACATTAATGTTCCTTTTTGCGAGGCTATCTCGCAAATGCCCAAATATGCGAAATTTTTAAAAGAACTACTTTCTAATAAACGCAAATTAGAGGATATTTCGCATGTATCCCTCAACGCTGTCTGCTCGGCGGCCCTTACTAATAAATTGCCCGCAAAACAAAACGACCCGGGACGGTTTTCCATCCCGTGCCTTTTTGGCGATATATTAGTAAAGTACGCCTTAGCTGATTTAGGGGCTAGCATTAATCTGATGCCGTTCTCGCTCTTTTCGCGTTTAGGTTTGGGTACTCCTAGTCCTACGAATATGCGCATCCAATTAGCGGATCGCTCGGTTAAGTTCCCTATCGGGGTAGTGGAGGACGTCCTTGTCCGAGTCGACAAGTTTACCTTCCCGGTCGACTTCGTCATCTTAGATATCGAGGAGGACGCCGAGGTACCAATAATACTCGGTCGCCCTTTTCTCGCCACCTCCCGCGCACTAATAGATGTTAGTAATGGTAGCCTTCTCCTCCGAGTAGGCGATGACCAAGTTACTTTCTCTATTAATCCCTCGATGGACAATTTGTCATCGAGCGACGATTTCTGCTATTCTTTAAATACCTTTTTCGGAGATCGTTCTTCTCCCATTTTCGAGTCCGTATTTTTAAATGACGATATTTATGCGCTTGAAAATTTTAACTGCGATGAGGATACGTCTATCGACTTGCCTTTCGAACCAATTGGTAAGAAAGACATAGGAATTAAAACCTCCCTAGAAGAACCGCCCATCCTAGACCTCAAACCCTTACCCGCCTCGCTCAAGTACGCTTTTTTGGGAAAAGGTGATACGCTCCCCGTTATCATTTCTTCGGACTTGAGTGATTCGGAGACTTCCGATTTATTGGAAGTTTTATTTAAACATCGCCACGCAATTGCGTGGCAAATCTCTGACCTAAAGGGGATTAGCCCCTCCTTTTGCACCCATAAGATTTTCCTAAACGATAATTGCCGCAAAACGATTCAGCCGCAGCGTCGTCTTAACCCAAACATGAAAGACGTCGTTAAAGCCGAAATCATTAAGTTATTAGATGCGGGGATTATCTACCCTATTTCGGACAGTGCATGGGTTAGTCCCGTGCATGTCGTGCCCAAGAAGGGCGGTCTTACCGTAGTGGCGAATGAGCATAACGAGCTTGTCCCAACTCGTACTGTTACGGGTTGGCGAGTGTGCATCGACTATAGGAAACTTAACGACGCCACCCGCAAGGACCATTTCCCTCTGCCATTTCTAGACCAGATTTTAGAGCGTTTATCCGGTCATCCGTATTATTGTTTTCTTGATGGTTTATCGGGGTTTTTCCAAATCCCCATTTCCCCCGATGATCAAGAGAAAACAACTTTTACTTGCCCGTTCGGCACCTTCGCATATCGAAGAATGCCATTTGGACTCTGCAACGCGCCAGCTACATTCCAAAGATGTATGCTAGCGATCTTTGGCGAGCTAGTAGAAGACATTATGGAAGTCTTTATGGATGACTTCTCTGTTTTCGGACGCTCTTTTCCCGATTGCCTTAACAATTTAGATCGTGTTCCTTCAACGGTGCGAGGACACAAGCCTTGTTCTAAATTGGGAAAAATGCAACTTTATGGTTCGAGGAGGTTTGGTCCTCGGCCATATGATTTCGTCTAAGGGGATAGAGGTGGATAAGGCCAAGATAGAAATTATCGAAAAACTTCCGCATCCAACAAACGTAAAATCTATTAGGAGTTTCTTAGGCCATGCGGGCTTTTATCGACGCTTTATTCAAGACTTTTCAAAAATAACAAAGCCGCTAACTCACCTCTTGGAAAAGGAATCACGCTTCATCTTTAGTAGCGAATGCGAGTCCGCCTTTAATTTGATAAAACAAAAACTTATCTCTTCCCCAATTTTAGTGGCCCCTAATTGGTCCCTTCCGTTCGAAATAATGTGCGACGCTAGTGATATTGCCTTAGGTGCCGTTCTTGGCCAACGCATAGAAAAACATTTTCATCCTATTTATTACGCTAGCAAGACGCTCACTTCCGCACAAGTAAATTACACGACAACGGAAAAGGAACTCTTAGCCGTCGTTTTCGCTTTCGATAAGTTTCGCTCGTATATAACGCTATCTAAAGTTATCGTTTTTACCGATCACTCCGCGCTTAAATATTTATTAGCTAAAAATGATGCGAAGCCCCGCCTTCTTCGATGGATTCTCCTCCTACAAGAGTTTGATTTGGAGATCCGAGATAAGCGGGGAGCGGAAAATCTAGCGGCCGACCACCTCTCCCGTTTAGAAAATCCGGGTGCGGAAGCGCTCGTCGAATCTGAAATAAATGACAGATTCCCCGAGGAACGCCTTCTTGCCATTAATAAATCTTCGTCGTCTTCGCCTTGGTTCGCAGATTTTGCAAATTTTTTAGTAGCGCGGGTCCTTCCAAAAGAATTTTCCGGTCACCAAAAGAAGAAATTCTTTTCTGACTTGAAAAATTTCTTTTGGGAGGACCCATTTCTTTTTCGTATCTGCGCGGACCAAGCGGTCCGAAGATGCGTTGCGGGTGTGGAGTGCTTGCAAATTCTTAAGCACTGCCACGAGGGTCCAGCCGGTGGGCATTATCAAGCCAACCGGACCGCTCGGAAGGCGCTAGAGGCGGGCTACTTTTGGCCCACTCTCTTCAAAGACGCGCATAATTTTGTGCGCGCATGCGATAGCTGTCAGCGGTCGGGTAACATCTCTCGTCGTGACGAGATGCCCCAAAATATGTTTTTAGAATGCGAAGTCTTCGATTTGTGGGGCATAGATTTCGTTGGCCCCCTACCTCCGTCTTTCAAAAATATGTATATTTTAGTGGCGGTCGACTACGTATCGAGGTGGGCGGAAGCACAGGCTCTCCCCACCAACGATGCGCGAGTCGTCGTTACATTTCTTAAAAAATTATTTTCTCGCTTCGGCACGCCTCGCGCAATTGTTAGTGATAGGGGAACGCATTTCTGTAACGCTCT
Source organism: Platanthera guangdongensis (assembly GCA_039583875.1). Taxonomy (NCBI): domain Eukaryota; kingdom Viridiplantae; phylum Streptophyta; class Magnoliopsida; order Asparagales; family Orchidaceae; genus Platanthera; species Platanthera guangdongensis. The sequence goes on along the minus strand of CM077158.1, from coordinate 47,903,609 downwards.
TATGGCTAAGACGTTAGCTAAATACGGAGTCACGCACAAGCTTGCCACCCCCTACCACCCGCAAACAAGTGGCCAAGTCGAGGTAGTAAATCGAGAGATTAAGCGAATTTTAGAAAAAACCGTTTCGCTAAATAGGAAAGATTGGTCCGTTAAACTCAACGATGCGTTGTGGGCGTATCGGACGGCATACAAAACCGCTATCGGATGTACGCCGTTCCGGTTAGTCTACGGCAAAGCGTGCCATTTACCCGTAGAATTAGAACATCGCGCACTTTGGGCTTTAAAACTCTTAAACCTCGACTCCAACTTAGCCGCTCAGAATAGAAAACTGCAACTAAACGAGCTCGATGAATGGCGTGCGAACGCTTACGAGAGCAATAAATTCTATAAGGAGCGCTCTAAGTTCTATCACGATCGAAAAATCAAGTCCCAAAAATTATTTTCTCCGGGCGATCTTGTCCTTCTTTACAATTCACGCCTTAGGCTTTTTCCAGGTAAATTAAAATCTAGATGGTCCGGTCCCTTCTTAGTTGAAGAAGTTTTTCCTTATGGAACCGTACTCGTCTCCCACCCGGACAAAGGCTCTTTTAAAGTAAACGGTCATCGGTTAAAGTCTTACATCGCGGGCGACCCAGTGATCGGTTTTAGCGAAACCATAACTTTCCTCCACACTATAAACCCGCCAAAATAGTCAAGCTACACGACTATAAACAAAGCGCTCCTGGGAGGCACCCCTCGCTTATCTTTTTCGCTCTTTCCTTATTATCTTTGTTATTTTTTTCTAATAAACGCAGGGTTTCTGATCGGCCTCCCCCTCCGCGTTTCAGGGAAGCTTCTACCCCCCTTCCCTTTCTTTTTGTTGTACATATTGTTTTTCATTTCTGTTCCGCATACTTACGATACAACATTGGGGACAATGTTGGACTTAAGTATGGGGGTATTTTCGTGCTTTATTTTCTGCACTTCAATTTTTCAAAAACTCAAAAAAAAAGAAAAATACAAAAAAAAAACATATAACAACAAAACAAAAAAAAAAATTAAAACACATCTTAAAATGAAACAAAAAAAATTTTTTTAAATGAAAAAAAAAAAAAAAGATTATTCCAAAAAAATTTTTTTTGTTTTCTTCTCTTTCTTTTTTCCAAAAAACTCAAAAACAACAAAAAAAAATTTTATTTTCACTTTGTACATATTTTTTTTTTTTTTTCGTACATACTCTTTTCTCTCTCCTTCTTGTACAAACTTTTTTTTTCTCTCCCATATTTTTGTACATATTATGAAAAATCTCTTAAAAATAATACAAAAAAATTAAATAATAGTTCAAAAAAGTTTCAAAAAATTGAGAAAAACAACAATACACAAAAAAAGATAATAAATGAAAAACAAAAAAAAAATGATAACAAAAACTATAAAAATCAAATCAAAAAAAAAAAAATGTTTTGCAACAAATAAATTAAATATTTCATACTTAACTTTTCTGCTATCCAAAAATTCTGTTTTGAGTTTATTTATATGTGAATACTATTAATTCTCTGTTTACTACCCGTTTGTTAATTATCGATTGAAACATTTAAATACCCGGGGTTAAGTTTTAAAGAATTCTTTATGCTTTGTAAAAAACTAGCGAACTCGTTTTAGGCACTACTTCTAATTTTTCATTAATAGGAGCACGTATATTATGTTAGGAAATAACGACTATAGAATTCAATTATACTTACTTTTAGCTTTCCGAAAACATTGGAACGTACAAATTATTAAGGTTGCTCTCAAAAATTTTTAGGATTACAATCTAGTTTTCCTTTCTCCCCTCACTTTTCATGACCTACTTGGCATGAAAAATTTTATCCTTAAAAGATCTTATGTCAATGGGAATAAGATTTCGTTCCGTAAACATAGGCACCCAATAAGTTTAAAAAGATTATATAGGGAGTAAGAGGATAAAATTCATTACTCCTACAAATATACATTGGGTTAATTTTTTTTTATTATGAAGTTGAAAAACAAAAATCATATTAGGAAAATAAGATTTCGTTTTCCTAATAATCCAAAAGAAAAAAAAATGGAGGTTCGAGAAAAAATTACCTCACCTCAAATATCAAAACCCTCTTCATAAACCACACTACCCCCTTAGCCGATTACTCGACTCTAGAATTAATTCAAAAATCTTTTTGAGAGCATAATTAGTAAATTGTATTATTTCCGGTAGCACTCGTATAAGCTAGAATTCTTATAATTCCAAACTATTTTCGTTAACCTAACCATTACAAATGTTGCCTTCTATTTGATTACATCAAGAAGTCTTTTGGCCAAAACTTTTGCGCTATTTAAATCATCTACATAATTTTAGGACTTAACTCTTACACCCCGTATATTTATTTCGATCTCTCTTATAATTAATTAAGCGATAGCCAAAACTTAGAGTTTTTTTTTATTCCTTATAGATTCACCTCAAACTTTTGCTCTGGAATAGCAAAAGCCTAAGTATGGGGGTATTTGATGAACTGTAAATATGCGTATTTTTATGCACATTAATTTAGTCATTTTCATTTATTTTCGTCGTTTTTACTTATTTTTGTTCAATAAAATGTTCCTATTCTTGTAAATTTTCTCCTAACTTGTTTTATTTTATTTTGCAGAAAAATTCCAGAATCTGCCAAATTTTGGGAAGTACACGCCCGTGACACATGGGTCACGCCCGTGACCAAGCCGTGCCTGCGCATTTCCCGTGAAATCGGAAAATTTCTGAAGAAAAGGCTTGACACGCCTGGCGACACGCCCGTGTCACCCGACACGGGGCGTGACCCAAGCCCGTGTCCGCTCCTCTCGACGAATTCCACTCGACGATCGTCGAGTGTCGACACCAACTGTCACGCCCAGTGTCACGCCCGTGACCTGGGGCGTGACCCAATTTCAGCTCAACGATTTCGACTCGACACTTTCCGCTCGACATTCGTCGAGTGTCGACCCGACTGTCACGCCCATAGTCACGCCCGTGACATGGGGCGTGACCTTTCCAGCTGGCCCGACAAGACGCTGCCGAGGACATTTGACGCAACCCGCGCCCGGTTCTACCTCCCCGACACGCCCTAGGTCACGCCCGTGACCAGGGGCGTGACTGCTGCGAACTCAGCCCGAAGTCAACTTTGCTGTCCAATCGCCAGCCGCCTTCATGAATAGTACTGTCACGCCCCCATGTCACGCCCGTGACCGAGGGCGTGTACTTAGAAATTTTTTCCTATAAATAGCCCAGTTCTGTAAGGTCCAAGGGTTCAGATTTTTGGGCCAAGTTAGTGTCTTTTTGTGGGCTAATCCGTGGATACTAGTGCTATGTATGTAGGAGATTTCTCCCTTTTTATTTCATGTTTTGTTTTGCTTTATCTTTTAGCTTTGTAATAGCTTGAAAATTTTAATAAAAATGTAGATTTTCTCTCTTTATTTGGCATGAAAAGTTCATTTGGATGGCTCACCTCTTTCCCTTTTTATCCTTGTTTTCATCTTGTTCTTCACTTGTTCTTCATTTATGAAGTGTGTGTGTGTGTGTATGAGTGTAACATGCTTAATATTCATGTTTTTTTTTTACTTGTTTTCATGCTTAGGAATGTTAGGTTTTCCCCTTTTTTCTCCATGTCTTTTTCCTTTAACTAGTCTTCATGCTTAGGATTTTGATTTTCATTCTTATGATTTTTTGAAAGAGATTTAAAATAGTGATTTTGTTCTTTTTTTTTTACTTAGTTTTCTTTTAGGATTGTAAAACTTTTTTCTTGTTCTTTTCAACTTCTTTTTCACCCTTTTTTATCACTTTCATAACATCATAAGAATGAAAATGTTGGTATTTTAATTTTCCAAAAACTTTGATTTTTGATTTACTTTGAAAAACTTTTGTCTTCAAAAAATTGAAATTTTCTCTTTTTATTCATTTTTGGCAAAACCTAAGCATGAAAAAGTTAAAATTTTAATTTTTGAGCACCTTTGATTTTGACTTTATTTTGTAAAACTTTTTGCTCATTCTCTTTTTGTTTGTTCTTTTTATGTGTTTTGGGTAAGTTTTAGGAGTAGAAATCTTGTTATTTCATTTTTAGGTAACTTTAATTTTTCTTTGTTATTAGTGTGTGTGAGTGTATGAGCCTAAATTTCTTTTTGTTCTTCTTATATTTCATGAAGTGTGTGTGAGTGTAGGTGTATTAACTTTTATGCTTTAATTTAAATTGTGTAGAGTGTGTGAGTGTAGGTGTATAATTTTCATGTTTTCTTTTAATGCTTTGTTCAATTATGTAGAGTGTGTGAGTGTAGGTGTATAATTTTATCGCTTTCTTGAATTTCATATGGAGTGTGTGTGTTTGTGTGCATTTATTTCCGCCTACTCGTTAAGAGTTAAATGGCGCATCGTTTTCATTTTCCGTCCTACTCATTTGAGTAGGACTTGTAATTTTTCTTTCTTTATTTTTCCGCCTACTCACTTGAGTTTAAATGGCCGGACCTTTTTTCAGTTCTACTCGTTTGAGTAGGACTTGCAATTTTTCTTTCTTTATTTTTTCCGCCTACTCACTTGAGTTAAATGGCCGGACTTTTTAGCCCTGTAATCGCATTTATTTTCTCCTACTCATTTGAGTAGGACTCGCTTCCATTTCAGTCCTACTCGTTTGAGTAGGACTTGCAATTTTCAGCCTTTATTTACCGCCCCCACTCGTTTGAGTGGGACTCGCAAAATTAAATTATGCAAATTTTCATTCATGTGTAACTTAGTTTTTTTTATAATTTGGAGTGTGCGTGAGTTCTCGTTTAGTTAACTTTTTAGCTTTCTAAATGTTGTTATTTTTCTTTTGTCCCCTTCTTATAAACGTTTAGCATTTAATTTCGAACTCGCGCCTCACTAAATTATAAGCCGTCCCCATACCGATGTGTGGCTAATCGCTATTAGCCTCGGCATCGAAGAGCATTGGGACACGTAAAATGATTTATAATAACTAAAGCTCTTCATTTTCATTTTAATTTAAGCGCTTAGGGTTTATCCCGGGTTTACGACGCGTAGGACCACATAATCGATGTGTGGGCCCTATTTCCGTAGTCCATATGCTAGCTAGCCGAGAGGCCGTGCATATGGACCGATCACCCCTGGGTAAATAGAGTTGCGTGCATACCCTCGAGAGAGGACTAGCGTAATTCTACCGGATTGGGTCCCCCACCCAATAGCGGGGTTCTTAGCGTAAAGCGGGCGTTAAGAGGAATCCTTCGTCGGACTAACGTTCGGTCGAATAGTCTTAACGTTTAGGTGAGCGATATCCCTATAGCTAGGTGAGCTCACATTTGTGGAACCTCCACGGCCAAGTTGCCTTATTATTAATTTGAAAATTAAGTCTTTTTATTATTAAAAATTATTTTAGTCTTAATCCGATTCGATGCCGAGCGTTAACCCTTCATCGAATATTCTCTAAATCGTTTTTCGCTCCTTTGCTTTTCCGCCTTTTTATTAAGTAAAAAAATCCACCTTATTTTCAGTAAAATAATAGTCCTCCCGGAGGAGTAAGAATAGTCAACGCGACCCCGAGAACAATACGACCTCGGTATTCCCCCGAATATCGAGTACTACTTGCGATAGGTGCACTTGCCTACCCGAGCAAGCCCGCGGCGATCGACTCAACGAACCAACCACAGTAAGAGTCTGTTCGCGGGCCCATCATCAACCTTTCTCAATGACAATCTTAAAGAAAGAGTTTATGTAGAGCAACCCACAGGTTTTGTTGATTCTACTAAACCTACTCATGTATATTTACTTTTAAGAGCTCTCTATGGTTTAAAATAAGCCCCAAGGGCTTGGTATGAGACTTTGTCAAAGTTCCTTCTAGAGAATAAATTCTCAAGAAGGAAAATAAACAAAACACTATTTCTAAGGAATGTCAAAGGCAAGACAATCTAAGTGCAGATATATATTGATGACATAATATTTGGTTCTACTGATGAGTCACTTTACACTAGGTTTGCCAAATTAATGCAAGGCAAGTTTGAGATGAATAGCATGAGTGAACTCAAGTTTTTCTTGGGTCTCCAAGTTAATTAAACTTTAGATGGACTTTTCATTGGTCAGTCTAAGTTCACCAAGGAGATAATCAAGATGGCATGGAAACAACCACTTCAATGAAAACTCCAATGGGGTCAAGTATGTCTTTAGAAAAGGATGATGCTGGGAAGACAATTGATACCACCTTGTATAGGGGCATAGTTGGTTCTCTACTCTATCTAACAGCCAGTAGACCAGATATAATGTATGTCACTTGCGTCTGTGTCAGGTATCAAGTATGCCCTAAAGAATCTAACTATACTGCAGTTAAAATAATATTGAGATATCTAAAGGAAACACATAATCTTGGCCTATGGTATCCCAGGAATAGTGATTTTGATCTAATAAGCTATTCAGATAGAGACTATACAAGATGCAAAGAAGACAGAAAAAGCACATCAGGGTCATGTCAATTTCTTGGAAGGAGGCTGGTATCATGGAGCAGTAAAAAATAGACAAGTGTAACAATATCCACAGCTAAATCTGAGTATATTTCTGCTAGTGGTTGATGTGCACAATTGCTCTGGATTATGCACCAGTTACAAAATTATAATTTACAGCTAAGTAAAATTTCTTTATACTGTGATTCTACTAGTGTTATTTCTATTGCAAATAATCTTGTGTCAAATATTAGAAATAAGCACATTGAAATTAGATATCATTGTATTAGAGAACATGTAGAAAATAAAGATATTAGCTTAGAATTTGTTCCCACAAATAGACAGATTGCTGATATCTTTACTAAGCCTTTGGAAGAAGAGAAATATAATTTCTTTAAATTTGAACTTGCAATGTTAAATCTTGAGTAAAACAGTAATAACTTAAGTATAAAACTTATTAATCAGTAATTAAGTATACTCATTTAGGTTTCAAAAATAAGCAACAAAAGTGTCAAGAATCAACACTTAAGAAAAACAAAATTTTGACAAGTCAATGTCGAGACACAAGAAAATGTGTCGACACTGTATGTAGTAATGTGTCGAGACACAAGAAAATATGTCGACACTGTATGTAGTAATGTGTCGAGACACCAGAGGGCGTGTCGACACTTTAGAAAGTGATGTGTCGAGACATACGAATATCAAAACCCTAAAGCATATATGTAGAGAGACATCAAACATGTGTCGACTTGAGTCGACACATCACGACAGACTTGATTTGTATTATGTCGACATATCTCGACAAACTTGTGTCGACACTCAAGACTGGTGTCGACACTAGGTCATTTCCTAAAAATTAAAACAGATTTAACAGCGCGCCTTTTCAACTTCTGCTGCAACTACTATAAATAGGGCAAGAAAGAAGGTGTCGTCTACGCTTATCTAAATTCCCGAGAGATTGAATCTTGAGTGTCGAGACCTAGAGCTCCTTTAGTCGACACATCTTCTTCTTCAACTTCTCTCAATTCCAATGGCTCCTAAGAATGACGATAACATCTTCGAAGGATATGAGCTGGTTCGCAATGGGTTCCACTCGGCGGATGATGAAATCAAGGAAGTGGTGCACCTAATCAATGAGGCTAGCTTGGAGTATTTGTTTTCTGGACCTACAAATATCTAAAAAGAGAAGTGTTAGATTTCTTCTCCAATGCATCACTGGAATCAAGTCTAACAAAGATTAAGTCCAAGGTGAATGAAATAAAAGTGAAAATCACAACAAGAAGTCTGACCAAGGTATTCCACATACCTAGAATTGACCAAGAAGAAGACTTAGACTCTGCCAAAACCGCAGATGCATTAGAATGGTGTGGATTGGCTCCAAACACCAAGTTGGGAAGTACACTGTTCCTGAAAGGCATGAACAATCAAGGGAAATTCCTGTAACACCCCAAAAAGGAGTAGTGGTCATTGGGGGCTAACGCGTCATGATAGTCTTATCGCAGGCGGTAGCTCCGTAACTTAAAAGACAGCGCTCGGGTTGGGTACCGCAAAGCTAGTGCGCCGCGGTAGCCACTCAACGCTTAGACCACACAATGCTTTTGACCACTCAACGAAAGAGGGTACCACGAAGCTAGCGCGTCGCGGTAGCCACTCAATGCTTTTGACCACTAAACGCTTTCGAGCAGTCAATGCTGTCGAACAATCGTCGAGAGCGCTAACGCCAGGCGGTAGGAGTTACCGCGCCGCGCTAATCGCTCAACGAACATCGAACAGTTTACCGCCAAGTGCTCAAGTGTTATCGCAGGTGCTAGCTCTGATAGCGGCGCCGACTGGTCAAAGCGGTTATCGCCTATGTTACCGCGCGGAGGTAGTAGTTACCGTGCGACGGTATCTTTTGTATAAGAATGAACTCGAGAATTTATTCTCATCTTCTCATATCCTTTCTCTGATATACTTCTAGAGAGGGAAGAGGAGACATCCAGGAGCTTGTGTGAGGGTTGATCCAAGGTTTGCTTGTGATTGGAATCGCGAGTCGTTGCTAGATCCACGGAGGGGAAGTTGTGGCAATCAATTCCATCCGGATCATAGATTACGGTCATGGCTCCAAAGAGATCTTCAAGGGTAATGATCTTCTTCCTTGGACATGTGAAGTCCTTATTTGGCATATGCATGGATTTCCCCCACCAAAAGCTGGAATATTGAGGGATTTCCGTAGTGTTGATTCTTGATATCCCCAAGAGGTTTTGCATATAAATCTGAAAATGTGTAGTACGGAATATGCATACAGTGTGATACCCATCTGGACACGTTGGTCTGGTTTGGTGATGTTTTATTTTACGCACCAGAGAAGAATCCGCGTATAAACGAGTATTTTGTGGAGTCGGTGGGTTGTGCTTGTGAAATGGAGTAACATGAAGTACTGGAGTGGAATTCAAGGAAAATATCCACAAAGTGCATGTGATGTATGCTATGAAAGTCTAGTGTTTCTGGCACTGTAGGTGGCTACAGATATTTCTGGATGGTCGGTCCAGTTATGGTTAGGGCTGGGGACAGAAAGAGAGTTTTGTCGCTAGATGCCGGGCGATAGTGATTGTCGCTGGCGATAGCTCCTAGCTAACCTGTGATTGTGAAGCCAGTCCTTGGTGGACAGTGTGGCTATTGTGAGCTATGAGCTCTTTAAAAGGCTTCGTGCCAAACGGATAAGGGAGAAGCCGACCCGCGTCACTTGTGGCGATTTGAGCAACGGGTTGGGCTGACCTGTCTCTGCATTATGGTTGTCAACTTGAGTTGCCCGGGTTATTGGGCATTCATTGTAGCATATAATGAGAGTCTTAGGCCTGCGCGCCATTAAGACTAAAGTCTCTGGCTGTAGGCCATGGAGCACAATGCTCAAGGTTGCTGTTTGGAACGGTGGTGGGGCCTGATACTTAGGCACACTGAATATGTGCCCTGAGTGCACGGAACATTTGGCCGCTGAGACATTCGTTTATAATATGTTAAACTGTGCGTGAGTGCACGTTCTTGTGATATATCTGCTTGTGAAATGTTATGCCTGTAAGGAAGGAATACCGTTGCCTCGGGTAAAGGGTAGAGTCGTTATAAATTGGTCAGTCGAATGTTGACCGTTGCTTTGTTTGCCACCATTTGCGGTGGATTGTTCCCGTGCAGGTGCAGGAGAGCCGAACGGAACATATGGGCTGAATCCCTTGTTGTTGTTGTTGCTGTTACTGCTATGCTAGCCCTCGAAGGCCAAAAAATGAAACATTTTTTTGATTTTCATGTGTGGTCGGCCTGCGTGCCGATGTATGTAATCCACACGTATGAAGAAAACTTATAAGGTCATAAGGCCAAACATTTTGTATATTTTGTAAACATTCCTTGTAGATATATATAAATGTGGTTATTTATATATAGTGGACATTCATGATAGCTGAGTTCAAACTTAACCCCTAATGCTTTTGCTAGAATGCTCTGAGTTAGGATGCGTGGTTTGGTATTTGATATTAACCTGTAACCTCGTCGTCTGTTTGTGGCATATAGTGCGGGGACCCGGCCGGACCTTCTATTATATGTCATGTAACGGATGGAGGTGTTACAATTTGGTATCAGCTTGTCTTAGTTTTTGCTCCTTCGAATTTGTGGTCGAATTCTTTTGAGGGGTGGCGAGCACGCGTTACCGTATGACCCGTTATAACATAAATGAACTCAGTAATGTCCACAAAGGAATGTAAATACACATGTTTGAGGAACGTGCGCGTTCCTACATTGTTGTTGTTGTTGTTGCCAAGTCACTAAAGTGTGTTTTGTACACGTATAAGTGACGCGAAGTGGTGCGGGGCAATCTGAGCCCCAGCATTCTGATGAGAGTATGACACCAGCTAAGGTGTATACACCTCCTCCTTCTGCGGATACAGTACGTTTAGTTACTGAGGCGCTGTTTGCTATGATCCAGGCACAGCCTACTGGACAGGCGCGGCCTGCGGTGGTGCTAGAACAGGTGGGTGTGAGGCCCGAACCTGTTGAGGCTGTTGTTGATCTTCGAGTAGCTGAACGGCAACTGAAGCAATTTATGAGCTTCAATCCTCCTACGTTTACAGGGGAGGGATCCCCAACGCAGGCAGAGGATTGGTTGTTCTGCGTCAAGTGAATATTGACGGCGATACGGACGGAGGAAGAATATAAAGTCACCTTGGCCACCTTCTTGCTGGAAGGAGAGGCTCAGCCATGGTGGGATGAGATAGAGCTGCACCACTTGACATACAGATAACTGACGGAAGTCTCAATCGAGGAGTTTTCGAGACTGTTTTTGGCAAAGCATTTGCCATTGGCTCAGTGCATAGCTATGGAAAATGAGTTCCAGCGTCTAACTCAGGGGGAAAGTAGTGTTGATACCTACTTGCATGAGTTTACAAGGTTGGGACGCTATGCGGGAACGATCTTTGCTGATGAAGAGCGTAAAACCAATAGATTCTACGAAGGATTGCAGGATGAACTGAGATTCCTGCTCTCGAGTTCGGTGAACCAGGGGTTTCAAGCGTTGGTTGATATGACTCATGTGTTGGAGAAGGATATGAAGTGTGTTCAGAGCAAGAGGGACTTGGCTGTGACAAAGCCAGAGTTCAAAGCGCCACACCCGGAAAAGTCAAACTACCGAAGGAAATGGGGAAAGAGAGCCAAGTCTTCTTCACAGGCTCTCTCGAATGTTGCATCTGGAGCAACTTGTAGGCAAGACTCTTGTGCTTGCTATACTTGTGGTAAGGTGGGTCATCTAGCCCGTGATTATCGGGTTGGTCCGCCTAAGGGTGAGAAGAGGACTGGAGCGTCCTATACTGAAAATGGAAAGGCAGTGGTGGAATCCTCTGCATCCCAGGCACAGCCCCGAGTATATCATCTTGGCCAATAGGAGGCCATAAAGCAATGTGACATCATCACAGGTACGAGTTAAGATACCTGGTTATTACTTTTGATATTTCATACCTTGTATGCAGCTTGTGTATGATGTGTTTGTCTTAGGCTTTGTCTTGATTTGAGACTATCCGACGAGAGCACTGTTTGATACGGGTGCTTCGCAGCCGTTTCTATTTATGGACTTCGTGTTACGGATCGGTGTGCTGATTCGTATGGTGTCAGATAGTGTGACGGTGTTATTACCGAACAAATGTGTGATGCATGCAGATAAATCTTGCTTTGTGGAGGTACGGATAGGAAATCAGGATTTCGGATTGGAAGCATCTGTGCTGTCGATATCGGAATTTGATGTGATCTTTGGTATGGACTGACTCTCGGAGCAGCGTGCCTATATAGATTGCAATTCAAAGGAAGTCACACCGGGGCAGAACACCGAACAAGAGACTAAATTCGTTGGTATGTGAGGATCGAGCAGGACGTTGATGTCTGCTCTCCAAGTCGTCAAAGCTGTTCGGAAAGGCGCGGAGTTGTTCTTTACGCTTATTGAGGCTATTGAGCCAAACACCAGTGCGAGAGATGTTCTGATTGTTTCGGAGTTTGCTGATGTGTTCCTGAAGGAGCTTCTGAGGTTACCACCACAGCGGGAAATTGAATTCTCAATTGAGTTGGTGCGAGGTGCAAAACCTGTGTCCCGCTCGCCATATCGACTAGCGCCAAAGGAAATGACGGAACTGAAATTGCAACTACAAGAGTTGCTAGAACATGGTTATATACGTCCAAGTATGTCACCTTGGAGCGCACCTGTTCTCTTTGTGAAAAAAAATGACGGTAGCTTGCGGTTGTGCATCAACTATCGTGAGTTAAATAAGCTAACGGAGAAGAACAAGTATACAATACCTCGAATTGATGACTTGTTTGATCAGCTAGTGAGATCAACCGTCTATTCTAAACTGGACTTGAAGTCGGGGTATTACCAGTTGAGGATTAGGGAAGGTGACATTCCCAAGACAACGTTTGGAACACGCTACGGTCACTATGAGTTCACTTTAATGTCGTTTGGGCTATGTAATGTGTCATCGGTGTTCATGGACTTAATGCACCGAACATTTCGAGAGTACTTGGATTTGTTTGTGATTGTATTCATTGATGACATCTTGGTGTACTCTCAGTCAGAAGAAGATCATATGAATCATTTATGGATGGTGTTGCACACCCTGAGGAGAAACAAGCTCTACGCCAAGTTTTCAAAATGTGAGTTTTGGTTGTCGTCAGTGGCTTTTCTTGGCCATGTGGTGAGTGGAGAGGACATTGCGGTGGATCCATCAAAGATAAAAGCCATGCGGGAGTGACCAGTGTTGTCTTCTATGGCCGAAGTTAGGAGTTTCCTTAGACTAGCGGGCTACTACAGACGTTTCGTAGAAAACTTATCACTGATCGCTTTGCCTCGTACCACACTAACGAGTAAGGATCAGAAGTTCGTTTGGATGCCGGAGTGCACATGAGCTTTTGAAGAGATGAAGAGTCGCTTGACAATGGCGCCAATCTTGACGTCGCCATGTGGTTCAGACGACTTTGAAATTTATAGTGATCTGTCAGGGAGCGGCTTTGGCTACGCTCTTCTTCAATTTGGAAAGGTGATCGCTTATGGCTCACTCCAGTTGAAAGTGCATGAGCGGAACTATCCCGTCCACGACTTGGAGTTGACGGCGATGATTTTTGCACTTAAACTATGACGTCATTATTTATATGGCGTGAAGGTGGATATATTCACGGACCAAAAGAGTCTAAAGTATTTATTAGATCAGAAAGATCTTAAAATGCGACAACAAAAATGGATGGAGTTACTCGGGGACTATACCTTCCAAATACACTATACTCCCAGGAAGGGAAACATGGTCGCAGATGCCTTGAGTCGGTGGACTCCAGCAAGAGCGAATTGGTTGCAGATGCATGATGAGTGTCTGATTCAAGAGTTGGAAGCTTTAGAGATTTCTTGTGTTGACAAGAATTCCACAGCAAATGCGTGCTTGATTTGGACGGAGGTACAGTATGACCTTGTGGATAGGGTTCGGCGGGCAACGAAACTTGATGAAAGTTTGCAACGCTATGTAGTGGATGGAGTAAATGGCCAATTCTCCTCGGATGACAGCCTTTTATGAAAAGTTGGTCGTTTGTACATCCCGAAGGTGGGTAGGTTAAGAGATGAGTTGATGTATGAGGATCACTTCACTAAATATTCAATTCACTAAGGGAGCACAAAAACGTATAGAGACATGAAAAAATTGTTCTGGTGGCCGGGCATGAAGAAAGACATAGCACTGTACGTGGCTAAATGTCAGACTTGTGCCTTAGTGAAAGCAGAATGCCAGAATCCTGGAGGTTTCCTGAAGTCATTACCTATCTCGGAATGTAAGTTTGATGATATTTCGATGGATTTCGTGCACAGTTTGTCGAAATCTCAGTGCGGTAACGATTCGGTTTGGGTGATCGTGGACCGGTTGACTAAAATGGCTCACTTCATTCTGAATGATAGGGACGATTCAGTGGAAGTTTTGGCTAAGCTTTATGTTGAACAAATAGTATGATTGCATGGTGTGCCCCGTAACATCGTAAGTGATCGAGATGGGCACATCACTTCGAATGATTGGAGGCTAATCGATCAGTTGTTGGGGACAAAGTTAACATTCAGTACAGTCTTTCATCCACAAACGGATGGCCAAACTGAAAGGACCAACAGAACGATGGAAGATATGCTCCGAATGTGCGCCTTGGATTTTGGGAAGAGATGGGAAGATCATCTCTACATGGTAGAGTTCACATACAATAATAACTATCAAGCGAGTTTAAATATGGCGTCTTTTGAAGCTTTGTATGGTAGGAAGTGTCGTACACCGTTAGCTTGGGCGGAAACAGGCGAATCTAAGTTGTACAAGCGTAAGGAAGTTGAAGAAGCTAATTCGACAATACGCTCTATTCGGGAGAGGCTATTAATAACCCAAGACCAGCAGGCAAAGTACTATAACACCAAGCACCGAAACGTAGAGTTTGCGGTTGACGAATGGGTATATTTGAAAATTAAACCTTTCAAGGGCGTGTCTAGGATTTGATGCTTGAAAAAAGCTGAGTCCAAGGTATCTTGGCCCATTTGAGGTGGTGGAACGAGTTGGAGATGTTGCCTATCGGCTAGCTCTTTCAGAGGAATTTAGTGGGTTGCAAGATGAGTTTCACATATCAGTGCTTCGGAAAGTCGTGAAGGATCCAGCTCAAGTTATTGCGAGTGATCGCATACCGGTTGAATTTTGTCTAACGACGAAGGTTAGGCCTATTTGGATCGAGGATAAAGTAGTTAAGCAGCTGCGGAATAAGACAATCGGGATGGTCAAGATCCGGTGGGACAACTGTGGTCGTGAAGAGCTGACATGAGAGCGGGAGTAGGCCATGCGTGCGGAATATCCCGAGTTATTTAACTAAAAGGTTGTAACATTTGGTTTTGTTGAGTAGAAACTATTTGTTGTAACAAAGTTGTTACGAGTTGTTGTGTTCTCGTGCCATATGCAAATTTCGGGATGAAATTTTTGTAAGGTGGGGGATTGTAACACCCCAAAAAGGAGTAGTGATCATTGAGGGCTAACGCGCCGCGATAGTCTTATCGCAGGTGGTAGATCAGTGATTTAAAAGACATAGCGCTCGGGTTGGGTACCGCGAAGCTAGCGCGTTGTAGTAGCCACTCAACGCTTCGACCATCTAACGCTTTTGACCACTCAATGAAAGTGGGTACCGCGAAGTTAGTGCTCCGCGATAGGCACTCAACACTTTTGAACACTCAACGCTTTCGAGCACTCAACGTTGTTGAACAATCATCGAGCGCGCTAATGTTAGGCGGTAAGAGTTACCGCGACACGCTAATCACTTGACGAACGTCGAATGGTTTACCGCCAAGCGCTCAAGTGTTATCGCGGGCGCTAGCTCTGATAGCGGCTTCGACTGGTCAAAGCAGTTACCGCCTATGTTACCACACGACGTTAGTAGTTACCGCGCGGCGGTATCTTTTGTATAAGAATGAACTTGAGACTTTATTCTCATCTTCTCTTATCCTTTCTCTAATATACTTCTAGAGAGGGAAGAGGAGGCATCCAGGAGCTTGTGTGAGGTTTTATCCAAGGTTTGCTTGTGATTGGAATCATGAGTCGACGCTAGATCTGCGGAGGGGAAGTTGTGGCAATCAATTCCATCCGGATCATAGATCACGGTCATGGCTCCGAAGAGATCTTCAAGGTTAACGATCTTCTTCCTTGGACATTTGAAGTCCTTATTTGGCATATACATGGATTTCCCCCACCAAAAGGTGGAATATTGAGAGATTTCTGTTGGGTTGATTCTTGATATCCCCAAGTGGTCTTGCATATAGATCCGGAAATGTGTAGTACAAAATAGGCATACTGTGTGGAGCTCATCTGGACAGGTTGGTCTGTATTGGTGATGTTTTATTTTGCGCACCGGAGAAGACTTCGCGTATAAACGAGTATTTTTTGCAGTCGGTGGATTGTGCCTGTGAAATAGAGTAACAGGAAGTACTGTAGTGGAATTCCAGTAAAATACCCTCAAAGTGCATGTGATGTATGCTATGAAAGTCCAGTGTTTTTGGCACTGCAGGGATATCTTGATGGTCGGTCCAGTTATGGTTAGGGCTGGGGACAGATAGAGAGTTCTGTCGCTAGATGCCGGGCAATAGTGATTGTCGCTGGCGATAGTTCCTAGCTAATATTTTATTGTGAAGCCAGTCCTTGGTGGACAGTGTGGCTATTGTGAGCTATGAGCTCTTAAAAAGGCTTCATGCCGAATGGATAAGGGAGAAGCCGACCCGCGTCACTTGTGGCGATTTGAGCAACGAGTAGGGCTGACCTGTCTCCGCGTTACGGTTGTCAACTTGAGTTGCCCGGGTTATTGGGCATTCGTTATAGCACATAATGAGAGTCTTAGGCTTGCACGCCATTAAGACTAAAGTCTCTGGATGTAGGCCGTGGAGCGCAATGCTCAAGGTTGACGTTTGGAATGGTGGTGAGGCATGATACTTCGGCACACCTAATATGTGCCCTGAGTGTACGAAAAGTTTGGCCGCTAAGGCATTCGTTTGTGATATGTTGAACTGTGCGTGAGTGCACGTTCTTGTGATATATCTGCTTGTGAAATATTATGGCTGCAGGGAAGGAATACCGCTGCCCCGGGTAAGGGGTAGGGTCGTTATAAATTGGTCAGCTGAATGCTGACCGTTGCTTTGTTTGTCAGTGTTGCGGTGGATTGTTCCCATGTAGTTGTAGGAGAGCCGAGCGGAACATAGTGGGCTGAAACCCTTGTTGTTGTTGCTGTTGCTGCTGCTATGCTGGCCCTCAAAGGCCAAAGAATGAAACGTTTTGTGATTTTCATATGTGGTCGGCCTGCGTGCCGATATATGTAATCCACACGTATGAAGAAAAGTTGTAAGGTCGTAAGGCCAAACATTTTGTGTATGAAAGTGCAGCTAGATCTGATATACTCTAGAGGGGGGGGGGGGGTGAATAGAGTATGGTGCTTAAAAACTTTTAAAACTTTTTACAATAATTGTTGTAATCTGAGTGAACAGGGAAGCAAATAAAAAATCTAAACTACAAAAGAAACTAATCACAGATCCTAACTATTCACAGATCAATCACATCCAAAAACAAAAATAAAGACAAGCAAGCCAGAAGACACAAGGAGCTACAGTGGTTCCCCTAAACTTGGGTACATCCACTCTTCTACCACCCTAGGTAGGAATCCACTGCAGGATGAGTTGATCAGGTGTCCTGGGCACCAATGAGCTTTTGATAAGGTGCTCAAAAACCAAATCAGATTTTTTGATCAGGTGTCTTGCCACCAATGAGCTTTTGACAAGGTGCTCAAAAACCAAGCTCAAACTTTTGAAGGGAGTTTGAAAAACCCCTTTACAGAGATGGGGATGGGAGAGTTATGGAAGTCTTCTCTTTCTCAAAGTAGCTGAGAAGACTATGTGGATTTGATGTTGTCAAAGCTCCCCCTGAGTTCTTGAGATGTTCAGGAAATGAAGCTTTGCTGTAGGGTGATAGGCCTTCAGAAGTTGATCTCCAGCAAATGATGATTTCAGAAACAGCTGAAATGTTAGGTGTCTGGAGTCTTTGAGTGATGTTGGCCTTGAACACTTGAATCAAAGGGGATCTGATGATTTTAGATTTGTTGATCTCCTTTGGTGTGTGTTCTTGTATGAATTCTTTTAGACAGAGAATGTTTTGTTCTTGTTCTTCTTGTCTGTGTTGTCTGTGTTGTACTGAATAATAATCACAGAGATTAAAAAACCTTGTATTTTATTCCCTGGTTCTGAATAGAAAATCATCCTCTGTCAAGAATAGCCGTTAGCCTGTCATTAATTGCATCCTTAATTGTAAATGTCTTCTGGGGGAAAGTCCAAAGAAACATTCCTTGATAATCCCTTGAAACTTGGTCCAGAATAAATGAAAACGGCTAGAAAATCTTCTGAATTAATTGCTGAATAACTCCTTAACTGTCATGAATTTGAATCTTGAAAATCATTCAACTCTTTCAGAAAATCGTCGAGCTGAGCTCCACTATCGTCGAACTAAGCTCAGCGATTTGGACTTAGACAGCAACAGAGATCGTCGATCTGAGCTCAACTATCGTCGAACTGAGCTCAGAGATAGAGAATCAATACTGAGTCAAGATCGTCGAACTGAGCTCGCAGATCGTCGAATGGAGTTCGACGATTTGTTGAAGTTGAGCTCAGCGATCGTCGAATGGAGTTCGACGATCTGTCGAAGTTGAGCTAGATGATCGTCGATTGGAGTTCGACGATTCGTCGTACTGAGCTCGACGATATGACTTAGTCTTCAAGCTGAAAATCCTTGGTCTTGAGGGCAGCTTCCAATCCTAACTACTAACCCTTAGACTCAATTCTAATTGACCTTTAGAGCTATACAGGAGGTCAAAACAGGTTTCCTAAAGATATAGTGATCCTGACCCAAATTAGTAATAGGGTGTTCCAACAATCTCCCCCTATTTGGGTTAGGATTACTATTTACAGAACTTGGAAAAATTAAATAACAACATATAAAACAACAATACAGAAATGCAATAAGCAGGACATTGCTTAACCACAGATATATATTATCCCAGACAATAATCAGAAATCAGAATGATTGTCACATTACATAGTTATTCTTTCTCCTTGCCCTTTATAAGTTTGATTTCTCTATTAGGATTGAGAGCTTCTTTCTTTGACCTTCTATCATCTGCTGCACCTAAAGAAGTTTGTTGTTTGGGCCTGGGAACTACAGCTTAAGGATGCAGCTCCATATATCTATCAGAGTCAAAGAATTTGCTTGAGGCATATCTGTCCAATTCCTTCTTTCTTTGTTCAGACAATGTAGTGATGTTGGAAGAATTTCTGCCTTGCTCTTTAGCTTTCTTAATTTGATCCAGTGCAGCTAGCTCTTTCATCCTGGCAGTCCAAGCAGTTTGGGTTATTTTCAGGATCTTCAAAGGGCACTGGTGGCTCATATCTGTTGGATGGATTGTCTTGAGGAGCTCTGGATGAGACTACTTCTTTTAGCTTATAGGGAAAAGGACCTGAAGTTGTGTCTGATGAAGTTTGTCCTTCCCTGGAGTAAGGATGTTGCCTTGAATAACCTTTTGAATAAACTTGGAATTCCCTCTGGTTTCCTCTGTAACTTCCTCTTCTAGACTGAGAACCTCTGGACTGGCTTCCCCTATAATAAGATCTTGCATGAGGCTGATAGGGGGTTTGGCTTTTGGCAGAAGGTTGAGCAGCTGAGCTTCCACCTGCACCTACATCAGGAGGAGGTGGTGGAGGAGGATGAGGATGATGAAACTGTGAAGATCCTTTCTCATACTTCCTCTTCTTCTTCATGGCTTTTAGTTGGTTCTTGGAATACTGCATCCAATGCTCAGTGATGGGGCAGTCATGAAGAATGTAATAAGAAATATCATTAGTGTTCTTGAATTTGGATGGAGGTACTCTTTTCATGGCTTTGCTCCTTGCCTTTCTCTTCCTGGCAATAGTGGCAGAGGAGTCATCAGAATCAGTCCTGAATTCATCACTCTCAGAACTTTGCTCATCATATAGAGCATCAATCTTTTTCAAATAATTTTTTTGAAGTTGAGTTGGAGCAGATGAAGCAGCAGTGGTAACAGCAGCAGAGACAGCACTAGTAACAACAGATATAGAAGTTGTAGCAGCAGTTGTAACAACAGATATAGAGCTTTCTGGAGCAATCCTCTTAGAAGGTACAACAGCAGTAATATCAGCAGCAGTTGGGGCAGCAACAGTTTCAGATAAAACACTTTCAGATACAACAACATCAGCAACATCAGTTTCAGATATAATAGGTTTAGTAGCATCAATTTCATCAGCAATAGCAGCAGGCTCAAATTCATATGCCTCTGTCTGCATATGCTCAGAAACTGGAACAACAGCAACATCATTACTGACAGCAGCAACAACAGATTCATCAACAATATTTGCAGCATAAACTGAATTGACAAAAGAAGTTATAACCCTGGTGTCACAACTTGAGAAGGTCACAATGGCCTTGGACAGATCCTCTGATGGGTGGACAGCAACTCTCTCTGGAAGACCAACTTTCTCTGGAAGACAACTGAAATACATTGAATCAAAATCTGAGAGCAGGGACCTGAGGTCTACTGAAAAGATTGCAACTGGAGGTGGAACTGGAGCTTGAGTAACAGTAGCAGCAGCAGCAGGGACTGAAGAAATGGCAGCAGCAGGCAATCTCACCACTTCATTAGGCATCTCCCCCTGCCTGGATTCAGATAAGGCTGGATCAAGGCACACTGATGAAGGGATTGCCTGAGGAAATAGGGAGGATAGCCTGGTAGAAAGGGCTGCCACTGACTGAAGTAATGGAGCCAAGGAGGTCTCCAATAGAAGAGATAGCCTGGGGGCTAGCAGTTCATATAACTGGTCAGCTAGGGCTGGAATATCTACTTGCTCAGCAGGCAATTGAGCAGAGGTAGAGGATGGAGGTGGAGCTACTGGTGATGGTGGTGGAGAGCTGGTGTATGGGGGAAGTGATGGTTGAGGTGAGGGTATTGTGGAAATGGAAGACAGTGGTATGGAGATGGAGGGTGTGAAGGTGGGTTGATCAATAATTGCTTGCAGAAGTTGTTGATAAGAAGTTGATGAGGGTGAGTCATCCATGAAGGAATCATCAAGAAGATTGAAGGATGGAATGGTGGATGATGTGTCAATGTCTGGTTGAGGGTAGGAATATAATGGATGGAAGATTTCTTCTGTTATTGGTAGAGTTGGAATTGGAGATGGTATAGATGGTGGAGATGGACTGGAAATGATGATAGTGGATGGAGTTTGAATGGTGGATGGAACTGGAGGAGATGGAATTGGAGTAGGAGGAGGAGAAGCAGTAGCAGGCAAGTTATCTGCAGGGGCAGAGATTTGAGGGGAAGTGACGGTTACAGTCCTGGTGCCTGAAGGTGTGCTTGAAGCGGGCCTGCTGGGCTTTATTATCTGCCTATCCCATTTGCCAAAGAGGGCACAGGACAGCCTCTTAGATGCATTAATATGTATCCCAGAAGATACTAGCAAAGCAGGGCATCTGTTCTGAAGGAATAGCCCTAGGATCCTCCCAAAATTCACAAAATTCTTGTTTATTTTCTTTTTAATCAGGTCAAAGAAGACCTCTCCCCAGTTCAATTGCTTCTTGTCCACAATGGCTCCCATCAAGCACAGTTGATACCTAGAGATAGTATCATGTGCTGAATGCTTGGCCAGCAAAACCTTGCCTACTACATCAGCCAAGAACATGTATTCCACAGCTAGGTTCTTCTTCAACAACTTTCTAGGGTTAGCATCAGAGTGACCCATTCTTGCAAGCAGATCAGCAAATTCCTCTCCAGACAAATCAGCAGAATCTCTACCAGAACTTAACTCAAAAACTTCTGTCAGAATAGCTGGAGTCAAGGGTACCTGGGTTCCAGAAATTGAACCAACTATTGTGTTTTGATCCTGGTTGTGGGCAGTGTAAACCCACTCCTTAATCTCATCAGCAGCAAGTTTGATTCTGGTGGTCATAATGGTAGCAAGTTTCTGCTCCTTGAAGAGTTCCAAAATATCCTGGAAAACTTAATCAGTGGTGCTGAAAGACTGCATGTCAATGTCAAATCCGGCATCGAATTTCATTGCGGCGAGAACAGCAACAGAAACTGCCATGGTTACCTGCAAAAATCAACAAACAAAACGACCAAGTGTAGAAATGTTTGGAGGGAAAGAGAATTTTTGCAGAGAAATCAAAAGCACAAAAGGAGAACGACGGTGAAAAATGAATTTTATATTAGGGTTCGACGTAGAAAAGGAAGGATCGTTGAACTCAGTTCGACGATCGGGGCTTCTAAAGGAATCTGAAGAGTCTTCAATATCGTCGATCTCCGTTCGACGATATTGGAGAGCGTCGAGCTCTATTCGACGATCGTTCAGAGAACAAAATCGTCGAGCTCAGTACGACGATAGTTCAGAGAACAAAATCGTCGGGCGCCGTTCGATGATCGTTGACCGGAAGAGATAGTTCAGACTATCTGAGAAGCGCTGAACTCAGGTCGACGATTTCGGAAATCGTCGATCTCCGTTCGACGATCTGGGGGAAAATCGTCGAGCGCAGTTCAGAGACCAGAAATACACTAGACACTAAGAAAAATCTAGATGTTTGTCTAGTCTTGGTCAATTTTTAAACTTTTAAAATCTTGGATATTATTGTAGACTTCCTCCATCTAACATTCCTAACTGATTTAGGAAGAATGTGTGTTTCTTTTCATCCAAGGGTTTGGTGGAAATATCTCCCCTTTGTAAATTAGTTGGGATATATTGAAGTTCAATTTTATTCTTCTCAACATTATCCCTTAAAAAGTGATGCCTGATTTCTATGTGTTTTGTCCTACTATGGAGGACTGGATTTTGAGCTATAGAAATAGCACTGGTGTTATCACAAAAGATTTTAGACTTCTCTAAGTTGTAGCCATAGTCTAGGAGTTGGTTTTGAATCCACAAGATTTGTGAACAACAACTACCTGCAGCCATATATTCAGCTTCAGCAGTTGAAGTTGACACAGAGGTTTGTTTCTTGCAAAACCAAGAGACAAGTCTGTCACAAAGGAACTGACAAGTTCCACTGGTGCTTTTCCTGTCAATTCTGCATCCAGCATTATCAGCATCAGAAAATCCAGTTAATTCAAATGCTGAGTCTTTTGGATACCAGAGACCTAGATTTGGACAACTTTTAACATACCTGAGAATCCTTTTAACTAATGTTAGGTGTGACTCTCTAGGGCTTACTTGGAACCTAGCACATATACATGTAGCAAACATTATATCTGGTCTACTAGCTGTAAGGTACAGTAAAGAGCCAATCATTGCTCTATATGTTGTCTGATCAACAGGTTTCCCATGTTCATCAGCATCCAATACAACATTAGTAGGCATAGGTGTTTTCATACAAGATGCTTCAGACATGCCAAATTTTTTAACCAATTCATTTGCATACTTGGTTTGAGAAATAAAGATGCCTTCAGCATGTTGTTTGACTTGCAATCCTAGAAAGAAGGATAGCTCACCCATGCTACTCATTTCAAATTTAGAATGCATTAGGTTGGAGAACCTTCTGCACAATTTTGAATCAGTAGAGCCAACAATAATATCATCTACATAAATCTGTACTAGTAGGGTATGGGACTTATGGGTTCTAATGAAAAGATTTTGGTCTACTCTACCTCTTATAAATCCATTTTCCAGAAGGAAGCATGCTAGGGTCTCATACCATGCTCTAGGAGCTTGCTTAAGACCATATAATGCTTTGTTCAACTTAAAAACATAATCAGGATGGGTTGGAGAGATAAAACCTGGAGGTTGTCTGACATAGACTTCTTCTTTGATGTCTCCAATGAGAAATGCACTTTTGACATCCATCTGATATACCTTAAAGCCTTTATGTGCTACATAAGCTAAAAAGATTCGGATGGCTTCCAATCTTGCAACTGGTGCAAAAGTCTGGTCATAGTCTATGCCTTCTTCTTGAGAATATCCTTGAGCAACTAGCCTTGCCTTGTTCCTTACTATTACTCCTTGATCATCCAACTTGTTTCTGAACACCCACTTTGTTCCAACAATGGAGTGATCCTTAGGCTTTGACACTAGTTCCCAAACTTTGTTCCTTTCAAATTGATGCAACTCTTCTTGCATTGCAATGATCCAGTGTGGATCTTGCTCTGCATATTGAATGGATTGGGGTTCAATTTGAGATAGGAAGCAAGTGTGCAACAGGTTTTGGTTGACCTGATTTCTGGTTTGCACACCAGCTGAGATGTCTCCAATTATTTGGGAAATTAGATGGTCTCTTGATGTTACTAAATCAACAGGGGGTGTTGATTGTTCACCAACCTGTGTTGTTGTTTCCTCTTGTGGTACAACAACCGGCTCTTCAAGTTGTTTCTCTTCAATATGTTGAATGCTTTTTTCATCTTCACTACTTTCTTCTTTTTGAGTAACCTGTAACTTGTTCAAGTCTTCAACAAGAGAATGTACCTGCAAAGGTTCTATGGTAGAAGTGTTCTTCTCCTTGAAAGACATGTTAGATTCATCAAATGATATATGAACAGATTCTTCAATTTTAAGAGTTGATTTATTATAAACCCTATAAGCCTTGCTGATCATGGAGTATCCCAGAAATACTCCTTCATCAGCTTTAGCTTGAAATTTTGTTAAATATCTCTTGTCATTATTGTGTATATAACAAATGCAGCCAAAAATTCTAAAATAATCAACTTTAGATTTCTTCCCTTTGAGTAATTCATAGGGAGTCTTGCCCTTTAGTTTATGTATCAAACTTCTGTTCAGCACATAGTTGGAGGTGTTCACTGTCTCTGCCCAAAAATATAGAGGAAGGTGAGCATCTGACAACAATGTAGTGGCAGATTTAATAAGGGTTCTATTTTTTCCTTTCAGCTACCCCATTTTGTTGAGGAGTTCTAGGAGCTGAGAAAGTATGCCTGATCTCTTAACTCTGACAGAACTCTTGCATAAGAAGAGAATCAAACTCTGTCTCATGATCACTTCTGATCAGGGCAATGTGAGTATTGAACTCAATCTGTATACATTTGAGAAACTCTATCAAACACTTAAAGTTATCAGACTTCTTCCTTAGAAAGAACACTCATGTGAATCTAGAGAAGTCATTTACAACTACTAAAGTGTAAGATTTCCCTCCTAGGCTTTGTACTGTAATGGGTCCAAAAAGATCCATGTGTAACCGATACAATATCCTAGGTGAATCACTCTTATTAAGTGACTAAAAACTATTTTTAGTTTGCTTACCTAATTGACAAGCCCTGCAGAGTCCTTCCTTCTTGTAGGGGCCATAAGGTAGTCCTCTAACAAGGTTATCCTTGGATAGCCTAGCAATAGTTCTAAGGTTTAAGTGTCCTAGTCTCTTATGCCATAAAATATTAGGTCTACAGACAGAATTGAACAGGCAAATATCTACATCTGTTGAAAGAAAATCTACTAAATAGATGTTATCTTTCCTTTTACCTGTCAACACAGTTGTGTTGTCCTCTGACTTGATCTTGCATAATGCTTTGCTGAAAGTCACCTAGTAGCCTTCATCACATAGCTGACTGATGCTTATCAGATTGTGCTTCAGTCCTTCTACATAGGCTACCTTTTTGAATGTTACTGTCCCAATCTGGACTGCACCATATCCTTTAGTTTGTCCAAAGTTTGAATCACCAAAGATAACTTTGGGTCCAAGCTTGGCTTTAAAGGATGTGAGGTTGTCCTTGATTCCTGTCATGTGCTTAGAGCACCCACTATCCAAGTACCATTGCTGGTTTGATGTTGGATAGGTATTCACCTGCACATAAAATAATTCATTTGTTTTTGACCCAGTTTACCTTGGGCCTAGGTTGATAACCTTTAAACTCAGAAATAAAAGACATCCCAGGTTGACTCTTATAACCTTCAGGATGATATCTCCTTGGAGGTATTATCCATTCAGTATAAGGGTTAAAGATTTGGGATGAAGGACCCTTAGGATTGGGTTTTGATTTGCCCTTGAAGGAATTTCTAGAGCTCTGATCTCTGTTCGACGATCGTGGAGCTGCGTTCGACGATCTTGGGTCAGATCGTCGAGCTCCGTTCGACGGTCGACTGTGGCAGAGTTCAGGAATTTGAGATCGTCGACCTGATTTCGACGATTTTGCCTAAGATCGTCGATCTGCGTTCGATGATTTCTGCTGGAATTTAGTTTTCTTGGGCAGATCAAAATTTTTCCTAGCTACCTCTACAATTCCCTTCCCTTTATCAGACATGAACTTGATTGAGGTTGTTAGAACTATAGGTTGGCTGGATGAACCACCCAAGCCCAATGTACTATTAAATCTGGAGTTCACTGTGCTTGTGATGTCCATCAGCTTGATACTTCTCCCATTAAGGGATTCTTCAAGCTTCTTGGCCTCGGATAGCTCACCTTTCAGTGAAGCTATCTGCTCCCTACAGCACTCCAACTCCTGAGAGAGTTTGAGGTTTTCTAACTTTAAGGTATTATGTTCAGATAAATGATTTCTGAGAGAGATAATTTCTTTCTCAGATTTTAGTAAGTCTAAACATAATGCTTTAAACTCAGATTTAAAGTCCTCTGAATTGAAATCAAAAGAACTGATTACCTGGTCTTCTTCAAGTTGAGTCTCTGAGTCTGACTCTAACTCTTCTTCATCTGAATTATGTTGTGAGGCATTGATTGCCATCATGCAGAACTCCTTCTCTTCTGCATCATCTTCATCATCACTGGAGCTGGATGAGGCTTCTGATTTCTCTTCAGTTTCACTCCAGGATTCAGCAACAAATCCCTTCCTTGTGTGTTTGTTCTTGCTTGAGGAGGGTTTGCCATTGACATTCCTCTTGAAGTCTTTCTCCTTTCTTCTTTCTTTCTTGTCCCTTCTGTCCTTGTTTTTATTTTCTGGACAGTCAGGTACAATGTGCCCAACCAAAGCAGACAATTTCCTTATTATTTGACTTATCATACCTTGGCTTATCATGCTCCTTATATGATCTCTTTCTGAAGTCCTTTCTGTCCATCTTGTAAAATCTTTTGGCCAATAGACTGAGCAGCTCATCATTGCCCGTGACTTTGTCTTCAGGCTGATCTTCAGTTGCTTTGAAGGCTATTGTCTTCTCTTTTCTTGTGGCTGGTGAGGCAGCCTTCTGCTCTTCTTCTCTATTCTTAATGAGCAGCTCATAAGATTTGAGCTTGCCCAAAAGAGCTTCTGTGGTGATCTCATTCAAACTTCTGGCATCCTTGATTGGCCAGATTCTTGAGTCCCAAGTGCTTGGGAAGCACATTAGGATTTTGTCATTAAGTTCAGTTAGTGATATCTCCTTATCCAAAGTCCTGAGTTCACTGACTATCAGACTGAGTCTATTGTATATATCTCTAACTGATTCAGCTTCTCCCTTCTTGAAATTCTCATATTGAGATATGAGGTGGGATCTCCTGTCCTTTCTCTCATCAGCTGATCCTGAGACTATTTCAGAGAGTTTATCCCAGATTTCCTTTGCTGAATTACATTCAGCCACCTTTTGGAAGATGTCATCAGACATGGTCTGGGCTAAGATGTTCATAGTCTTTGCATCAGCTACCTTCCACTTCTTGATATCAGCATATGTTCCTGATGGAGGTGGAACAGCATTTGTGCTTGTGTTTTCTGGAGGTCTTGGACAAACTGTCAAAACAGAATTAAAAATATCCTCGTCAATAGAATTCATGTATAATCTAATCCTTGCTTTCCAAAGTGCAAACTTGGATAGATTGCACACTGGAGGTCTGGTGCTAGCATAATCTTTGTTTTGGGCCATGATTGGTGAAAACAAAATCTAATAATAAACTCAAAAGAAAACAGATCTAACTAGGAATCTTTGGGTTCAGGTGTTAGCCTGTGCAACCACCAAGGTGTGGTATGTTTAACCAACCTGGCTCTGATACCAATTGAAAGTGCAGCTAGATCTGATATACTCTAGAGGGGGGTGAATAGAGTATGGTGCTTAAAAACTTTTAAAACTTTTTACAACAATTGTTGTAATCTGAGTGAACAGGGAAGCAAAAAAAAAATCTAAACTACAAAAGAAACTAATCACAGATCCTAACTATTCACAGATCAATCACAGTCAGAAACAAAAATAAAGACAAGCAAGCTAGAAGACACAAGGAGCTATAGTGGTTCCCCTAAACTTGGGTACATCCACTCTTCTACCACCCTAGGTAGGAATCCACTGCAGGATGAGTTGATCAGGTGTCCTGGGCACCAATGAGCTTTTGATAAGGTGCTCAAAAACCAAATCAGATTTTTTGATCAGGTGTCTTACCACCAATGAGCTTTTGACAAGGTGCTCAAAAACCAAGCTCAAACTTTTGAAAGGAGTTTGAAAAACCCTTTACAGAGATGGGGATGGGAGAGTTATGGAAGTCATCTCTTTCTCAAAGCAGCTGAGAAGACTATGTGGATTTGATGTTGTCAAAGCTCCCCCTGAGTTCTTGAGATGTTCCGGAAATGAAGCTTTGTTGTAGGATGATAGACCTTCAGAAGTTGATCTCCAACAAATGATGATTTCAGCAACAGCTGAAATGTTAGGTGTCTGGAGTCTTTGAGTGATATTGGCCTTGAACACTTGAATCAAAGGAGATCTGAAGATTTCAGATTTGTTGATCTCCTTTGGTGTGTGTTCTTGTATGAATTCTTTTAGACAGAGAATGTTTTGTTCTTGTTCTTCTTGTCTGTGTTGTATGTGCTGTACTGAATAATAATCACAGAGATCAAAAAAAACCTTGCATTTTATTCCCTGGTTCTGAATAGAAAATCATCCTCTGTCAAGAATAGACGTTAGCGTGTCATTAATTGCATCCTTAATTGCAAATGTCTTCTGGGGGAAAGTCCAAAGAAATATTCCTTGATAATCCCTTGAAACTTGGTCCAGAATAAATGAAAACGGCTAGAAAATCTTCTGAATTAATTGCTGAATAACTTCTTAACTGTCCTGAATTTGAATCTTGAAAATCATTCAATTCTTTCAGAAAATTGTCGAGCTGAGCTCCACTATCGTCGAACTGAGCTCAGCGATTTGGACTTCGACAACAACAGAGATCGTCGATCTGAGCTCAACTATCGTCGAACTGAGCTCAGAGATAGAGAATCAATACTGAGTCAAGATCGTCGAACTGAGCTCGCAGATAGTCGAATGGAGTTCGACGATTTGTTGAAGTTGAGCTCAGTGATCGTCGAATGGAGTTCGACGATCTGTCGAAGTTGAGCTAGACGATCGTCGATTGGAGTTCGACGATTCGTCGTACTGAGCTCGACGATATGACTTAGTCTTCAAACTAAAAATCCTTGGTCTTGAGGGCAGCTTCAAATCCTAACTACTAACCCTTAGACTCAATTCTAATTGACCTTTAGAGCTATACAGGAGGTCAAAACAGGTTTCCTAAAGACATAGTGATCCTGACCCAAATTAGTAATAGGGTGTTCCAATAGTGTATTTTGTAAACATTCCTTGTAGATATATATAAATGTGGTTATTTATATATAGTGGACATTCATGATAGCTGAGTTCAAACTTAACCCCTAATGCTTCCGCTAGAATGCTCTGAGTTAGGATGCGTGGTTTGGTCTTTGATATTAACATGTAACCTCGCCGTCTATTTGTGGCATATAGTATGGGGCCCCGATCGGACCTTCTATTATATGTCATGTAACGGATGGAGGTGTTACAATTCCTGTCAGAAATAATAGGGAAGGTGCTGTTGTGCAAAACATGAGTACATGATAGGATATCAGCCAACATGTTTCAGCTAATGGCTCGAGTAATATTCAAAGTCAAGACTGACTGGAGCAAAGTAGTTTTTGACAAAATCACAGAATGCTTTAAGAAGCCTAATCTGGGCAGAATAATAAGCCTCTACTTGGTACATGCCTTTCCTAATTGTCTGAATCTAAAAACTGAAATAAAAATCAATCACATGCGCAAAATGAATATGAGGATTTTATCCAGATGGGATATAGTTCTATCTAAAGAGACACCTGGAGTGGTAAAGAAGCAAGATAAAAAGAAGAAGGAAGTAGTAGTGGAAGAAAATTCTTCCAGTAAATCTGATGGACAGGAAAGTTCAAGCTCAGATGAACAAGATGTTCCAGTCCCAAAAAATTCTCCTAGATCTTCTCTGGAACTGGGGAGCAGATGCAGGGGGATATAGTAACACAGAATGAACACATTGAAAAATAAAACCTCAATGTGCTTCCAACTTTAGAAAGTAAAATTGCTAGCCAAATAGTAATGGATGTTGTTCATGATCTGAACAAAGAGGAAAGACTGATTGATGCAACAACACAAGATCTGCAGATGATAGATGAAGATACTGAAAATGCAGTCAATAAGGAGACAGAAGAAGAGGTTTTGTTGGATAAAACAGATGACATTCAGGAGGAGATAACTGTAACTTCTGAGAATCTGGCACAAGATGTGCAGATTTCTAGGAAAGAACATGAAGATCCTGCCTCAAAGGAGGCATTGGAAGAAAATCTTTTGTTCAAGAAAACTAAAATCCAGGGGGAGTTAGCTGACACTCCAGATAATCAAATTCCTGATGCTGAAACTCAGCATGCAGATGCTAATTTAGAAAATATCAATATAAATGAAGAAGATGCAATTGTTAAGGGGGAGTTGGACTCAGATACTAACAAAGCCAAAAAGACACCACCAATGGAAGAAGTAAGTTCCTCTGAATCTGAGGATGCAGAAGAATCTCTACTGAAGAAAATAAAAATATCTGAAATGAAAAAGAGAAGTAGGAGTTATAGAAATTTTATTCAGTCTGAACCAACTTCAGCTCCTCCTGTGGACACAAGCTCACTGCTTGTACAACTACAAATTATGCTTGACCAACAAAGAACACAACTTGAAAAGTATGTGGATGAAAGGAATAAAGAGTTGTAGTCTCAACTGGCTCAGGATATAAAATCTATAAGATTTGAAGTAAATCTCCTAAAAACAGACATGACTAATTTCTTTCAGAAGGTAGCAAATGCAGTAGTCTTCAAGGCTATATTGCTAAACAACATCAAGAATCAAAAATGACTGCAGATGAAATGATTGTCAAACAAGGCTATGTCCTTTAAAATCAAAGAATCTTGGATGAAAACATGACTACTATTTATACAGAAACTTTGGTCAAGCTGATAGAGCAAACCACAAATTTAGAAAACAAAATAGCTGCTGCTACAAAAGACATGGAAACTCAACTCACAACCCATTCAACATCATTGCTTAAAGATATCAAAGCTTCTGATCAAGATTTGGATAACAATTTACTGCAAGTAAAGAACACTGTAACCTAAGGAATCAGTTACTTAGTTGAACAAGTGAGTTTTCACAAGAATGATCTGAGAGATCATGTTGAAAGAGAAGTCATAAAAGGGGAGAGAGTAATGATAAGGTACAATTCTAAACATGCTGCTTGGATATCAAACAATATCAGAGACACTTTAGGCCATCCTCCCATATAGTATAATGGTGATCAAACTACTGAGTCTGGTTGTCAACCAACTCAATTTGAATCTACTCATGCTGCTGAGCAAACTATGCACAATCCTGCAGCAAAGTTTTATTTGAGGTTATCCAAGCAGCTGTCTAAACCATGTATAGTCCTCCACCACCAGTTCAGAATATTATATGTGAAGTGGTGGA
This sequence comes from Platanthera guangdongensis, assembly GCA_039583875.1. Classification (NCBI taxonomy): domain Eukaryota; kingdom Viridiplantae; phylum Streptophyta; class Magnoliopsida; order Asparagales; family Orchidaceae; genus Platanthera; species Platanthera guangdongensis. The sequence continues at coordinate 47,872,420 of CM077158.1, read as the reverse complement.
GATGTTTGCATCTACTATGCTTAAAGAAAAGAAGCTCAGTTGTGTAAGAAAAGGTTTAGGGAACAAGCTAAAGCTAAACCTGACTTTGAACAGTGGAGCCCAACCTCCAGATCAATAATCCTCACCGCATGGAAAGAAGTTAATGCCAATGTTACAGATAGGGGAAAATGGTACCAAGAGGAAGAATGGGCTAAACATTTAAAGAACAAGAGGTTATACAGAAATTCAGACATGATCTGAAGACTGGGAAGATACCTACTAATTTAGTTTAGCCTAACAAATATTTCTCAAAGCCTTACCACTATTTTGAAAGACAAATGATCAAGGCAAAACAGATCTCAAAATCCAAGATTGACAAAGGGAAAAAGATAGTAGATGATAAGGTGCCTGAAGTGAAAGCAAAGATACAATCTGAAAGGGCATAGTCATAAAAGAATCAAAAGATCATTAGAATGTATTTTCTAGGGATTTTTGTACTTTTACTATTAGATTAGTATAACTAATCAAACAAATGTAATCATGAACAGATTCATAATGAAAATTTTGGTTACACTATGTTCTATATATGCGTTTATCAATTGTGTCATTTCATATGTTATTTAGCACTGTTGAATTTATAGCTCTGTCATCATATTTTGGTATCACGTGGTATATCATTGAATTGGGGTTATGACTTCTCCAAATATGGGGAGACTGTTGGGTACATTGGTCACAATGTACTTGATTTGAATAAATCCTTTCAACTCAATAATATACACAAATTTGTATTTGATGTATATTTCATTTTATGTTTACAGGATTACATATTGATTGGACAGGTGGACACAAGAAACTAACTTATTTTTGAAGAAAACTTGTCAAAGTTCAAAAGTGTCGACACACTTCAACTGTGTCGACACCTTTGTAGTAGCTGTGTTGAGACAAGTCAGCACAGTCTACATTCAACAACTTGCAGCGCAGAAAAGTGACTAAGTAGAAAAGTCTCAACACAGTTCAACTTTGGCGACACATTTAAAGTAGCTGTGTCGAGACAAGTCAGCACAGTCTACATTCAGCAACTTGCAGCGCAAAAAATTAACTAAGAACAAAAGTGTCGACACACTTCAACTGTGTCGACACCTTTAAAGAAGCTGTGTCGAGACAAGTCAGCTAGCTTGACACATAGAAGATTCAAGATAGCTGTGTCGAGACAAGTCAGTTGTCTCGACACTTTGAAAACTAAGTCAGTTTACTCGACACTGTAAAGCTTAAAGTAGTTGTGTCGAGACAATATAACTGTCTCGACACAAAGAAGACATAAAATTTTACTAAGTAAAATTGTGTCCAGACAAATCAACTGTCTCGACACAATGAAGAACAAAAGATGTCGACACCAGACAGAAAAAATATGTCGACACCATACAGAACAAAAGATGTCGACACCAAGCAGAGCAAAATATGTTGACATAGACAACGCTTGTGTTGAGACAAATCAACTGTCTCAACACTCTCAAGTTTCAGTTGAAAATTCCTTCAAGTAGAATTGTGTCGAGACTGCTAAGAAGTCTCGACACAAGTGTCGAGACACTTTGGACATCTCGACACTTATGTTTTAGAAAATGTGCAGAGTCAACACAGAAGTGCCAAGATGAGTCAGAACTGTCACATCAGGTACAAGAATAAGATATATCAACAGAAATAATGTAAAGGAGAATTTGATGTATGATATCATGTTGATGTCATCATTCAGTAACTACCCATTCATGAAGGATATAAATAGATGGGTAGACTACACCAGCAAGAGAGAGAAGAATTGGAAAAACAATCAGAAAATCCTCATTCATTTTCCAATCCCGAGGAGGAGGAAGAAGGCGAAAGTCTTCAAGAAAATCTACAGATCCTTTGTACAAGTCGATCTGAAGATCAAGGTGGATCTGATCAACAACTTCTTCAAGGTTATCAATCCAATCAACATCAAGAAGATATCAGATTCAGTAAAGCAACTTATCAGCCAGCCAATTTATCAAGGAGAAATACATTGCTGCTGATTGAAGAATCTGTGCAAACAGATAAGTCAGATTACAGAAATTCTGTTTTGTGAGAATATACTTTACCTTTTTATTTTGTAAGATCTCCTAGAGATCTGAGTGGGTAGGAGATCTTATCTCTGAGTTGTAAGTCAATTTTATAAAGACTAAGGTAGAGTTCTTGAGGGACCTGAGGTAGGTGGTTTAAGAGAATCACTGAGTTGTAGGCCTATTTTATAAAGGCTGAGGTAGGATTCTTGAGGGACCTGAGGTAGGAGATTGGGAGAATCTCTAAGGTAGGACCTGGTGGTCTGAGTGTAGGTTTCTTAACAGAAACTGAGCTTGTAAGATCTTTGGATCGAAGTTAAAGAGGAGGAGTTATAACCTTATCTAGCACATTGCTAGTGAGGAAAAATAGGGAAAGTGGATGTACCCAAGAAAGGGGAACCACTACAAATTCTATGTGTCTTGTGTGTTGTGAATTAATTCTGCTTGTGCTGTGTTGTGAATGCTTTAATTATTGAATTTATTAAGAGACAAAGATTTGCTAAAGTATTTTAAAAGTCAACTATTCACCCCATCTAGGTGATTATCTACCCATAGGATTATCTTTCACATTCACAGGAGATGGGGAACCACCTTAGTGACCAGCTGTTGTAGAACGATACACCAGCTGATAGGACTACCTGTGTGGAGGCACCCCCATCGTCTCCTGAGTTTCGAGACGTGAGTACTAGCGTGTAGAACTGAGATAGTGAAGAGTTGTTAGTTGTAGTACTTTTATAGCCTACGGGCTTCATGTATAAACAGTAGCTACGACCTTTCACGTTCTCTTTTAAAAATATATTGTTATATATATTTATTATGGCTTCTTGTTAATTCTTTCGCAAAATTCTGAGATGAGATGTAAAAGTTGTGATTCAAGCCAAACAATGCGGCCAACTAGTGCTTAGTAGTGCGAATTGTTACCCCTTTAGGAGCACTGAGTGGATTTTTTGGGCAAGTAAGATCCCCTCCGGCCCGACCCGGGCAAACGTTGGGGCTTATAGGTAGGCCCTGTCGATGACAGGGCATTGACAGGGCATTGACAGGGCAAGTAATGACGAAGAATATAATGATTCAATTCAAACGCTGGAGAATGTAATGATTCGATCCGGTTGCGTGACCTAGCCTGGCTATGAGCCGATTGCCAGAATGTAAGGATTCGATCCGGGTGTCGGAGAATGTAAGGATTCGATTCGACTATGCGGTTGCGAAGGGGGAAGCCCTGGCGATGACATGGCATTAACCTGCAATAACGACGAAGAATGTAATGATTCAATCAGATCACCAGAGAATGTAATGAATCGATCTAGTCGCGCAACCTAACCTGGATATGAGCCGATTGTCGGAGAATGTAAGGATTCAATCAGGGTGTCGAAGAATGTAACGACTTGGTCCAGCTAGGACAAACACCAAGCGTCGCCAGCCTACCAGCAGCCCAGGTTTAGGCCCTTTAGACCGCCCCATGACACCACTGGTAGTAAGCCTAAACATCAAGGCCTGCAGGCCCATTGCACCGCAACCAAATCTCTGTGCCTGTGTAGCACAGTTGGTGATGAGGAGTGGTAATAAGACTCGCCATACCAAAGGCTATGGTGGAGTCTTGCTTGTACCTGGGTAGAGAGAATCGGTGACCCGATGATAGTTTTGATGTTTCCAACTATCTACCTGCAACCGTCTCCTCCTCGCTGGGCGTTCTACTGATCCCTTGCCTGCTTAGGAGGAGCTTGTTGATCCTGCACATGTCCTTGTAAGAACCTGCCAAGGAGTCCTTGGCGGATTAGGTGCTCGATTTGGTCCTTCAGTCTTGCACACTCCTCTGTGGTGTGCCAGATTGCTAGATGGAATTCACAATACTTTGACTGGTCATTTCTGGGGTTTGGAGCAGGCTGCTTAGGACGATGTAGAGCTGGCTCATTCTGGATGGAGTAGAGTATGCTTGTACGGTTAGTATTTAACATAGTGTATTCTAGGGGTTGCTGGTCCTTCTAAAGGTCGCGTCGTCGCTTGTCATTCTGGCGCTCTTCCTGGAACCTTCCTTCCTGGACTTTTGAAGACTATTTTATGTCCCTTTTGCATCTCTAGTCTCCATCAAACTGCTGACGATGTGCTTTGATGGCCTCATCTAACGCTATTTGCACTTCCACGTGGTGTATAAGGTCTGGGTAGCTAGGGATAGTTTTTCTCATC